>VDFB02281492.1:1064393545-1064458011 GCA_007258455.2 Sequoia sempervirens
GCAGTGTTACTATTAGTGCAGAGGCTAAAGGTTTGTTTCTTTTTAGTTTTTTTATGCATGAGGATTTGATCAAGGTTCTTATGGGGGAATTGGGCATTTGACAATTGGTTCAAGAATTTCCTATCACTTTGTAAATGGAAGCCAGGGTTTGATCCATTTGTTGATCTCAGTAGGTAGCCCCTACTTGGGTTCGCCTCCCTGGTCTCCCCTTAGAGTTTTAGAATTATGGTACTTTTAAGGGGATTTTTGATTCTTTTGGTAATTTACTATTCTTTTGGTAATTTACTAGCTATGGACAAGGTAACTCAACAAAAGTCTAGATTAGTTTTCGATCGGATTTGTGTTAATGTGGCGGTTAAATCGGTCCTTCCTACTTTGGTTGCCTAGAAGTTAAAATTTGGAAAATGGATTCAACCTCTTGAATATGAAAATTCCAAAGCACGTTGTCAAATGTGCAAGAAATTTGGTCATTTCCAAAATACCTGCACTAGGAGGGTACAAGATAGTAAGATTGGGGAGATGGGTCCTAAGAAAATACCTTCTTTGTTGAATAATGAAAATCTAGTGTCTCAGAATGTTCACTGGTCTCCTCATGCTTTTGTTCCCAAGGAGAATCATGTTGTGAATTGAAAATAGTCAACTAAGGATAATACTAATATGGAACTAATTAAGGATACTTTTGGGGGAGAGGTCATAGTGGTTGTCTGATTCGAGGATCAAAATCAGTTATCTCAAAAGGAAGCCCAAGGTGTTCCCTTTGAGATTCTAGAAGGGGAGGGTGTTTTGGTTGTTTCCTCTGATGATTCAAAACAAAAGGCTACAGAGGTGTCTCAAAAAGAGAATGGAAATGTAAAAGAGGAAAATGTGAAGGGTTGTAATAATAATCACATGAGGGACAATATTAATGAGGAGGAATCAAGGATTGATTCAAAAAGTAAAACCAACTACTTTTTTGGGGACAAATATGAAATTCTTAAAGAGGGAGTGATAGATGCTCAAACATGTCAGGGTCTATTTTCTACCTCTGTTGTTTCTTCACCTGGGAAATAGTCTGTAGACTTGCTATCATTAAGTCAAAAGGAAGGTAAGAATTTGAAGGAGTCTATGGCCCTATTGGGCTTTACTTCATCTCCTGTTGAAGGGGTTGTTGAAGATGTCTAGATTCAAGCTAATGGAAAATCCAAAAAGAAGAAAAAATTGGATGTTGGGGGAGGGAACAAAGTTGGTAGACTATCCTAGAAGGAAACTAGGAATAAAGACAATCAAAGATGTTGCTTCAAAGAGGCAGAAGACTCTGGACTCTCTCTCGGGTTCCAAGTCTAATAAAATGTAAGGGGAAGCTATCTTCTCCTTCTCACAACATTAAGGTAGTGTTATTTTTAGTTATGTTCTTGATATGAGGATGATATCTTAGAACATAAGGGTTCTAAATAGTCTCTGTAAACAACATTTGATTAAGACTTGTCTTGTTAATTATAAAGTGGATGTTTTATTGATTCAAGAAACAAAAATGAAGAGGGATACCTTTGACAAGATTGTTAAGAATTTTTAGCCTAGTGTCAATTATGTTGTTAGTGATGATGAAGGAGCTTCTGGGGGTATTGCTACTTTTTCGAATCCTTACAAACTCAAGGGTACTATTGGATATTTATGTAAGAACTTTCTGATGGTTTATTTTAAAGATCTTATTACCTTTGAAAAATGAAACTTGATAAACATCTATGGCCCTAATTTTTTCCTTAACAGAGAGGATCTTTGGGATTCCTTGAGAAACCTTATTGTTAATAATATTGGAGATCTATGGATGCTTTGAGGGGACTTCAACTCTTCATTTTTTCCTTGAAAAAGTTAGGAGGATTGGAGGACTTTGACAGTATGATGGATCTGTCTGGATTTCTTAATTCGATTGGTATCATTGATGTTTCTTTGCAAGGGTCCTTGTTTACTTGGTCGAATAGGAGATAGGGTAATCACCTCATACAAGCCAAATTGGATTGTTTTGTTATCTCATAAAATTAGAACATTCTTCATACTCTCACTCTAACTACTCTCCCAAGAATTGGTTCAAATCATAATGCTCTTCTTATGTGTAGGGAAGATAATGTTGCTAAGGGGTCATTTCCCTTTAGGTATGAAATCATGTGGACCCTTCATCCCGATTTTAAAACCTTTGTTGATAGATGGTGGAATGAACCTTGTGTTGGAACCCCTATCTATTGCTTGGATGCTAAATTAAAGTGTGTCAAGGATAGACTTAAAGGCTAGAATAACTTTTCCTTCGACAATATTTTCCATACTAAGGAGTCAATTGGAGACAACATAAAAGAGGTGTAGAAAGTGATGGTGGGAGGTGTCGAGGATGAAGTTATTTTTAATAAGGAATGTGACCTAAGGGCTCAGTGGTTTAAAATTACCAAGCAAGAGGAGATCTTCTAGAAATGAAAATCTCAAATCTAATGGCTTTCTAAAGGGGACATAAAAACAAATATTTTTCATCAATCCACTATGAAACACATAAGTAGAAACATGATAAGATATTTATTTAAAGAAGACATGTCCACAATTAATTCTAAAGATGAAATTGCCAATGAGGTTGTTTCCTTTTTTCTAACTTCTATAAGGACTCTGATGTTTCCCCTATGGAGCTTGATGCCTCCTACAAGTGATTCCCCAGGTGATCATATAACAAGATCTTAAAGATATGACTAAAGTTGCTTCTATCCAGGAAGTTAAGTTTGTTATTTTTTCCTTTGGCACTTATAAGGCTTTGAGGCCAAATGGGTTTCCCCTTGCCTTCTTTTAAGAATTTTGGGATATTATTTTTGATGACCTTTTAAATGATGCTCAAAATTTCTTTTGTTCAGGTAGACTCTTAAATCAACTACATTTCAATTTTATTGCTCTCATTCCAAAAAAGGAAGATGTTTCCGTCATGCAAGATTTCAAGCCTATTAGTCCTTGTAATACTACGTATAAGATTTTTTCTAAAATTATTGTGAATAGACTAAAGGCAGTTTTGAATAAAATGATTGTTGATAACCAAAAGGGGTTTGTTCAAGGAAGACATATTATGGATGTTGCTATCTATACTCATGAGGTTTTCCACTCTATGGAGCTCAGTAAGAAACCTAGGATGGATTTAACATTGGATATCTCTAAAGTCTATGATAGAGTGTCTTGGCCATTTCTTTTTGTTGTCCTTAAACAATTTGGGTTCAAAGGAAGGTTCCTTAAGTTAATCAACTCTCGTATTACTATGACTAAATGTTCTATCTTGGTGAATAGTACCCCAAAGGGTTCTTTTCATGTGGATGAGGGATGAGGAAAGGTGATCCCCTTTCCCTCTATCTCTTCATAATTGTGCCTAAAATTATTAGAAGAAACATTCAAAAGATTTTGGATAAGAAGTTTCTAAAAGGGTTTAAAGATGCTTCCTCTCTTCCTCCTACTTCTCACCAATAGTTTTTCGATGACACCATTATTATGGGAGAAGCTTCAATTATTGAAGCTCTCCATTGGAAATCCATCCTGAATGACTATGCTAAGGTCTCGGGCTAACATATCAATTGTAATAAAAGAAAGATATGCTTCTTTAATATTGAGAATATTGTCAAAGACAAAGTTATGCAAATTTTGGGTTGTCTGGAAGCTATTCTTCTTGTTGCCTACTTGGGCCTTCCTCTAATTTCTAGAAAACCTAGTAGTAACTATTGAAATTATATCATAGAAAGAATCCAAAAAAACCTGGAGGGTTGGAAGGGAAAACTCCTAAGTCGGGCTGGTAAACTGCAACTACTCAAAGCTTCACTACAAAACATCTCAGTGTATTACCTCTCTCTTTTTAATATTCCTTCTTTTATTGCTGAAAAAATAGAATAGATTCAAAGGAGATTTTTGTGGTCCGGTATTGAGGAGAGAAACATAATGGCTTTCATGAGTTGGGAAAAGGTGTGCCCTTAAAAAGGCTAGAGGTCTGGGCATACAAAGGCTGAAACTTTTTAATAAAGCTCTTGTTGCTAAAATGGGCCAGTGTCTTCTTGAAGGTGCTAAAGAATGGGTTAAAATATTAAGGACTAAATATCTTAGAAACAAGGAGCAGGGTTGTTTTCTAAGTGTTTTGGATCTTCCTTATGGTTCGATGTTTTGGAATAATCTACCTAAAATTAGAAGTGTGTTAAAATTAGGGGTTAAGAAAAGAATTGGAAATGATAAAGCCACTTATGTTTGGGTAAGCAGGTTGTTGGGTATATAAACTGGGATACTATGGAGCCTTGATGGTTTGATTTCAAAAATCAATTGATTGGAGTCTGTGAGGCCCATTGTCAAATTGACACACAGACTTCGTGTTTTTTTGTTATCTGCGTGGCTATGCTTGGTTACATTTTACTTTTACCCCACATTATGATGATGGTTGATTATGAGAATTAGGTTTAATTGTTAATATGCTTATTATATTAGTTACTTTGTGAATCATAATTTTATGAGTATGCTAGTTGATCAAACTGATATTTTGAATGTTATAAAAGTTGAAAAAATATGCTTTGTGATATCATTTTAATCCGAAGGGAATTTTTGAGTCACCATGCAATGTGATGCATATATGATATTGTTTTGATTTAAGACAAATATCTTAATTACTATGCAAGTGATTATAAACATCGTGAATTAATGTTTTAGAGGTGGAATTGATATTGTTTAGAATTGTAACAACATAGTGCTTGAAATTTTGAAAGGAAAATGTGAACAATGGTTATAATTATATGTATGTTAAGTGTGATGAAAAAGTGTGTGTATTATGTTTCATCGTATTCATATGTTTTGATTTAATTTTATTGGTGGTTGGACTAATGTTTACGTGGAGTGTGCAAGTTAACCTTCCATAGCCATGGAAATTGGAGGCAACCAAAAAGACCCTTGCGTTTACCGTGTAAAGCCTAACTTGGCCTGTATGGAGGGGCTAGTCTTATTTTGTTGTGTAAAATGTTGCGTCTTGTGACATGCATGTTGGGGGTCAAGGGTTTAAATGTTTTAGATTGTTTTAAGTTAAATGTGACCCCAAAATGTGAAATTCGGATTCCTTGTTTAATATAGTTATAAAAGGTCAAATATGTTTTAATTTTGGCTAAGTTTTTCTTTTTAGGGACCCTAGGCATATGAAATAAGGGTTGGTGGTCAAATTTAAGCCATAAACTTGGTCATGCCTCATTTAAAACCCCTCTTAAGTGGCTTGTAAGGAGGGTGAAAAAAATGGAGTGAGGGGATGGACTTGACCCATCTCCAACCTCATTTAGTCTCCCAATTTCATTATGAGAAGGAATGGGAGTCCATGTGGGAACCATGCCTCTTAAATGAAAAAGAGGACATGGTGGTTGGGGAGTTTTCTTGAGAAGGTTTTGAAAGAAAGTTTTGCTAAGTCATATGTGGATCTTTTTTGGGGGGCTAAGGGTGGAGAAGTTGTGGAAAAAGGATGGAAGAAGTTGGAAGGGATTGAGAAAGAAATCAACAAGTTCAACTTGGGTTTTGAGGTAGGATCCTTAATCTCTTGTTTACTATGAATGTATATGTGTAAATTAGTGTAGTGATGTGTTAATTCTACTATTTTATTTAAAATTCAATTATGTGTTAGTTCTTGAGAGTGTGTTTGTCTTGTTGGGTTGGCTCCCCAATTGTGGTTGTGAGCAACCCATGTGAGGGATGGAGGGGGAGAGATCTCCATGAGGGGGCTTGTATTTCAATGTGGAAATAGTGTGTTTTAGCTGTGAAAGTAAAGGGGTATGAGTACCCTTTTTGTGTAAAATGGGAAGTTTGGGTGAAGAAATGAACTAAGAAGGTTGTTGGTTGAAAAATTTAAAAGAAGTAATTGCTACTAAACTTCCCCCATGGTTGTGATCCTCTCATCTCTCCCTATAAAATCCTACATAATTAGAGATATTAGTGAATGGGATATTAATGGTGACAACATTAAAATGTGGAATTTAAAGTAAGTGATGCAAGTAGATAAACATAATTTACAATTACAATGGAAGATTTAATATTGTTTTTATTAAAAGGAAAAATAGGTTTTGAAGGGACCCAAAACCATTTACATAAGAGATACCAAAAGCTGCTAAAGGAATATATCATTCAACCACTAGCAACAACCCAACCAACAAAAAATCGACCACCATGGGAGCTAGCAAAAGAAAGACAACTAACAACCAACGACTCCCAACAGCAAAAAAACAACCAACAAACCGACCAAAAACCAAAAAAGAAAACAACAAAAAAAGACTAGAAACTAATGAAGGCCACCCAGAGTTTTGGCCATTTCAACCTGTTGGGACTTAAGTTTTTCAACCATATCCAACAATTCCTATTTTTCAGCATCAAACGCTTTTTTCCACTCTGCTGACCCTCTCCCAACCAACACCTTGTCATCAACCTTAAGGTATTTTTTTCCCTTATCCTTTGCCACATGCTCTATCTCCTTGAGTTCAGAGAAGTAGACCTTCTCTTCCCTCAGCTGACTAATTTTCTTGAAGAGAGTCTCCAGGGCTTCAACGCTATTCTTGACCGAGACATGACTCACCTGTAGTAAATTTCTAATATCATTATTTAAACTAGTAACATTATTTTTGAGGGCTCTCAGTCTATCCTCGCATTGCTCCTTGAACTCATTATGAGAGTGTTCCAGCTCCACCAATCTATCAATGAGGATATTCAAAACATAGGTCTTCGAGACATTTTGCAAATTAGCCTTAAGGCCCCTAATTTTAATATTGATTTTATTGAATTCCTCCAATGTCCATTTGGCCAATTTGAAGGTACTGGTAGCACCCGCCCTAGCCATATCTAATAGGCCAAACATTGAGGTATCCTCCTCATCTAAGTACGAGAAATCCTCCAACAGAGGATCAATTTTCAGGGGAAGAGCAACATTTCCTTTTCCCTCACCCTCCACATTCCGCTCACCAACCTCCTTTTCCAGAGAAGCCTTGGGTAAATCATGAACAGGGGATTCCTCCACAGTCACAACAGTAACGTTTGAGTTATTGCTAACCTCATCCTTTGTAGAACCCCTGGCTGCCACATCAGACTCCTTTTTCTTCAAATTAGCTAGTCTCTTCGATAGCCTTCTTGGTTTATCAACCACATCAACCTTCATCTAGGCCCCAACCTCATTATCCCCACCAACAACACCTTTATCACCGACCACATCCTCCTCTCTTGGAGAAGAACCATCCAACCCTAACTCTGTATCCTCGCTCCCAAAAATGACCAATCTCTTGGGGGCCCTACTAATTTTGGAACCCACCACCTTCCTCTTCTTTGACTCCAAATCCAATCCAACCTTATCCTCATTCCATTCTTCCTCCTCATCCGACAAGGACTCTAACTTTGATGACCTAGAAAGGGCAACAAAATCTACCCCCTTACCAGTGATGGTGGGGGTCGGAGTCATAGACTGAACATGCTCCATAATAAGCAATATAAGCCCTTCATGAAGGATGGGGGCCCTCCTGTTCTTCAAATGGGCATACACAGAGGATTCCAACAAAGACAAAAGAAAAAAGGGAAAGGATATGAACAAGCCATGCCTGAAATGATTAAGCAAAGTGACATGGTGACAAAGAAGAGCCTTAAATCTCCCCTCCACATCACATACCACATCATGACCTCCACAACCCTAGCCCAAATCTTCTTCAGGGACTATCTATCATAACCCCAATTCTCCAGCTTAACTCATTTTTTTCTTTCACCATGCTTAAAAAATTGGGTCATGGCCTCCTCATTACACTTTTTGTCCTTAAAAATTTTCCTACCCATAGTCGGCAAACCCATAACAAAAACAATTAAGTCCTCATTCACTTCCACCTCCAGTCCCTTCATCACCAGTTTGTGATTATGTCAAATGGAAACAAACTTGGCCGAAGCATTCGTGTCATGCTCGTGTGACCTCTCCATAAAAGGAGTAAAATCACCATGACTGAGGATGTTCCATAGCTTCTTCCTCCTCCGGATATCACCACACGAGTGTGGCTCAACACGACTCCTGTCACCGCCCATGGAACCCCTAGCAAACAACACCAAACTCTAGTAGAAAAAAACTAGATACAAGCCAAAGAACCAAACAATACCCACAAAGCATGCCAAATGGGGCGAATTACAAGACCATAAAATCCGTAACAAATTATCCCACACCATCAATTCTTAAGATGTTCCCAGTATTCTTGAGAATGATAGATCCCTCCTCCCACGAGCAAAATTCGCTAAGACTAACCGCCACATTGGCAAAGCAATCAGCAAGAGAGTTGCCTTCCTAATACACATGCGATATACGGGTCTCAACACATGTTTGAAGCATAATTACCGTATCTTTGATAAGCTAACCCACGTTCCAACTCAGGGGATGCACACCATTCAAATAATTAATGACATTCGTTGAGTCACCTTCCACCCAAATTTTTGAATACCCTTTGCTAATGGCATACTTTACACTTATGAACATAGCCTCTACTTTTGCACGATGATTTGTATGGTTACCCAAATGGGAGTGCCACCGCGCCAAGAAGTCTGCCAAAACTATCTCTTAACACCCCCCCACTTCTAGTAGGTTTAAGATTTCCCTTTGTTGCCCCATCAAAGTTAATTTTAATCCACACTTCTGGTGGGAGTTGCCATCTGGTATCTCTCCTAGCAATAGTACTATCCCTGGTGTGCATGACCGGAATTGAAGAGATTCTCCGATTAGAAATAACCTTTAAGTCATAGCCAACAAGACACATAGTCAGATCACACTTTAGAGAATCAGCTCTAATGAGAGCAAAATTCTCCAAAATAGCCTGGCGAATCTTGATAAAAAGGCTATCAACCTTAAGCTTAGAGTCCCGAAAGATCCTATTATTTCTTTCTTTCCAAATTCCCCAAGCAATATGTGGGGCCATAAGATCCCAAAGATCTTGTAGGATAGGAGAGTAAGAAGGACAGGACCACTGTTCAAAAAATTTAGCTAAAGAATTTGGAAATATCCATCCCACATCCTAGAAAATAAGGAATCTACTCCACAAAGCAAAAGAGTACTCACATTCAGTAAGGATATGAAAAGCATTCTCCCCATTAGCATCATAGAGAGCACATCTATTGGGAATGGAAAACCCCCTCCTAAAAAGATTGTCAATCGTAAGAATTTTACCTTGCATAAACAGCCAGAAGAAAACATTAACCTTAGGGACCAGATATTTATTCCAAAGTTTCCCCCAAAACGGAATGGAATCAAGAGCCACCATAAAACTCAAAAAGCAAAGGCCACCAAAAAATTTCCACTTGGATAAGGGGCCCAAACAACTCTATCCTGTCTAGGAAACAAAGGGATCTAGACACTTCCAAGGAAATCTTTGAGCACCTTCAAAGATGGTTCCCAACATTAAAGTTTTTCCAAGCCCGATCCACAATATAATCTACCACCTTGACACCAAAAAGCTGTTTACAGAGAGGAACAATATGGGGAGTCCACAGAAGGGAAATCAAAGGACAGTTCCCACACCAAATGTCTTCCCAAAAAATAATACACTTCCCATCGCCCAACAACCATTTAACCCCTTTAGCAACAACATCTCTGCAGAGTAGAATATTTTTCCAGAAAATCGAACTAGAAGGAATGAAGATTTAATATTGTTGTTATTGATATAAATAGTAATTAAATAGTAATATGATTCTAATTGAGTGGAATTTTAATATTTATATTTATAATTGTAGAATTAACAATGTTAATACCAAGGAGGATATTAATATTAATTATGTGCAATAGATAGTTACAAATATATCATAAATATTGTTAATATTAACCTTACAAAAAAAGAGGGTAATCTATAATATTAATCATGACATGTTGAGTATTGAGGAAAATTTCATTATGAAGTTTAGGACATTAGTAATCATAATAGACTTATTTTGTCATTCAATGGTATTGCTCATGATATTAATGTGGGCTATTGAGGAAGAACTAGTTCTCTAGTTTGAACAATAAAATTCCTCAATTAGTAAGAGACTTATGTTGTAATTAAGGGAAAATTAAGTAATGAAGCAAATTACTTATATTGCCTCAACTTGGTCTCCATTCCTGACATATTTTCCTTAGCTACTTGAAACCTGGTTCCAACAATGTTAGTATCTGAAGTAAGAAGGTATCACATCCTTAAAATGTTCAAAATTATGAAGTAGCTAAATATTAATGATCATTGGTGTGATTGTCATATTTGATTCAGGGTGTTAACTATAAATCAACTTTAACCTAATCTCAAAAAAGAAGAAGCATATAGAGCCAACCTATTTTCATCAAGGATCCAAGTGGTGTACTCTGCACACCTGACCTTTCTCTCGCTTCCCTCACCCTGCTCTTGGGCATCGTGATGATGAAAATGTCTCACCAGCAACTCGTTTGACACATATAGTTTATACACCATGTTTAAGCATGGTAACAATTAGTAGTGGTTTGCAAGTTAATGTTTTAAAAAAAATGGTTGTGTCATTGTCCAATGAGTTAAATTATGGGCATGATAGAGTCAACCTTAGGGGAGGGAGACAACAAAACTGGGATGCTTCTTTGCAAATTTTATATTAGAAGTTAGGAGTTGTTGCTTACTTTTCAAAAGGCAGAAAGGATGAGTGGATTTGGAGTTTGCATCCCTCAAAAAGCCTCTCAGTGAAATCTTCTTATGAATTTTTGGAAAAGCCTTCGATCCATTACAATGACTTTTAGTGGAACAATGTTTGGATAAAAAACTTGTCCCCCAAAGTGAATTGTTTTTGGTGGGTAGCAGTTCATGGAAAGATCGTTACTATTTTTCATCGTTCCTTCTCTAGAGAGGTATGGTCATATTTTGTTCCTATCCTCATGACTGATTGGGCCTTTCCCTCTTCAATAAAGCAGTTTCAAGACAATTAGAATGTCAGTCCTTATTCTTATAATATAATTGTGGATCTTTGGAGACAAATCCCTCCCTTTATTGCTTGGGGCTTATGGAAGGAGAGAAATAACATGATCTTTTGGGAGTTTGTAAGAAATAACAAAGATATTTCCATGGTGATTAGGTATAAAATTCAAGAGAATATAAATGCGGGGGTCTATGGATCCTCAAAATACACTCACTCTTATAAAGATCTTAGGATCAAACAGATATGGGGGCTAAAACACGATCTTAAAAAATTCAATTGGATCAAGTATTTAAATAGAAAAAAAAATTGTTTGGACTCCTCCTGGGGTGGATTGGGTCAAATGCAATTTTGGTGGGTGCTCTAAGGGGAACCGAAGCCTTGCAGGAGTTGGGGGAATTATTAGAAACCATCATGGTAATCTTATAGAAGGATATGGAAAAAAACTAGGTGTTTGTTACAACAATGTGGTTGAAGTCATTGTGGTTTGGGCTAGTTTAAAGCGCTTGAAGGAGTTGGGATTCACCAAAATTATCATTGAATGAGATTCAAATCTTATCATTGATAATTTGAAGCGACAGGTTGCTGCTCCTTTGAAGATATGTGATGTTTTGGAGGAAAAAAAATGTATCCTTAAGTCCACTAATTATAAAATGCATCTGTATAGAGAAGGGAATTTAGTTGTTGATGCAACAACTAATGAAGCTCTCAAGTATCAAGGATGGATGCATTGGGTGTTTTTGGTGTTGCCACATGTAATATAAAAGAAATAGTCACTAAGGAAAAATATGAGGCTTCTTTTAAACGTGTCAAAGGACTAGCGGTGATTTAAGGATTATTATACCTTCAATCAACAAGGATATGTTAATGTATCAAGGTATTCAAATGAGAGGAAGTAGTAATCAGAAGAGGGTGAATTGGAATGAATGATGCAATGATGGGAGAAAAAGAACTAATAAAGGGGGTGGAAATTGGCAAAGGATGGCTAAAAGTGGCAATTTATTTAATGATGATAGATTTATTAAAGTGTTGATTATCAAAGGCATTTTGATAATCACTATAACCTCTAATCATTTCATATCAGAAATGCATTACATGCTTGTCATTCCCCATGTGAATTACATCCTCTTTAGTTATAATTTTGAGGACAATCTAGGGGATTATGATCTTATTCACAACAAGGTTGCTATGGACAATAATAATCTGAATTCCTTTTGGAGTGTTGCTTGTTTTATTTCCCGTTGGTTGATATTATATGGGACTGCGGGAGATAATATTGCCATTTTGAAACTTAAGTTTTTTAGTGATAAAGCTTGCAATCCAAGGGTTTGTGAGTTGTACAAGTGTTCGAACAAAGGTTTACAGAGAAATATTGGAGTTAGCAACCAATATCCCATAGATATGGGGGTCCTAGAAAGAGAACTAAACCTATTAACTATGGTAATCTGCAAAAGAATGGTGAACTTTGGGAGATTTTTGTTAGAAATGGTTTGACACCTTTTATCCAGCCAATGCATGGTTACAACGACACCTTGAATTCTAAGTTCATAAATTCCTGGCAGGATGGTCATGTTTTGATTGGCTCCATCAAGTTTCAGGTTACTCCTTAAATGATCTTGGAAGCCATTGGTTTGGCTAATGATGGTATGAAAATTATTTAAAAAAGTAATGGTGAATACTAAAGCTTCATGAATAAGTTTTTTGAGAAAGGGGAGAAAATAAAAAGGTTTCAGAAAGGGTATGCTCACCTCAAGCTCCCTCCTTCGTATTCCTTGGTAAGTTTATATGTTATGCACTACTTTGTGCTTGAAGGTAGATATATGACAATGCATGGTTACCATTTTCCACTCCTCAACCACATTAGGAATAATGAGAAAATAAATATACCGTTCTATGTTTTCTCTTCCCTTCAGCAAAATATTGAAAAAGGAGCTTTGCCCCCTCTGCACCAAGGTCTTATGCTGGCTTTGTACAAATTTTCTCTATAAAAACCTACATGGAAACCTAGGGCTCTTAGCTTTTCTAACCCTACTAACAATGTTAATGTGAATATGGATGAAGTCTCTGCTAAAGTGAAAACCCCTATTGACCATAATTCTCATAATTCTAGTGTTCGTATTGAGTTAATTGAGAGTAATTATCCTCCTAAGGACTTGACTTTGGAAAGTAAAAATGTTGCTAATAAAAACTAGAAACCTAAGCATAGCCTTGTTGCTCAATCTATGGACCTTGCTTTACTAAAGACGACCCATAAGAAGAGAAAACATTCACCTTTGTTGCTTGAGTCTCCCAAAAGCAAGAAAACACAAAGAAACTCCAAGAAATATAATGCTATCACTATTATTGAAGACAGTGAAGAAGATTAGTAGGAGGTAAAAGAAGAGTTAGATGGGTCCATTAAGGATAGTAGGAGGTCGACCCACCTAACCAAAGTTAGTTTTGTGGAAAAAGGGGATAAGGGAAAAGGGAAGTATGTTGCTTTGGTTAGTGAGGAGGAGGAGTTATCCCTTGACGAAGAATAGAACCAATGAATGAAGAGGAAAGTGAGGAGAATGAATGGGAGGATTTTACTGACCAAGAAGATGAGGAGGAAGAGTTGGAGGAGGGGAAAAATGTGATGGAGGAAGAGGCTAAAGTGGGAGGTGTTGAGACCTCAAAGCTGGCCAATAGGGATAATGTGATAGAGCGAGAGGCTAAAGTGGTAGGTGTTGAGGCCTCAAAGCTGGCCAACGGGGTGGATAATGGTGATGCAAACATGAACCTCTTTGTTCCCCTGAAGGAAGATCTCAATGTTGCCTCTAATGCTGATTTCAATAATAAAATGATCCTTTTTGCAAGTTAAAATGGAAGAAATGGAGAGGGCTCTTTGTACCCTGATGAAATTAACTAACGACCTTATGAAACATGCAATTATTGGCACTGTTTCTGGCCAGTCGAAGATAAGGAAGTAGCTCAAGTGCCAAGGGAAGCAAATAGAAGAAAAACAAACTAATGCTAATGAGAACATTGATTGGAAGTAGTTTGTCTTTGACATTGGGGATAATTGGGAGCTTGTTGTTACTACTAAAAAACGATGAACTCTTGCTTTGTTAATTTTAGGTTTGTTAGGTGTGGTTTTTTTTTTACTAGTTTCTCTAAGACTCAGATATTGTTGTTAAATCTTATTTGGACTCTTGATGCCCTTTGGCCTATTTTTAGTAGATGATTTTTAAATGTTTTTGATGTGGGTAAATCTTGTGAGCCCTAATGCTTATTTTAATTCTGGCTTGCATGCATGCTGATCCTTTTTGTCTAGTTTTGGTGTTCGTCTCTTTGGTTCTTGTTGGGTGACTAGTTGTTGTCTTGCTAGTTTGTTTATTTTGGTTGTTTTTTACATTATTTAAAAATTTGTTTGGGATTAGGGCCCTTCCCTACTTATATAATAAAAAAACATGATGACAAAAAGCTATCCTAAGACATGGAAAGTTTGGGGGTCCTTCCATTTTCTTCTTGGATTTTTTAGGCACAACTCTCTCACAGTTTTTGTGTATATTGGTACTTAATTTCTTGAATTAGGGGTATTTTTTATGCAAACATTTCTAAGTTTCCCTAATAGGTAAAATTCAATTTCAGAATTGGGTTTTTGTGTGGTTAGTATTTCAAGGAATGGTGGTTCCATACTTGTTATATTTTGATGAGTCCTACTTTTTTCAAGTTCCTTTGGTTGTTTGTCTATAATTTCTAGTGAGGGATCTTCATCACCAATATTTGTAATGTGAGGAGATGAAGGCCCAACTAGCATCTTCCTTGAACGAAGGTGGACATCACTCACCTCAACCCCATAGGTTGGGTATTGGATGGTGTCATTAGTGTAAGTGTGGAAAAATGTAAACTAAATACAATTAAATACACCTCTTAATGAAACATTGTATCAAGATTAATTAGAAATTAAACTAATTTAAAATATTGAAAAGCCTGAAGACGTCCCATTGTCTCCTATCTCCAAAGATTTATCAAATTACAGAAGCTCTCAGATTTGTAAGCACCATAATTGTTTAAAATGCCTATCTAGAGAACGGAATGGATGCTAAATGAAATGATGTGATGATTTCTAATGAATTCTAGATGATATGATGCTACTGTAAATGAAGCCTAATGGATGAAAGCTACAGTAAAAAGAAACTATGATGCTGCCATGATATGAAATCTACTGATGCCATGATGCTTATGATGATACTAAAATGCTAATGCTAATGCTTATGATTGCTTGGTTGCTTGAGTACTAATTCCTGCAGAGTAATTTTGCATAAATTGGGATTTCTCAGATGATTTTGATGCTTCAGAAGGCTGTATATATAGATTTATGGCAACAGTTTTGCACAGGGGTAACACAACAGAGGCTGAGATTAAATATGGAGATTTTGAATGGTATGAGATGAGAAGGTGGAGTTGATCATGGAGGATTGTTCCTCCCCATGAAAACACCAGGCAAGATGAGAGGAAAGATTTGAAGCAAAAGATTGAGAGGATTTCCTGCAGGTTTGTCCCCAAGGCTTTTCCCGTGAATGCCAGTTGCATTAATTAGATTTGAAAAATCTAATTTTATTGGTGAGTGATTAGAGGCATTTGATTTATGCACTTATTTAAATATTTTTGATTTATTTAAATTCAACAAAAGGGGAATAAATAATTTAATAAAATAAACTATAGAAGTTTGTTTATTAAATTAAATAGAAGAAATATGATAATTAAATTAAAGATTTTAGGATATCTTTATTTAATTAAGAAGAAATGTGATGAGATAATTAAATAAATACCAACTATTGAAGCTGTGTATTTAATTTTAGGATAGATTTGATGGATAAAATATAGAAGAAATAATAATGATAATAATTAAATGAAACAAAGTATTTAATTTTGTTTATTTAATTAAGAGGAAAATAATATGATAAAATAGAAGAATTAATAGTGAACTTAATATAAATAAATATTTCTATTTATTTACTAAGTAGATGAATTAAGATTAATTAATCAAATAAGTCGTATTTAATTAATTAGATTCTCCAGACCATTTTTAGGTGTCTACATTTTGCCCCTCTTTGAAGTGATGTGTTTACGCATTGCTTCAAAGAAAATTTTGTGCTACTAGTATCGACGAATTTTTTTTTTCAGAATGCCCCAGACATGTGTTCAGGTGACGAGAAAATTTTCAAAATGCCCCAGACATGTGTTTAGGTGATTTGATGGATATATGCCTCCTTGGGAGATAAATTAATGAATTTTTGATTTTTTTGGAATTTTCGTAATTTTTCAATATTTTTATGATTTTTTGATGATTTGATGTAGATTTGATGAAGATACGATGATGAAATAATTTATCTCTCGATAATTGATGTAGAAAGTGGTCCTGGATGAGTTTCAATTAATCTCCCCTTTAAAAAATTAAATCAATCTCATAAAAATCCCTTTTTAAATAACCTATAAAAGGTTAAAAGGGTCTTTTTCAAAATCATTTGTAGATTGTGACTTTTGAAATTTTAAGAGAGATTTTTGTGCTATGTGGAGCAAGATGTTGATTCCCTATCACACTCACCGTTTTGAGCGTGTTCGATGACATCAACGGTCGGCCGCGTTCGGACCTCCGGTATGTCCATAATTTTCCTTGGTTTTCATGCATTTTTTTTATTTTTTAGTGTATTTTTGGATTTAAAAAAAAAAACCTATTTTAGCGCTTTTATTTTCCGTTGTAGCGCGTTTCTAGTCCGTTGTAGCACTTTTTAGATATGTTCTAGCACTTTTAGTCTTTTAGCGCTTCAAAAATCTATTTTAGCGCGCGTTTATAGGGTAGGGTAGCGCTTTTCAAAGTTTAGTGCTTAGGTTAGCCGTTGTAGCGCTTCTGTAAAGTGTATTAGCGCGTCAAGAGTTTTAGCACTTTAATTGGATTATGTAGCGCTTTTACTCTTTGTTTTAGCACTTTAATTGGATTATGTAGCGCTTTTACTCTCTTTTTAGCGCTTTTATGGAAAACATTAGCGCGTTGACCAAATAAAATGGCACTTTTGATAAAATGGTGCTTTGTTTAGATGTAATAGCGCTTTTATCTGATGAAATGGTGCATGTCTTTGTTTTAGCACTTTTAATGTCCTTTTAATCGCATTTATATCAAAGTGTGTGATTTTCGATAATTTGTTATTAATTTCTCAATTTTTGATTGTATCAACTGTTGGTTTGATATGACTAATTTGTCCAATCAAATACATGATTTTTTGATCTCATGATAGGTGAGGTCTGATGTTTGTTTTGATGATAATTATCCTCATGATAGGTGAGGAATAATTAGAATTGACGTACCTCATGATAAGCGAGGTTTTGATGTCTTGATGATGACCTCATGATAGGTGAGGTTGATTTGATGCATTGATGATGAACTCATGATAGGTGAGGTTGATTTGATGTGTGCTCATGAGATTTGATTAGAATTCTCACCAAGATTTGACTTGTTTTGATATGGTATCTTGATGTTATTTGATGATTGACATGAATTTATTGATTTTGATTTTCGTTGTGATAATAGGAGCGATTGGGGAACCTCCAGATTCGAGAGTGTTTCCCTTGGACATTTGATCTCATTCCTAGGTTGGCACAACCTGAGACAACTATCATCACACATTACGGATTGTCTCCTCTTCTTTACATGCTCCATATTAGGATTAATCGAGGTTTGTTGACAACTTTAGCCGAGAGGTGGCATAGCGAGCACAACACCTTTCACCTTCCTACTGGCGAGATGACAGTCACCTCGGAGGATGTTTGGCAGATCCTGCAGCTTCCAATTGTTGGAGATGTTGCTATACATGATTCGAGAGAGCAGGGTGGGACTGATGCTCTCCGTAGAGTGTTTCAGGATGATTGTATTGCGGGAGAGTGGATTCCATGGCGTGATATGGTTGATGCATATGCCACTTTGCCGACAGTACTTGCTAGTTTCATTGGCGGATTCCTTAGTCCTGATCGCAGGTCTAAGGGATTCTCAGTTGGTTGGGGCCAAGTTTTGGAGAGCATGGTTGTTCATGGCACCCGATTTTCTTGGGGTATGTGTTTACTTGCCCAGTTATATCATGATTTACATTTAGTTGTGTATCTCAGTGGTCAGAGTTTATTGGTCGATGCTACTTTGCTTCAGGTATGGGCGTGGGAGCACATAGCTGTCACACATCTAGTTCTAGTTGGACAAAGGCCACCTAGGAGACCTTATGTATTCAGATATGCTGACAGGTTTACCCAGTATAAACTGGGTAAGTTAGAGTATTGGAGGATAGTTATTGATGATATAGAGTCTATGACATGGCGTCCCTACCTAGATTGTGATCATTGGGATGATGATGATGTTCAGCTACCATTTATTTGTCAGTCGATGATCCTGATTGGTTGTACTCATCAGGTTTTAGAGAGATTCTTGATCAAACGTGTCTACAGATAGTATGGGATGGTACAGGGTATGCCCCAAGGTGTTGCTCACTATGCGCGTCGGTAGTCGGATACAACAGATTGGGGGCCTTGTTTGTCATATGCTGCAACAGTTCAGGAATTTTAGGCTTTACAACCCTTTGTGTGGGACATTCAGCCAGATATTGTTGAGGCTCCTCTTACAACAATTTATGCTGAGTATTGTGCTTTGCATCCATTTCCATGCCTTACTATTCCAGATGAGCCTGTCCCATTACGTGCAGAGGAGGATGTTCATGTCGCTCGTGTTCATAGACGGAGGAGAGAGGATGTTGGAGGAGTTGAGGTAGAGGATGTTGATGTGGTTGGTGAGGCAGAGGTCGAGCCTGAGGTTGATGTTGGGGTAGAGGAGGATGTTGGTGTGGAGGAGGATGTTGGTGGTGAGGAGGATGTTGGTGGCGAGAGTAGTGGAGATGAGAGTAGCGGAGATGAGAGTAGCGAAGATGAGAGATTTGATAGTGGAGAGACTGTAGTTGGGTCGAGCCCTACCTTAGATTTTCCTGGTGAGACCATGCCTTGTAAGAGGCAGGCTATGGGAGATGTTTCAGTGCGGCTGTGGATAGCAGATCTTCAGGTGTAGTTAGAGACTGTTCAGGAGTAGCTTCTTCAGACTCAGGGTTTATTAGAGTAGACACATGCTTAGATGCAAGTATAGGCTGAGTTGCATACAGAGACTCTTTCAGCTATGTAGGCTCAGTTAGTCACAGCTCAGTCATAGATTGCAGCATTGATAGCTGAGAGAGATGCGGTGAGATAGACAGTTGAGACAACTCAGGTTCAGGTTACTTCATTGACAACCGAGAGAGATGTGGTGAGACAGACAATCGAAACAGCTCAGGCTCAAGTTATTTCATTGACAACCGAGAGAGATGCGGCCAGGTTTGCAGCAGAGACAACTCAGGCTCAGGTTACTTCATTGACAGCCGAGAGAGATGTGACCAGGTTTGCAGCAGAGGGTGCTCAGGCTTCGGCCGATAGATTACAGAGACTAGAAGATGGTACCTCCTTGGCAGATTACATGCGAGAGGTCGCTCACATTGGTGAGGAGATTGAGTTTTATAGAGCGAGGTATTATGACGCAGTGCCTTCTGAGCAGAGAGTGAGCTATGCAAGGTCCCATTTTGGTAGGTCATGATCCAGGACTGTCAGTGCAGGTGTTACTCAACCATTACCCAGAGATCCCATGGATCCTGGTTCCTCTGGTGGTAGGGGTCCTGATCCTGCTATGCCTACACCATCTGGAGCCAGCAGCACATGATTGTGTCTGTGACGTACTTTGATTGTGCTGATGTACAACCATTATTGATGTTTTATCTCTCTTTATTTTAGACATCATTGTATACTTGACATTGTGATTTTGATATATATGAGATGTAGTAGATTCTATGGTTCATTATGTGTTTTATATGATGATGGATGCATTTTGTTTTGATGTTCTATATGCTATGTGATGGTTTTATTGTTATGATGGTATGCTTTGATATGATGTTGTTCTATCTTTGATGCAACTAATGGGAATGTATGGATGCATTTTATATGGATTTATGATTATGGGTTGATGTGTTTAGATGATATACTATATGTGATGTAAATGCAAATATATGGATGAATGTAATGAGTTATGATGATGATGTATTTTAAGGATAATTGAATGATATAGATATATGTATGTTGAAATGATTGAATGATGAAATGATGTTTCAAATGTTTTGAATATATGTAAATGATTATGATGATGCAACTATATGATTATGATGTTGTTTTTGGTAATTGTCAAGTATACTCAGTCTATTATGAAAACAAATAATTATTTAAGGAATGATTCACCAATTTTTATTTTGTAACAAATACTCTGCAGATATGAAACTATGATGGATGCAGTCTACTTTTATTATGCAAATCTATATGTAAACATAGGCATTTTAACAATAATTTTGTGCTTTTGTATCATCATTGAGCTTTAAAATGTTGAAAGTGAGTACAAGCATCAATGGTATAATGTAAACCGATGATGACCTAAGTACTACTTTCATGATTTTTGATATTGCAAGCAAACAAAAGCATTGAGGTATAATTAAACCGAGATGATCTGAGCATTTCTTGCATAAAACAAACAAGAATAAACCCCTTTCCTATGTGAATTGGAATGTCATCCATGATACTTTGTAGAGCATTTCCCGCGATGATTCACACAGTAATTATGATTTATTCAAAGACAACAGACAAAGAAAAATACCATTTCTTCTTCCTAGCTTCTCTAGTTCAATACATCATTGAGTTTCTCCAAAGAAATGATAACAATGATCAAAAGTTCAACATATCTTGCATTTTCTTATAGTATTCAATCATTTATTCAGATTAGATCATCCATCCTGATTTTGTGATGTTTTTGTGTTTTCGAGATTTTGGATCAAACTAACCTAAAGACCTATCCTAGGGGCGTCGAGGGTTGATCAAAGATTAGCCTTGCCTACGTTATACATGAAGAGACCACGTAGTTCGACTGACACATACTCATGTTTTTGGCTTTTTTGAGACTGACTTTTTGACTTGTTTTTGGATTTTCTGTTACGATATGGATGTCCAATGTGTTTTCTGATGGTGATTAATTTTTCATGTTGGGTTGTGTTTCGATCGTTCTTTTTGTTGTTTTTGTCCATTTTTTGAAGCTCAAGATTTATGTTGCCCATAATGATTTTCAGATGTTGCCCCAAGGCCAGGGTGAGACATGACCATGTAATATGATATGATAATGGATGCAAAAAAATAATGATGGTGAAAGAAACGACCATGACATGTGTCCAAATAGATGGGAGAGCTGGTTTTGAATCACAAATAGCGCCTGTTTCCAGGTTTTCACTATATTTTTTATTGCACCTTTTCATTCTTTTTGATTTTTTTGTATTTTTTCGTCTTTTTTGATTTTTTTGTATTTTTTTGTCTTTTTTTTATTTTTTTGTATTTTTGCGTCACGAGGATGCCTGTTTACCAGGTTTTCATCAAGGTAACTATTTTCATAAACTAATTCATGCACTAAGTGATTCAGGTATATAACTTTCTGAGATGGATACTGTTGATAGGTTCATCAAACAGATCCCCTTCTGGTGTAGACAATTGATATGCTCCTCATCCATACACTGATATGATAACAAAGGGACCTAACCAGTTAGGTTCAAACTTCCCTTTCTTTTCTCTATCTTACTAATTTTTAGGGTTTTCCTTTAGGACCAAGTCACCAACTTGAAAAATTCTAGGTTTTACCCTATGATTATAACTCCTTGACATTCTTTGTTGGAAGGCTTTCAAATGGTTTACTACTTGTTGACGACATTCATCTAGTAATTCCAGCTCCTATAGCCTTGAAACTCTATAATCTCCATCTACTATGGGACCCTTTAGTGATACGTGGAGTGATGGTATCTCTATCTCAATTGGTAGAATGGCCTCTGATCCATACACCAAGGTGTATGGTGTAGCTCCTGTTGGTGTTCTGATGCTGATTTTGTAGGCCCATAATGCAGGATTTAACTGAACATGCCAATCACGTCCACCATCGTCTACCATCTTCTTTAGTATTTTTAGGATTGTCTTGTTTGAGGCTTCTGCTTGTCCATTTCCCTGTGGATAGTATGGCGTTGAAAAATGATGTTGAATATGGAATTGTTCACATAATTCCTGGACATCCTGATTTTTAAAAGGCCTTCCATTGTCTGAAATAATGGATTGAGGTACCCCGTATCGACAGATGAGATAGTTGAGTATGAAAGATGAAATCTGTTTTCCAGTGACAGTTGTCAAAGGAACTGCTTCTATCCATTTTGTAAAATACTCTGTTGCTATGATGATGAACTTGTGTCCATTTGACGAAGAAGGATGTATTTTCCCCACCAAGTCCAGTCCCCATTGACAAAAGGGCCATGTGGATGTGAATGGTTGTAACTCTTACGCCGACGCATGAATTAGATTACCATGAATCTGACATTTCTGACATCTTTTAACATATTGATACGCTTCCTTCTCCATGTTCGACCAGTAATACCCTAAACGAAGGAGTTTCTTAGCTAGGGTTAGCCCACTTGAATGAGTCCCACAAATACCTTCATGGACCTCTCATAAGGATGTTTCAAATTCGTGATGCTCCAGACACCGAGAAGAGTACCATCTAAACCTCGACAGTAAAGGATGTCAGCAATTAATGTATGTCGTGCCGATTGATAGATAAAGTTACGTTTTTGGTTTCTAGAGAGGTCAAGAGGAAGAATGCTATTTTTGAGGTAAGTATAGATCTCTCCATATTGTGAGGGTTGAATGTTGGGTATGTGGCATATGGTATGTGAATCAGGGTTATCGTATGCAGGACTAGATACTTGTTCAACCATAAACTCATATCAACCTTTCTTTTTTGATAATTGCAAAAGGGATGCAATTGTTGCCATGACATCTGCGGTTTTGTTTTTTGCCCTTGGTATTTGCTCGAACTTGATATCCATGAAGTATTTTTTTAGATCATCTATCATTTTCTTATAAGGCATGAGCTTCTCATCCTTTGTTTGATACTCATTATTTACTTGATAAATGACAAGCTGTGAGTCCCCATACACTTGCATTTCTGTGATTTTCTATTCAATAGCTTTTTTGATGCCGATAATCAATGCTTCATATTCAACTATATTGTTTGTGCATGGAAACATTAACCTATAAGATCTGGGAATGGCATGTCCTTGAGGTGTGACAAATAGAATTCCTACACCTGCTCCTCTTTGTGTATATAATCCATCAAAGTACAGTCTCCATTGTTGAGTTGTAATATTCATGATGTCAGCATCTAGAAATTCAATGTGCATTGGATGATGATCCTATAATGGAGCTTCAACTACTTGATCTGCTATTACCTGTCCTTTGATGGCTTTCCTATCAACATATTGGATATCAAACTCACTCAATATCATGACCCATTTTGCAAGTCTTCTTGTGAGAGCAGCTTTACCGAGTAGGTATTTTAATGGGTCTATTTTTGCTATGAGCCTGACTGTATGAGTCAACATGTAGTGTCACAATTGCTGAGTTGCAAATACCACTACTAAAGAATCCTTTTCTATGAATGTATAGTTTATTTCGTATCCATTGAGAGTCTTGCTGATGTAGTAAACTGCTTGTTCTTTTCCTTCAAAATCCTCCTGTGCTAATGGAGCTCCTAAAGATGTTTTAGTTGTTGCAATATATAGTAATAGTGGTCTTTTTGCTATGGGTGGCATGAGTATTGGAGGTGTCACCAAATATTGCTTTATATGTCCAAAAGTTGTTTCACAGTTATGATCCCATTTGAATGAAACATTTTTATGAAGTAGATGATTAAATGGATGACTCTTATCTGCTAGCTGGTAGATAAATCTCCTGATGGATTGTAACTTGCCTTGTCGGGATCATAATTGACTGATGTTTTTAGGTGGTGGCATCTCCATGATTGCCTTAACCTTAGCTGGATCCACTTCAATACCTTTTTCTGACACTATGTAACCAATTTTTTTTGCTGAAGTCACCCCAAAGATACATTTCTTCGGGTTCAACCTTACATTGAATTTTTCCAGTCTATCAAAGATCTTATCAAGTATTTCCAGATGTCCTTCCCTAGTGTGTGATTTTGCTAAGATGTCATCCACATAATCTTCCATGAAAGTATGCATCATATCGTGAAAAATTGTGGTCATTGCTGCTGATATGTTGCACTTGCATTTTTCAATCCAAAAGGCATGACATTCCAACAGAATGTTCCCCAAGGGCAAGTGAATGTCGTCTTTTCTTGATCCTCATGTGCTATTTTTATTTGATTGTATCCTAAGAAGCCATCCATTATAGATAACATGGCATGTCCTGCTGTTAGATCAACAATTATGTCAATGTTGGGCAAAGTAAAATCATCCTTTGGGCATGCCTTGTTTAAATCTCTAAAATCTGTGCATATTATGATGCTATTATCAGGTTTGGATACTAGCACAATGTTTGAGATCCATTCTACATAATCTATGGACCTGATAAAGCCTGCATCTAATATTTTTTTTAGTTTAGCTTTAACCATAAGGGAAATGTGGGGATGCATCTTTCTCAATTTTTGTTTGACTGGTTTGATTCCCTTTGGTAGTGATAAATGATGCATTATAAGTTGTGGATCCAATCTTGGCATGTCATAATAAGACCATGCAAAATTGATGTACCGCTACTCAAAGAATCTAGTGAATGTCGGTTTCTCCTGTTCTGTCATGGATGCTGCTAGATGTAAGATCTTTGCCTCTTCAGATGATCCCAAATTTATAGACTATGTTGTCTCTACCTGTACTGATGATCTGTCATGGTAGTGTTCTGGGAGAGTGTCAAATATTTCATCCTTCAGTGCCTCAGAAAGGTTTTCGCTGTTGGATACGTTCTTTATTTTTCTCTTTTCAAAGTCTAATGCTGCCTTAGAGAGGTTTTCATCATTAAATTTATTTTTCCTATTATCATTTTTGCAACTGAAAGATTTGGCACCCTCCTGATGTAAAGTATCGATATGAGTGTTATGGATAGTCCTTGTATCAATTTTGTCACAACATAGATAATTTATGATGGCGTCATCGTTTGAAAAGACTGGTATAAGACTAGGTTCGATGGGTTCCTAGTCAATAAGTTCAGGGTGCATTAAAGGTAACAAGTCATCAGATTGAATAAGGTCAACTGTTGTAAGTGTCATGATAGCTAGGTGGTCAAAGTTATTTGTAGGATGTTCGAGGTCTATGACGGTACTCACCTCCAAGTTTTCTGACTCACTCGATGTTTGATCATCCTCACTTGAGTCATCAATATTTGTTGATCCCATAACAAATGTTCTATTTTATGAACCTTGTCCCTCCTCTCGTAAGGGTATATATGTTTGGATAATATCAACCTCTTTATTAGTATATGATGTAGCAGATAGATGATCCCATTCATATTCGTTTGAGTCTGTGTAAGAGCCATCTCTCATTTGTAGTATCCTTTCCACTGCTTTTTGGGTTTCTTCTTCTTTTTGTTCAGTGATGTAGCCTAATCCTCTTTTGTCTTTAGGCTATAATGTTAGAGGTTGAATGGGTTCAATAATACCATCCTTTCTCTTTCCAATTGGTCCTTGACCTTTATAACCCATTTTCTCTAAAATGGCCTTCCCTTTTCCATACTGATATGTTTTGATGCTGACGTTTGTTGATGTTGATGCTTCCTCATCTTTGTATAGCCAACTAAGAATGGCTTTGTCTTTTGAATCATCTTCGAGTGTACCTGCTTTTATAAACCTTTCATTTAGAGCTGTGATGGGTTGTGATGATCTTGGAGATTTTAATATGGGTTGTCCATATGTTTTTGGTGATGGTAGTAACTGTGACAGGCACAAATATTGCTCAAGAGAATATTCTCCTACACCCTCTTCCTTTATCTGAACCTTTTCTGAAAGTTGTTGTGATAATTCATTAATAGGACCTTTCGTGTTTGATGTGTCCATGACAGTTATTTCTTTCTCTAGATTATTTTTCTCAACCCATTTAGAGATAAAATTAGGTTGGCTATCCATAGTGGATGAATTAGAAGTATTGACTTCTCTGTTATGAGGTATTAGAGTGTCTTGAGTTGCTTTCAACATGCTGCAAGTCTATGGATTGTTGTTGTCAGCTGATAGGGTGACTTCCTATCCATTTATTGGAAATTTCAGACATTGATGGTATGTTGAAGGTACCGCTTGCATGTCATGGATCCATGGACGACCCAATAGTATGTTGTATGTTAGATCTCTGTCTAACACTTGACAAACAATGTTTTTGACAACCGGTCCTACCTGAATTGGAAGTATAATAAGTCCTCTAGAAGACCTTTCCTCTTCATCATATGCCTTTATCGTTATTTTTCTCTTGGTGTCAATGGCGTTGTCAGAATAGCCTAGTGCATGAATTAGTTTCAAGGTACAAATATTTAGACCAGCTCCTCCATCTATCAGAACACGTTTAACACGATGTTTATGGATGAGAACTTCTATATGCAAGGTTGCATTGTGTGGGTGATTTATAGATACATCATCTTGTTCAGAGAACGAAAAACAATGAAGTGTGGTGAGATGTCCCACCATGGCTTGGAATTGAAAAACATCCAAATTATTAGGGACCATTGTAGCTACTAGAGCTTGTTCTAAAACTTCCTTGTGTGATGGTGAAATTTTGAGAAGTTCTAAAATGGATATTTGCGCAGGTATCTTTTGTAATTGGTCTATGATATTGTATTGATGTGATGGGGGAGCATTGTTTTTGGAGGAAATTCCTTTCAGTATTACCTTAGATTGTCCCCTTGTCGTTATATTGACTTGTGGATGATCTTGTGTTTCCCTTATTTTTAAAACATTGATTTGATTATCAAATGTTCCCATGCTTGTCCTCATGTTCAAGGATTCAATGTCATTGTTGTTTGTGTTATCCTTTTGAGTGTCAATGTCATTTTTCTCTACCTCGAAAAGGAAAAGAATGGTGGTGTCATAGACATAGTTTATACTTTTTCCTTACCACTAGATTAAGACTCTCCTTTTTCATAATTGGGTAATGGATTGATAAATGCAGTGTGATCATTGTTTGTCTAAGGCCCTTCAACAAACACCTTCTTGGCTTCGATCAAGTCTTGTATTAGTTGTTTTAGTTGCATACAGTCGTTTGTATTATGTCCTTTATTCTTATGGAAATTACAATAATATGCATCATTCCACCATGATGGTTTTACCTTTGGCTCCCAGTTTCGAGCTTCTGGTAAAGTAATAAGTTTGTTTGCAATGAGTTCTCTCATTACTGATTCCAATGTTTGTCCTAATGGAGTGAATTTTCATCGATTTGATTGTCTTTGGTAAGACAGTCGTGATTCTCCATTGTTGGTGTTGTTGTTTTGAATGGTGCCCTAACTGCTGTTTTGGTTTTCATTTTGATTTGCTTTGGCAGTTGACGCTGTCAAATTGAATATTGGTTTTACATTGTCAGTTGTAGGTTCATTGCTTCCAGTATTTCTATTTTTCTGCCAAAATTTTGGCTTGTCATTGTTTCCATAGTGATTTGCATTATTGGATGTTTCACTATAATGCTTAATCACTCCTCGTCTGACTAGGGCTTCTTCGATTTTGATCTCATTCTCAATTACTTTTTCGAATGTTGATGGACATTGTAATTCAAGTCTATAACTCATTTGATCATTTAAGTTGTCTATAAATAATTCAATCTTCTCCTTTTCAGGTATAGATCGAGGATACCTAGCGAACAACTTTCTCCATCGTTGTAAGAATGATAAAAATGTCTCACCATTTTTCTGTTTTAGATTATAGAGATCCTTTATGGTTACATCATGTGTTATGTTGAAAGAGAATTGAGAGATGAATTTGTTAACCAATTATTCAAAGGATCTGATCCCTAGTTGTAATTTTGAGAACCATTCCATACAATGGGCTCCCAAACTCTTAGGAAATAACCTCATGAGGTATGTATCTTCTTGTGCAAATTCAAGGCTTATTGTTCTAAATTCTCGTACATGGTCAATTGGGTCTGATTTTCCATTGTATTTGTTGTACTTAGGAAACTCACAATGTCTTGGAAAGGGTATCATATCCACACATGGATGAAAAGGGTAAGGACAAATGTCCTTTAATAAATATGTTTTTGTGGTTCTTGTTTGCATGTTTTGAACCTATTGCTATAGAATTTGCATTTGAGCTATTAAAGCAACTACTTGATTTGTATCTTGGGTGAAGTTTGGTTTCGTCTCATTAGTTCTAGATGTTTCCTTCAACCGATTGATGTCAAAATCTTTTAGAAGTTTGGTACCTAACTCTGCTAACATTAAGAGGTATTTCTCCATGTCTTGTTCTAAGACCTTTTCCATAAATTTATGAAAATTTGGGTCTTATTGTGCGTGTTGTATATCCTCTTGTGTTATTTCGTTGTTCTCATGTTGTTGGTATAAAAAAAAGGGTTCTCTTCAGCTATGTTTATATTTTCAGTTTCTTTTTCTCTAAGTTTTTGCCTTTGCAACCTTGTTAAGATTGGCATACAAGTTTTTGTTGTTTTCCCTCACTAAACTTAGATCTTCTATGTGGTGTTAGTGTCAATTTGATTTTTATAGAAGCCCAATAGAATGATGTATTCTATTGATGATGCTAATATAAAATTCTTGATTACTGAGTTTTTTGTCTCGTGATGGTAGGATGTCAAAAATCCTGATGAGGAAACTTGGCTCACTAATCCAGGTTTTGTTTTGATAATTTGGACACTTTGTATTTTGCAAGATCTAGTTTTTGTGTGAAACAATTTTAACTTGTAGGAACCTACTTTGTTTTAGGATGTTAGGACACTGTCTGTTCTATAAAATCTTTCTGACTAGTAAAATCTTATGTTTTTGATTTTGATCTGTTTGACGGTTGTTTTGGAAGTTTCTTTGTTTTTCTCCTTTTGTGGACATGCTAATATAGAGGGTAGAAGCACTACAACATAACACAAAGCGCTATAATTTATGGTAAACGCGCTGTAACAGAGTGTGGAAGTGCTAAAACAGAACTCAGAAGCACTAAAACATAGCTGATAAGCGCTAAAACAGATCGCAGACGTGCTAAAACAGAGAGCAGAAGCACTAAAAAAGAGAGCAGACACGCTCAAACAAAGTTCAGAAGCGCTATGTTTTTCTGTGGACACGCTAAAACCTGAATCAGAAGTGCTAGAATGTTGGACATTGGAATCTCTTGGTAGTTTGGTTTGTTGCGAGAGAAGCGCTATGATATTGTTTAGAAGCGCTAAAACAGAGGGTTGAAGCACTATGTTTTTCTGTGGAAGCGCTAAAACATAGATCATAAGCACTAGAATGTTAGACACTAGAATCTCCTGGCAGTTTGGTTTGTTGTGAGAGAAGCGCTATGATATTGTTCATAAGTGCTGAAACAAAGGGTTGAAGCGCTATAATTTTCCTCAGAAGTGCTAGAACAGAGGTCAGATGCGCTATAGTTTGTCTCAGAAGCATTGTAGTTTATGTTTAATGCCAAGCAGGGGGTGGCAATATGGGTCTCTCAGCTGCTATGTCTGCTTTCTCTTCTTCTTCGTCCAAGATTATGGATGCTGTAAGGAATTGATGGAGTGTTTTGTTCTTTTCAAAAATAAATGTCCTCAAACTACTGATGATGTCAGTTTGAGTGCCTTCAATGTGTACATTACCAGGCTGAAATATTGGTGTGGTTAGCCATGGTTGTTGAATAGGAGTTGTAGGTCTCCAAATGGTCATAAGGTGGTAACTCTAAGGTTTCCAAAGTTTTGTCTATCATAAGAACTAATCCGGTCTAGTGGAGTATTCTATGGCAGGTTGTGGAATGGAGGATTGACGGATACTTCGACTATGGTTAGATTCCTACGAAAGAGCGCTTCTTTGAATATAGGCTTGTGAAGTCAAAGGTTCTACAACATAATCATTAGTGTAACCCCTATTGAAATAATGAAACCTATGGAGGAATGTTCTATGATGAAGCAAAGTCTTCCTATTCTAATATAGGAAATGTCATCTTTGTAAAAGATGTTTGTAACTAAGTGTTGTTTTGGGTTTTCTAATTCTCTTGACAAGAGATTTTTTGACAAACTTAGTGGTTTTCCAATCTCTAATCATATATTCTTAGTTTTGATTTTGTATTTTTTAGGATGATCTTTTATTTGAATTTTAATGATTTTGGAATACACAACACTCAAATGAAGACAATTGTTTTTAAGAGTTGTAATATAAACAGATAGTGTATGTTCAAAAGAACCACGCATGGTCCTATTTTCACTGGTTTTGATAACAATAAAGCACTTCAGACAGACTCACTCTTAATAGTCAAAAGTTCATCGTTATACTCAACAACCTGTTAGAAAACCAAGATCACTTGCATGCAATCACCTATCACATGCAAAAGACATGCAGAACCAAAGAAGATGTTCTGTAAACCTCAAAGTAAAAATGCATTAAAGAGAATCAATTATTACAAAGAGATCAATCCTTATGAAGGAGATCAAGAAACCCTAAAAGGGAAACCCTAAATGAAACCCTAGTGTGCACACTTAATAATTAATCAATTATTAATGTGCCTAAGTTTAGCTTAAGTAACTAAAGGAATAAGTGACTTAATTAATTAACCAATATGATTTAATTAATTAAGCATAATAACTTATTACTCTAACACCCCCCCTTAAGATGAACTTAGGAAGAAGCTAAAACACTAGAAGAAGATGCATGAAAGCAAAGATGGGTCCCAACAACTAGGCCTGATCAGGTACCCATTTACAAATGCAAGAATGAGGTAGAGAAGGAAAAACCCAGTGGGACAAAACCCCCCTACAATGAGATGACATGCTGCAAAGAAGCACTGGAAGAACTCTATAGAGTAACATTGGAACCTGATACTAGCAAGCAAGGAAATATTCTTCTGTTTACTACTGAAACCATATGAGAGTCAATGATTGACTCAAGGAATCATGATAAAGCAATAGCAGACCCGATGCCACGGAACACTTGAAAAACTCCAAACAAGAACAACCCTGGAATCTATGAAGTAGCAAGCGATTATTGAATGATGTATTACTGAAAATGAAGTGCAAAGATGCAAGATGCACCCTCCCAACTTCCAAAACATCCAAGTAATCTCCAAACAACCCATCGGGCCAAATCTGGACTAAGTGATCAACCTAGCATAGATATAGAAAAAGTGCATGGACAGCAACATAGAGCTCCTCAATACCTTTCCAACGCCGCAAAGATAGCGAAAATCGGAGATCATGGCAAAAAGTTATGAGCTCGAAAGCATAAAATAAACATCTGACTTCAAACAGAAATAAATGTAGGTAAATAGTAAAATACTGAAAAATAAATAGCACCACTAGAAAGTGCTCGGAACCAGCTTTCCACTGATATCTTGTTTACCCAATTTCGATATTGTATGCCCAAGTTATGACCAAAAGAAAAAAACTGCTCTTTTAGGAAAAATCAGAGCTAGGAGGGGCAAAGAGGGGCCGTACGGCCGGGTGATGTCATGCTGACGTCATCACTTCAATGCAAAAAAATTGACGGCCATCTGGCCGTCGGGGCAAAAAATGCCCCCCTTGCCGGAAAAAAATTGACAGTGACCTGAAACCTGCAACTTGCCGGAATATGCCATTAGTCGTGGAATATTCCCTTGGGATCAACAATCGCCGAAATCACGGAGATTCATACAGAATCTTCAAAGGTGCTGCCAGTGTTTTTGAAAGGGTTTCAGATTTTATTGAAGCGGAATATTCCGCTAAGCTGTCTGCTGTTTGAAGTGCCGGCGGTAGAAGGCAGATTGAAGTTAGCGGCCGGTGATAGAGCCGCCGGCAGAGATAAGTCAAGTGGCTAAAATGGCCGCCGCGGGCTTCAAAGAGACTGCTGGTTTTGAAGAGAAGCGGCCGAAAATAGCCACCGACAATGATGGGTCCCGCAGCTTGTACGGCCTACGCAGACCTGCGCAGGCCTGTACAATGGCCTCCCTTTAAATTTTTTATTTTTTATTTTTTTAAATCTATTTTCAAAAACTTTGAAAGTGCAGGATAAAAATTAAAAAAACCTGCAATATATATATATATATATTATGCATGCCTCTAAGAATTTTTTTTCCTTTTGTTGCAACTGCTCGGATTTGAGCAAAATGACAGGCGATCTTAGGGTTTTGGGGCGCTGCAAACGCGATGGCAGTGTCTGTTTGAGCCCAAAGTGTCCCAAAAAAATGGCTACCCCCAGATCTTGCAAAAAAGATTCCTGTGGAAACCCTTGCATTAGAAACTCACTGAAAGGCCATATCTTCAGATCACGAACAGGCAGCTGCAGGTCTAGAGCTCTGATACCATGTTAGAAAACCAAGATCACCTGCATGCAATCACTTGTCACATGCAAAAGACATGCAGAACCAAAGAAGATGTTCTGTAAACCTCAAAGTAAAAATGCATTAAAGAGAATCAATTATTACAAAGATATCAATCCTTATGAAGGAGATCAAGAAACCCTAAAAGGGAAACCCTAAATGAAACCCTAGTGTGCACACTTAATAATTAATCAATTATTAATGTGCCTAATTTAGCTTAAGTAACTAAAGGAATAAGTGACTTAATTAATTAACCAATATGATTTAATTAATTAAGCATAATAACTTATTACTCTAACACAACCCACATCTTAAAATTGCGTCGACTCACATAGTCGTGTCACCCCCTAGAGGGGGCCTGTGTTTTTTTCTTTTCTAGGTGTGTACTCAAGGTTAGATTTCTCGATCCCCTGAGCAAACGGTCCTTGGAAATTATATGGTGAGTGTCTTGGGGGAAGATTCTTCCCTCCCCTTGCACTGCGAGTATTACAATGTCTGGTTATTGACTCGATTGGATACTACACTAGGTTCTTAGAAAGGGTTTCCGTTCAGAGTGGCAATAATAGACTCCCTCAGGAGACCTCCCAACCTTTAGAACAAAGGTTTTAGGGATGGTTATCTTGCACACTTCCAGAAAAAAATGGGTTTCCCCATATTTTCTTTAAATTTTATAGTGGGTGGAAAAACCTGGCTTTGGTTTGAACCCACTTAGGTCATTCCCATAGGGTGAGTACTTTTTCCCACTACGGCAGGCCTTCTAAAGGATGTAATAAAACTTGAAAAATGCATAAAAAGGATGATTTTGGCTTTTTGGATCACTCAGTTAAGGGAAAAGCATATGCCTATTAACCATTCAAATACAAAAACCACTTGTTCAAATTTTAGAGCCCAAACGAAAAATTTTCTAGTCTATGTGAAGATGTTGCTTCACAAAAAGACATGGTGTTCATTTTTAAATCCCAAGTTGAAAAATCTGGTGACTATCCTAAATTGGTAAATTTTTAATCCAAAGGAAAATGTGACTATCCTAGGATTGATTCATTTTAAAACCAACTGAAGAAGTGTCTATCCTATATTGATTCTTTTTAATCCAACTGAAGAAATGAAATTTACTAGCCGCGGACGCGTCAGATCCAAAAAATGAATTACACAGAAGCTCTATGACAATGCTCAAAAGCGCTATAGAAATAGACAAAAGCACTACATAAATAGACAAAAGCGCTATAGAAATAGACAAAAGTGCTATAGGAATAGATAGAAGGGCTAAAAAATATGTTGAGTATTACTGTCGGTCTGTGCTAGTTGTATGATTGAAGCACTAAAACAGTCCTTAGAAGTGCTATGATTTTCCTCAGAAGCGCTAGAACAGTCTGCCAAAGCGCTATACTTTTCCTTAGAAGTGCTATAGAATCTTCCGATTGCGCTAAAATAGATTACGCCAGATTCCTGTACGAAAACTTTCCAGAAAAACTTGTTAAAAACATGGGGTACGACCCCACAATGGGTGCCAAAATGTAAGTGTGGAAAAATGTAAACTAAATACAATTAAATACACCTCTTAATGAAACATTGTATCAAGATTAATCAACAATTAAACTAATTTAAAATACTGAAAAATCCTGAAGACATCCCATTGTCTCCTATCTCCAAAGATTTATCAAATTACTAAAGCTCTCAGATTTGTAAGCACCGTAACTGTTTAAAATTCCTATCTAGAGAACGAAATGGATGCTAAATGAAATGATGTGATGATTTCTAATGAATTCTAGATGATATGATGCTACTGTAAATGAAGCCTGATGGATGAAAGCTACAGTAAAAAGAAACTATGATGTTGTTGTGATATGAAATCTATTGATGTCACGATGCTTATGATGATACTAAAATGCTAATGCTAATGCTTATGATTGCTTGGTTGCTTGAGTACTAATTCCTGCAGAGTAATTTTGCATAAATTAGGATTTCTCGGATGATTTTGATGCTTCAGAAGGCTGTATATATAGATTTATGGCAACAGTTTTGCACAGGGGTAACACAACAGAGGCTGAGATTAAATTTGGAGATTTTGAATGGTATGAGATGAGAAGGTGGAGCTGATCATGGAGGATTGTTCCTTCCCATGAAAACACCAGGCAAGATGAGAGGAAATATTTGAGGCAAAAGATTGGAAGGATTTCCTGCAGGTTTGTCCCCAAGGCTTTTCCCGTGAATGCTAGTTACATTAATTAGATTTGAAAAATCTAATTTTATTGGTGAGTCATTAGAGGCATTTGATTTATGCACTTATTTAAATATTTTTGATTTATTTAAATTCAACAAAAGGGGAATAAATAATTTAATAAAATAAACTATAGAAGTTTGTTTATTAAATTAAATAGAAGAAATATGATAATTAAATTAAAGATTTTAGGATATCTTTATTTAATTAAGAAGAAATGTGATGAGATAATTAAATAAATACCAACTATTGAAGCTGTGTATTTAATTTTAGGATAGATTTGATGGATAAAGTATAGAAGAAATAATAATGATAATAATTAAATGAAACTAAGTATTTAATTTTGTTTATTTAATTAAGAGGAAAATAATATGATAAAATAAAAGAATTAATAGTGAACTTAATATAAATAAATATTTCTATTTATTTACTAAGTAGATGAATTAAGATTAATTAATCAAATAAGTCATATTTAATTAATTAGATTCTCCAGACCATTTTTAGGTGTCTACAATTAGTATAAGCTTGTTGAATAGGCTTGTTGTTAGGGTTAGGTGTAGTTTGGGCTGGAAGCTAAGGTACTATTGGTTATGATGGTGTGGCCATGGTTAGATTCAACATTATAGTAGTTTGTTGTGGTCGTAAAGTTTGTTGTGGCTACAAGTAGTTTATATTTTGGTTTTGTCATTGTTGACTCCCACACCACTATGGTAGCCATTGGTTTTACTAGGGTGGCCACTAGGAATTGTAATTTGGGGCTTGGTAAGGTTGTGGTGGCCCATATTGTTGATTCCAATTGGGTGCTTGGGCCATTGGCCATGATTGATTTTGTGTATTGTTCCAGTGTTGAGTGTTCCAATGTGAAAAGTTTGGATTACCACCTTGAAATGACATATTGTAAGATAATGGATCTGGAGGTGTACCTTGTCTTTATTTCCAAGATTTGCACTAAGCATTGTAAAATAATTGACCTTCTTCATCCTCTAGGGATTAAAATTCAAACTTCCCTTTTTTTTCTTCAGAAATGCTAGCCAAATTCTTGCATTTGTAGTTGATCCTCTTCCAGTGGCAATGTGGACAATATTTAGTTGGTGCTACCTCTACTTATTCCTGCTTCTTTTTGATATGCAAGGTGTCCAATTAGGTAGCTAGGTGGTTGATTATGTCCTTCATGTTGGACATGAGGTTATTGAATTCCAGCTTTGAGACCCCGGTGGATGTTTTATTGAAAGAAGAGGTTCTATCAACCCAGGTCTTTTTATGGATGATCTGGAGTAGTTTATGCATACCTTGTAAATCTCCTCAAAAGGAAGTTGAGAGATATCTCCTACCCCTATGAGGTTTAGAACATCCATACAATATTCATTTACTCCCCATAAAATTACCATTTTTAATGACTTAGGAGAGAGCCTATTTTGATATGATTTCTTCAGATAGAATTGAAATATTTCCACATAATCCTCAAGTGATTCATCTTCTCTCTGTAACATCTTGAAAATTTCATCTCTCTTCCCTATGTCCCTTTGCAATAATATTGATATTTCTATAATAATTTTCCCTTCATTATTTCCCAGTTGGGTGTGACATTTGTTCCCAACCCTATAAACCATCATAGAGTGGCATCCTTTAATGTGTCTGGAAATATTTTTGAGCCTATGAGTATCTATAGTATAATCATAACTCTGACACAACATATCAAATTCAAATAGAAATATGTATGGGTCTTCAGTAACCCATCCATAGAAAATGGGTAATGCTAAAGGGGGTATATTTTTAAGAGCAACGACCCTTTCTTGGTTTGTTATTGGAATCTCAAATGTCACATGTTCTGCTATATTTTCTATTGCTTCCTCAGCCATGGTGTTAAATTCCTTGTGGAAGTCTCCTCTATGCATGGAGTAGCTATTGGTGTGAGGGATGGTTCTCCTTCAATAAATCCCCCAATATGTTCTTTTTTTTTGCACCAATGCCTTCAAATTATTTGTGAATTGAAGGGATAAATCTTCCCAGATTGTCTCTCTACCTCCACTTACAATGGTTCTTTGATCTTTAAGTGGTGGTTCCTGCACACTATTAGTGAATAGTTCTTTGTTGATTCTTAAATACCTATTGGTCCTAATGTTGAAACAAAAACTTACTCACCTATGAAAGCTTGAAAATAATCTTGAACATAAATAAGAATATTGAACTTAGCACCATCCCTGACAATGGTGCCAAAAATGTAGAGCTTACCCTAATGTATAATTAACTTGGTGCAGATGATCATGCAATCAACTTAATGGACCTAAAGATCCCTAAACTAAGAATTTCATCAATCAAGAGAGGACTTCATTGAATTATCAACCAAGAATTCATAGACTTTAGATGATACTGGAAACATATATGCATTCAAGAATTCCAAATGTCCTACATCGGCTGAGTATAGGAAAATTAAACATAAATAAATGCATTGAAATATTTTAACCGAAATTAACTTCTATTTCCCAAAACGGAGTAAGCGGATACAAATAACTACCTAATTACTACTAGTGCTTAATGTTTATGACTATAACTCAATAACTATTATGCTTATGATTGTAACTAAATAATTGTTATGTTGCAGAATGTCCTAATCCAACTACCCTTCGGAGTATTGAACATAGTATCAACTAAATATTTCCAATTCAAAATTTATAATATATCAGTCATATTTGCATAAACTAAAAACTACCAATTGAACTTGTAATGCACAATAGAATTTATCAACTAAACTAATGTGGTTCTACAATACCTCAAGTGGCCCTTGCTTAAATTGTTGCATCCACAAAATCTTCTTCAATTACCCACTCAAGAAAACATGCTACCAAAATATCTTCTGTTTATTGCATTCCAATCATACACATAACTGTTGAATAGAATCTAATAAGAAATCTTACTCAATCTAATATATGTAAGATCTAGATGTCCTTCTTGATAGGGTTCCCCACTGTATAGGGTCCGTGAGTCCATTTATTTATGAATTGTAAGCAAACTTAAGAGCAAATGTCAACTCTCTATAGGAATAAGAAGAGGACTAAGTTTCTAAAATAGAAAAAAATAATTATTGTAGAGGAGGGGGACCGACTGCTTAGGACCCTAGGTCATGAGAGGGTCTAGAACAATAGGTTTCCCTAATCTACCTAAAGATAAGGGATTGTTCAAGATAGGTTTGATGTTTAAAGGGATGAAAAGGAATGACACTTGATCTACCTCTTTCCTTCTACCAACTTGAGAGTTTCAGAAAGTTAGGTGAGCAAGTTTCCAGAGCTCAGACTGTAACTTAGGTAGCTCATTTCCCGAGGACTACAGTGCGTGACACGAACGACAGTGTGATGTGCTAGTGTCTCAATGGGGCACTGGCATCGGTATGGACAAAAAGAATAAAGTACAATCTAAAAGCTAGGGAAACCTACTAACAACCTAATAAATGTGGCTTAATGCAATAATAGAAATATAAAGAGACTAAATAACTGAATAGCAAGAAGAATACTTTAACTTGATCTAAAATACAAATTGACAAAAGAGGGTGAGGAAAGTGCACCTTCCTACCCATGAGTTGATATATTCAAAGTATTCACATGACGAGCAATATAGACACAAAAGACTAAAAAATGTTGGGGTTGTGTATAGAGGACTGTCACAATCAGTCCCCTGCTTTGGTGTTTCCACCTCCACAAACAACCAATATAGCATAAAGAAGAGAAATGCAATAATGAAAGATATTGAAATGAAAGTACTAAGCACTATGCTAAAAAACAATATTCCACGAAATCAATACAATAATGCTAAGGAAAGGAAAAAGGATTGATATCACCTTCAACCACGTGCACTTAAGGAAAATGGGAGGAGTGAGCTCGCAAGCTTGCAAATGTCGACATTGATGCAACAATGAGGAGAGTGAGTCCACAAAACACCAACTTGCAGCTTCATTGGAGGTGAGAATGTTGTGAATGAAGTGTGTAGAAGTGAGAATGATCAAGTAGAATGCCTAGAAGATGTGTTATGGAGACCAATTAGACTCAGATAAAATCTTCATCTTTATCTTATTTTATTTTATTTGCTACACTTATTAAATATTTATGTTGCACTTGTATCTAAAAGGTGGTTACAAACAAATATTAAATGCTGGAAGTGATTAGTTACAATATTTTTAATATAAAGTCAAAAGACAGCTAAAAATATTAAATATAACTACTAAAAAAATATGTTTTATTTGGTGCATGAGGCACAACCAATGGAAATACTTCATTGGTAATTAATGGGAAATGTGTGGGAGCATATTATAACACTTGGAGATGAGTTTTGAGGGAAGCAGGTTGTGAAAAACATTAGCAGAAATTTGCAGAGCAGTGGCTAGAAAAATGCAAGAAGCGTTGTGGGTACCCGTAGCAATGGCTGTGTAAAAACAACAAGTGAAAAACGTGATGAAAACATTGCTAAAGGCTGTATATGTTGTTGCATGCATTGTAAAGGTTATTTACTGGAATTTCAATATATATTGGACCCTGTGTTGGTGGATGTAACCCAGTTTTGGGTGAACCACGTTAAATCTTTGTGTTCTTCTATTGCTATCCAAAATTTCTGTGTATTTTATTTCTCTATTTTTATTGATCAAATATGAATTTAATTGTTTGAAATCTATCTTATAACCCTAACAAGTGGTATCAAAGCAGGTTGTGTTCAGTAATCCTTTGCAGGAAGCTCTCATGGTTGAGTGGGAATTATGGCAACCGAGGGCAAGTTGATAGACAAATTCAATGGGCAGAACTTTCAATTATGGAAGATGTAGATGGAGGACTATCTTTATCAGAAGGATTTATGGTGGACATTGGAAGGAAAATACAGGAAACCAGTAGCTATGTCTGATGAGGATTGGGATGTTCTGGATAAAAAGGCACTTGGCAGTATTCATTTATGTCTGGCACAATCGGTGACGTTTAATATTTCAAAAGAAAAGGAAACTGAAGATTTGATGAAGACCCTGACAAAACTATATGAAAAGCCTTCCACTTTGAATAAGGTATTTCTTATGAAGTGTTTATTTAATATACAAATGGTAGAAGGTGGGTCAATTGTTGATCATTTAAATGAGTTTAACATAGTTACCAGTCAATTGACTTCTATTAATGTAAAATTTGATGAAGAAGTTAGGGCTCTTTTGATTCTATCTTCTTTTCCTGAAAGCTAGAATAGCTTGGTAGTGGTGGTTAGTAATTATGTTTCTAATTCAAATACATTGAATTTTTTTGATGTTGTTGGTGTGATTTTGAGCGAGGAAATTCATAGGAAAAGCTCAGGCGGTACATCCACATTAGGTAGTGTTTTGAATGCAGAAAGCAAGAGCAGAACAAAGGAGAGAGGAAAAAATTCTGGAGGTCATGGGAATTCATGAGGAAAATCAAAGGAAAAGAGGTCCCAATCTAGAGATAAGAGGGATTGTTGGTACTACAATAAGTTGGGTCATTTAAAGAAAGATTGTTGGTCTTGGAAAAATAAAGGACACAAAAGGGAGGTAATAAAGAGGAAAATGTGGTAAGTAATAAATATGACGAGGATTCTTTGATTCTGTCCCTTGATAATGCTGATGATTCTTGGATGTTAGATTTAGGGGCTTCATTTCATGCCACACCCCATATAAGTTATTTTCTTGATTATGTCCAAGGGAATTTTGGGCTGGTTTATTTGGGAGATAAAGAACCTTGTCAGATTTTTGGAAAGGGAAGAATCAAGATTAAGTTACGGAATGGGAATCATTGGCTACTACATGAGGTAAGGCATGTTCCAAGGTTAAGAAAAAATTTAATTTCAGCAAGGCAACTAGATGATGAAGGTTGTGTTGTTACATTTAGTGATAAAAATTGGAAGGTTACAAAAGGTTCCTTAGTGGTAGCAAAAGGTGTGAAAGTAGGCACCTTATATCTTTGTACATGTCATACTATTCCTTCTACTTTAGCTATTGCAGATAAAAATAAATGTTTAGGAACAATTGTTACAGTTCAACAGGTAGAAAATCAGACAGTTGTTGTGAGCTCTAAATCAACACTATGGCATAATAGACTTAGGCATATGAGTGCAAAAGGTATGAAAGTACTTCATTTAAATAATTTTTTACCAGGTCTCAAATGTGTTAATATGAATTTTTGTGAAATTTGTGTGTATGGAAAACAAAAGAGAGTTAGTTTTCTCAAGGATGGGAAGCAAAAGAAAGATGAGAAATTGGAGCTTGTGCATATAGATGTATGGGGACTAGCTCAGGTATCTTCTCTTGATGGCTATTGGTATTATGTCACTTTTATTGATGATGCAACAAGAAAGGTATGGATTTATTTCCTTAAGCAAAAATCTGATGTATTTGAAACTTTTAAAAAATGGAGAAGCTTGGTTGAGAATGAGACGGGTAAAAAGTTAAAATGTCTCAGATCTGACAAAGGTGGTGACTATTGCAGCAAAGAGTTTTAATAGTATTGTTCCTCTAATGGTATTCGTAGGCAAAAAATGGTTCCAAGGACCCCACAGGAAAATGGAGTGGCTGAGCGCATGAATAAAACAATAATGGAGCATGCACAAACTATGAGATTGCATGTTGGGCTCCCTTTAAACATGTGGGAAGAGGTTGTAAACACTAATGTTTATTTGATTAATAGAGGTCCCTCTAATCCTTTGGGTTGTGGTATTCCAGAGGAAGCATGGACAGGTAAGAAGGTGAGTTATTCTTTTCTCAAAACCTTCAATTGTGAAGCTTTTGCACATGTAGATTTAGGAAATAGAACCAAGTTTGATGCAAAATCAAATAAATGTATATTTGTTGGATATGGCATTGATGAATTTGGATATAGGATTTGGGATTTTGAAAATCAAAAAATTGTAAGAAGCAAGGATGTCATATTCAATGAGAAAGTGTTGTAGAAAGATCAATTGCAACAACATGAGAAGAAAGAAAATGATTATGTAGTGTTGGATGGTACTTTGAACAATGATGTTCCAGTGGTTCCTCATGCTCCGCAACAACAACAACAACAACAACAACAAATACCATAAACTCCAGTGAATGTTAGACGATCTTCAAGGATAAGTAGACCTCCTGATAGATTTTCTCCCTCTTTGTATTCTATTTTATTAACTGATGTTGGTGAACTAGAATGTTATGATGAAGCTATGCAGGTGGATTCCAAGGTTCAGTGGGAGCATGGAATGGAAGAAGAAATGGACTCCTTGATGAAAAATTAGACTTGGGACTTATGCAAGTTTCCTTTAGGTAAAAAGGATTTACCAAAAAAATGAGTTTATACGCTGAAAGAGGAAGATGGAGGTAGGAAAAGATTTAAAGCTAGGTTAGTTGTAAAGAGATTTGCATAGAAAAAGGTATTGATTTTGATGAAATATTTTCTCTGGTTGTAAAAATGACTTCTATTCATATTGTTTTAAGTATTGTGGCTGCTGAAGATTTTCATTTAGAATAGCTTAATGTTAAAACAACCTTTCTCCATGGTGATTATGAAGAGGAAATATATATGGAACAACCAAAAGGATATGAGGTCAAAGGTAAGGAGAAACTAGTGTGTAGATTAAAGAAAAGTTTATATGGCTTGAAGCAAGCACCTCGACAATGGTATATTAAATTTGATAGTTTTATGGTTGAACAAGGCTACAACTGGTGTAATTCAGACCATTTTGTTTACTTTAAGAGGTTAGATGATGATAGCTACATTATTTATGTTTATATGTTGATGATATGCTTGTAGTGGGGTTTAACATGGATCACATAAAGGAGTTAAAACAACAGTTAGCTAATTCATTTGCTATGAAGGATTTGGGGGCAGCAAAACAAATCCTTGGTATGAAGATTACACGAGATAGGAAAAATAGAAAATTGTTTTTATCTTAGGATGATTATGTTGAGGTGTTGCAGAGATTTCATATGGAGAATGCAAAATATTTCAGCACACCTTTTCCCAATCATGTCAAATTGACTAAAGATATGTGTCTTAAGACACAAGAGGAGGAAGAAAAAATGTCCAAGGTACCATATTCTTCAGTTGTAGGAAGTTTAATGTATGCCTGATATGCACAAGACTGGATATTGCCCATGTTGTAGGATTTGTTAGTAGATATATGAGTAATCCCAGAGTTAAGCATTGGAATGCAGTAAAATGGATTCTCAGGTATATGAGAGGTACATCTAATAAATTTTTATGTTTTGGGGGCTATAATACTGATTTAAAAGGCTATGTTGACTCATATTTGGTAGGGGATATAGATACCAGGCGGAGTACCACAGGTTATGTATTTATAGTTGGTGGGACAACAATGAGTTGAATTTCTCGGTTGCAAAAGGTGGTTGCTTTATCCACCACAGAGGCAGAGCATATTGCTACAACAGAGGCAATAAAGGAGATGATATCACTGCAACTTTTCATGGAAGAGTTGGGAAAACAACAGGCTAAAAGTTACTTGTTTACAAACAGTTAGAGTGATATACATCTTGCAAAGAATTATGCCTTGCACTCTAAAACCAAACACATATAGCTGAGATATCATTTTATTTGATCAGTGTTGGAGGATGGACAGGTAAAGCTAGAAAAGATACATACAGATGACAATCCAACAGATATGTTTACGAAGGCGGTGAAAAGGGAGAATTTGAGCTCCTCTTCAGCTTCAATTGGCCTTCAAGGTTAAATTTAAACAAAATAGAACAACAGGGTCCAAGGTTTTTATTTCTAGTGGGAGTTGCAGGGGTAACGGTGTTATGATCAATCTTCAAGTGGGAGATGGTATGGAGTGGAGTCTAATCTGTCTCCAAGTAGGAGATTGTTGTGTTATGGAGACAAATCAGACTTGGATAAAATATTCATCTTTATCTTATTTTATTTTATTTGCGGCACTCATTAAATATTTATGTTGCACTTGTATCTAAAAGGTGGTTACAAACAAATATTAAATGTTGGAAGTGATTAGTTACAGATGGAAGTGATTAGTTACAATATTTTTAATATAAAGTCAAAAGACAGCTGAAAATATTAAATGTAGCCGCTAAAAGAAAATGTTTTATTGGGTGCATCAAGCACAACCAATGGACACACTTCATTGGTAATTAATGGGACATGTGTGGCAGCATATTAGAACACTCGGGGATGAGTTTTGAGGGTAGAAGGTTGTGAAAAATATTAGCAAAAATTTGTAGAGCAGTGGCTAGAAAAATGCAGGAATTGTCACGGGTACCCGTAACAATAGTTGTGTAAAAACAATGAAAAACGTGATGAAAACATTGCGATAGGTTGCAGATGTTGTTGCATGCATTGTAAAGGTTATTTACTAGAATTTTAATATATATTGGACCTTGTGTTGGTGGATGTAGCCCGGTTTTGGGTGAACCACGTTAAATCTTTGTGTTCTTCTCTTGCTTTCTAGAATTTCTGTGTGTTTTATTTCTCTATTTTTATTGATCAAATATGCATTTAACTATTTGAAATCTAACTTCTAACCCTAACGAAAGATGAGTTGAATGAATGAGATAGGAATTTGAAGATGACACTGGAGGAAAAGGAGCCATTCGAGGTCGGTCAAGGGAGCAGAGATGTTACTCTTCGTCGCCAATAGAGAATTGTAATGCCTCTATGGATTCGAGAGGCAAGAATCTTGTTTGGACAGTAGTGTGCCGCAAAGAAATCTATGCACCGTGCTAGCGTCTTGATAGAATATCCTCCATCGACACAAAAAACAACTGCTAAGTGGATGGGCAGTGAATGAAGGAAGTGGAACTGCATTATCGAACTTGATTTTCTAAGGTAGGAGGTATGTAAATGTGGAATTTGCAAGGGGTGGAAATTCACACCATTAAATTTTTTTCCCACTTTAGCAATCATAAGTGTCAATGAATGCATGGTAAATTAGAGTGAAAGCTAGAAAATGTATACTTGAATTGTCGAGGAAGCAAACCACAATCTAACATAAGAAGAGGAGATGACTCCACAAGTACTCAGTCCTGAGGAGAGTTAAACAAATGCATCATAGGCCCTCAAACCTATGAAAGGTGAAAAAAAGGCTCTACAGGTGCTTGGTCCTACAAAGGAGGCACCACAAGTGTGCGATCCTAAGGGAGGCCGACTGTGAAAGGCTCCACAGAGTCTGATAAGCCCTCACAGGTGCTAGGTCCTGCAAGGCAAGTTCGAGGTGCTCGATTCTCCAAGCTTGATTGAAAAAGTAGCTTCATAGGTGCTCGGTCCTACAAATAAACATGTTAATCCATAGAAAAAACATGTTAGATAATAAAAATCCACACATACAAACAAACAATCAACAATTGAAGGAGAAGCTTTCAAAGGGGTCCCTTGAGAACCCTCCAAAAGAAAGGGTTCGCTCAAGGGACACTTTGTTTGAAAGGAAATGATATCTTTTGCAAATTATTCTAGCATTAAGGAATCCTTTTGAAAGATCTCTTTCATCAAGGAATTTGAAAGGAAGAATACTCCTTCGCAAGGGAAAGTTTTCAGACTTCTTCATTAGAAAAAGTACTCCCTTCTCAAAGGAAATTTTTTAGATTCTTTCTTTACGAATTCATGACAAAAGAATTTTTTTTTTCTAGGGGTCCTTGTTGAAGAATACAGTTTGAAAAATAAGGGATTTTCACTAAGGGATTCGTTTGCCATTGAATACACCTTTTTGAAAATTGAAGCAGTATGATAGCCCCCTCTCAGGATGGTGTGTGTAGAACACAAAGGGACGTGGCATCTTAAGGAGAGAGAAGAAAGTGATGTTGTGGCCCATGATACATGTTGAGATGTAATCATGGAAATTTTATCACACACGCGAGAGATAACACATAGGCACCACAACATCACGAAGCAAGAAAAAAAGAGAGAAAAATGAAAAGAAAGCATAAGCAAAGATGAAGAAATCAAGAGATAGGGGGATCTGATATTTTGGGGTAAGAACTGCTCATAGATATAGATAGATAAATATAATATAATAATATGTATAAACTATCATCAATCCCCTACTATATTAGATCATGTGAAGAAAAGTACATGAAGAAAAAAAAAAATTAAAAAAATGGGTTAACATGGAAGGGAGGCCTAAATGCCCCCAACACTTAGCTTCATCCCTAATTTTTGAAAATAAAGGCACAAAAAAGAGAAGAATGTTGTGACAAATAAAAGTTTATGACAGAAAATAATCCTGTATCCAATCACGTACAAGGGTGACAAGGGTCCTCCAGGAACACATAAAACAAGCACGGGGGAAACAAAACACACACATAAATCTAATCTACGGATAAAGAAGAGGTTCCCTCCTAGTCCTCATCAAGCAAGAGGCCATCGTTCTCCCAATATAGATCATTGTAAGGGGAAGGAAAATGAGCCTACAAGGGCGAGATAGCAAGGGTAGCACCCTCCAACTCTCCTGTGACAAGAGCCAAGGAAGAGGGCCCCTCGAGGTCTTCTTCGCTCAACTCCTATGAGGTAAATGTTATTGATTTTGCAAAAATCATTGACAGATCTAGGACATCGTCCACTGAGTTGAACATGCACTTGATGGGAGTGCCATGTGTCAACTGATCGAGCAAAAAAGGAGGCACTCGAGATCCACTTCCAACCTCACCGAAAGATTCGGGGGTAGTGACGAACTCAGGGGACATTGGGGCAGCCTCCGTCACTAGGACGACACAAGCTAATGTAGAACTAACTTCTGAAGAAGGTGATCCTTTCTTCCAACCCCCATTAGAAGTAGGGTCATCCTCAAGCTTGTGCTTCATCGGGGGATGCGAGATTCCCACAGATGACGCGAAAGGTGAGGAATAAGTAGAGAAAACTGCAACAGACACCATCGAGGTATTCGACATATCCACGGGCTTAGGAAAAGGTGGGATGTCCAGAAGGGACATCAAGAGAGGAGGCTCGACCAAAGGAGATATGAACACTTGCACCCTTTTAGGGTGAGGGTCATCCACGCTCGTGGGGGGAACTAGAAGTAAGATCAAGGTGATGGGAACCAAAGCAAAAGGGGCAGAAGAGGAAGGCACAACAGGAGACTCCACAATAGGAGTTATCGGCTCCCTTTCCATATTTTGCAAAGTAGCCTGCTCAGCAGCCAGAGCCTTCTTTTGATGTTTACGCTCATGCAGAAGACAATTTTTTTTGTATCTAAGAGCTAGAGGTTGCAGCTTGAGGAGGAGTAGGAGGATCCTATTATGTCATCAGAGTGTCCATCATAGCCGTTATTGGCGGAGGGAGTGAATCTTGGGTAGAAATAGGAGAACGCGATATAGGAATAGAGGCAACAATGGGAAAAGAAGCAGACTCAAGTGCCTCAACGGTGGGCCTCTTCCCATTTTCTACCCTAGGGGCAGGAGTAGTAGGAGGTCATGGAGGCCAAGTTGCAGGGGCGACTCCATGGGGAACCCTCCCATTACCATAGAAGATGGGCCAAGGTACCGTGGGAAAGATAGGAAGGTCAAACACCTAACGCTTGGACTTCCACCAAGTGGGTACCATTAGACTCCCCAAGAGATGCAAGGGAGTGGAAGCCAAGGGAACTATAGAAGGACGAGAGGCAGAAGCAAGTGGAACTACAGAGGAAGAGGAAGGAGGCTCCTAAGCACGAGCAAATTTCTCCTTCCCCTTTTGAGAGGAAGAAGTAGCTACTACTGCGCTATCAAAGAATCGTTAACTAAAATAGAATAAGGAGAACATGAGGATAGATCACTTTCAATGCTATGCCCCCATTCTTGTATTTTATGTAAGTGTAACACAATAGGTCCATCCTGGGAGGAAGTAGACCAATAGGGGCAGGCCAAAAGTGATCTAATGAATAATCCCCACACGACACCAAGGGTTTCTACCCAGTGTCGTGCACAACGTGCATGGAGCCCTCATGAGAGAATTTTAAACATTTATGGATCGCCGAAGGGACTACATTTATGGAAACTAGCCAAGGAATGCCTAGCTTCACTCTAAACAAGTCAAACTCTAGGATGATATCAAAAAGGGAATTCATAGTCCTAGGGCCAATTGAGACTGAAAGGGTGATAGAATGAATGGGAGGGACGAAAATCCCATCATGCGTACATATTGTGATTTTAGATTCATCATACCCATCCTTATGTAGAAATTTTATTAACATGATCTCCTCTATAATAGCATTAACTCAACATGTAGGATCAACGAGAACACTAGTCACAATATTCCCATTGATACGAGCGAGAATGTACAGGGGAGAGGGTTCTCTATTAGCATTCATTGACAAATCCTGCAATGTAAAGGTTATAGCAAGAGGCCCATTCACATGTTGCACAAATAGGATGGGAAGATCCATTGAAGAAGCCATCTTCTACGTACATTGGAAAGGACTTTCTCAAAAGCCCCCAAGGGTTTAACAATTACACAATGACCTATCCTAGGTTTCACTTTACAATGTTTAGGGACTCTTCTAGCTACGCCACTAGGGGCCATAGGTTGGGTTGCAAGGCTAAGTTCCCTACAATGCACACACCTACAACACAACTAGAGCACAAGAAAATATTCTTTCAATGCTACGAAATAGAATGAAAATAGTTCACATCAGGTTCACTAAAATATAGATGGGGACCGAATGCTCAAGACCCCATGTCACAGGAGGGTCTAGAATAATAGGCTACCCTAATCTACCTCAAGCTAAGAGATTGTTCAAGATAGGTTTGATGTTTAAAGGGATGAAAAGGAAGGATAACTGATCCACCTCTTTCCTTCTACCAACCCAAGAATTTCAAAAAGTTAGGTGAGCAAGTTTCCAGAGCCTAGACTGTAACTTAGGCAGCTTAGTGCCCGAGGACTACAACGTGTGACATATATCAACTTCAAATGCTTTAAAATGTTTAAAATATATAAATTGTTTGGTAACATCTTTCAGAGTTTAGTAAAAAATAAGATAAAAGTATGTAACTACAACAAGAAATAGGACATTATTATGACTCATCACAACCTTTCAATTATGACTAGATTAAGAAAGATTAATATCCTTAAATTAATTTTTACATATGAATTAAGATGGATTTCATCTTCTAGACAAACATGAACCATGAGGAAAATAAATTATTAGACATCCACTAATACACAACAATAAATTCAAAACTATAATATTGATTCAACTATTATATCAAAGGAATTTTATTTTTTAATTATTCAAGTTGACTACTTTTTGTATCCCACTAATCACAATTTCATTACCACCACCATCACTTTCCTCTACAATGGTGTACATATCCAACAAAAAAAAACTCTCTAAGCCAAACTATTAAAATTTAACTCTCCCCGCTATTAAGATATATCATAAACATTAATTGTGAAAATTTATGAAAATATAAGAAAAGAAATGAAAGAAGGGTAAGAAAAATAAAGTTTATACAAGGAAATATTTGCACCCTTGTCCCTTTTTAGAAATGAAAAATTATTTATATTTTGAGTCTAATTCAAAGCCAGATGTGGATAGTAAAAACCTAACACTAAAATAAATTTATAGTATTATTTCCACAAGGTTTTGTGAGACATATACAAATATATTTGCATTTAATTATCTTTATTTTACTAAATATCTTGATAGGCCTATTTTTATGCAAAACTGTTGGTCTTCAAATAAAAAAATCCTATCTAGAAAACAAAAAAATCATCAATATTTTAAGAAAGAAATGCGATCTCAACACCATAGAAATCCAATCTTAAATGATCTTTGCTAATAATATGATAATTAAATATAATTTTGGGTATAATAAAATATGAAATAGAAAAAAAAAAAAGATTCAAAATTTAGATGAACAAACAAATAAAAAAGCCAAAAGAACAATATCCTCTACAATTTGAGCCCTAAATTAATGAAACCCTTGCTTCAAATCATATTTTCCAACATGAAGCTAATCTAAATATCATAACCATCAAAATATGTAGAAAAATTATTAACCCAATTGTGGTATCTAGGCTTATGAAAATGATCAATCAGATAAAAAAAAATTTAAAAAAAAAAAAAAAACATGAGTAGGTCATTGGTAATATTATCTTATGTGAAAGTACAATCAAAGGCTGTGAGAAGATAAAATAATCACCATGAGTAGGACTCATTATCTGGTGAGAAGTAATTGAAAACATTAACAAAATTATGATATACATAATAAAACAAACTTACAAAGAAGTGTTGCTCCATGTTCTTACAAGAATTACATTATTGTGTGTTGTTAATTAGGAATCACACGTGTGTGTGAATTTTGGGGGACAACTATGTAAATACGTTTACTAATAGAGATTATGGACTTGTGGGTTGCTTCATATACAAAAAAAATTATTATCAAAATACCTTATTAGCTTGTAAAAGAAAGAAAATTTTGTTGACTAAATGTCTATTGAGTTATCTAACAGTTCTAAGATAGTGAGGATGCTTTGGTAGATATTCTACCAATCGCAAGTCTATCAACTAATTAAAATTACTTTTCAATCTTAAAACATCTTGTTTTCCTTTATCTTGATACACAATCAAGTGCAACTTTATCAAGCCACAAAAGAAATTCATAAAGGATTAATATTAGACATTTACAAACTTGTAAAATATTATTATAATTAAATATATTTTCATAACTTGTTTCACTTTTTCATTCCTAAAATATTTTCTTATAAATTTGTGTATAATAATCACAATCTAATTCTACTCATGTTTAAATGATATGATACTTTTTACTGAAGATCATATCAATTACAATTAAGGACACACTACAAAATTCATAATATTAAGAGACAAATGTAAAATTATTCAAATAAATATTTTTGACATGTCATAGATGGTGAATAATTAATATTTTTGTAAAGTTCCTTCCATAGAAGAAATGGGTGCATAAAATTCCTCTAGTATATTTCAACATGTATAAGAATGAATTAAACATGTTAATTAAAAATCTAAATAAATCTCAATTTTAAAAGGACATTCTCAAAAGAAAATCAACTACATTTACATAAACATATGTCCTTATGAAATATCCCACATAAATCAAACAATAGAAATAACAAATAATCATACTATACACAAATCATTTTTTAAGTGAAAAAAATCTCACCAAAATTCTATTGCAAATTATTTCAATTCGAAAACATCTCATTACTAAACTATTCTATTAACATAACCATATAAATCCAAATCTAAATCTAACAATAAATAAAATAAACTTCATTAGTAAAATAGAATAAAAATAAATAACATAGCTTAAATTCATTAAAAATATTAAATATTAAATATAAAAATAAAAATCTTACATACAATTCACAAACTCTTACTGTAGCTAATATAATGCCTTGGAAAGTACCTCCTTTGTCATATTTTAAAACTTTCAAATATAAAATCTTAGTGGGATAATAAATATTTAATATAATCCTAATATCTTTTATATATATATATATATATAACTTTCTTTTAACTTTATTCTAGTAATTTATAATATTTACTTGAATTTCACATTTCATTTTTATATGTAAATTTATCATATTGTATTTGGATGTTAGTTTTACTTTTAATTCACATTACAATGAGAAAAATGTTATGTTAAATGGATGTTAAATTTCAATGTTTATCAATTATAGAAATTACAAGTAACAAAATCAAAATTTTCATTCATTTTTGTTCTTAGCTCTTTCAAACATTCCATCTCTTTCTTTTTGGGTATGGATTACTGATGATTTTCTCAAAAGAAAAACAAGGCACCACTAAGATGTATTTTCTATTGCACTACTTTAATATTATTTTGAAGTATAAAAATATTCTAAATTTAGATAATTTCCACTTACACATTCCCAAGTACATAATAAAATATATGCTTACCTTGCTCCTTTTGAAATTTTCCATAAATTTTTAAAAAAAATAACAATTCTTGAAACATGTCTAATAGACGTTAGTATTTATATATCGACATAAATTTTATATTCGCACACCAACCTAATTTAAAATAAATACCATATAAAAATAAACCTACAAAATTGTCATTTATCACAATATGTACATTAATATACTATTGATACAAAAAAATGAATTATAATTAAAAAGAACAACCTTAAATCCATTAAGACTAGATTAAGAATCTATCTTTTGATTAATTTGGACATATGAATCAAGATGGATGTCATATTCTAAAGAACCATGAAGCATGAGAAAGAGAAGTGTTGCTCCATGTTCTGGTAAGAGTTATATCAAATGAATGTGGTATTGATTAGGCATCACTACATGTGCATGTGAATTTTGGGTGACAAAAACACAAATGGATTTATTAATGAAACCAAAGATAGGTAGTGAGAAGTGATTCACTTCTTTTTCAAACCTTTTTTTAAGATTTTGCCAATAATAAGTCTATTGGCTAATAAACATATAATTAAAAATTTAATAAGGGAATATTTTTCTAAATAAAAAAATCTTTCTTATCCCACAAATTTTGGGAAATAAAAGGATTCTCTAATAGGTGTTGTCCTAAGTCTATTGGCTAATTATTTATTTTATAGTTTTTTTAAAATATAATAAAAATATTATACATTTAATATAAATTTAATTGTTCACAAGATAATTAAATAGTTTGCACTTGTATTTAATTTTAGTTCATGTGCCATTATTTATACTTAGACCATTGTAAGACACTGCTAAATGGCATTATGATATAATGAGTATAAAACTATGGGAAAAAGCCACCATAAAACCAATCATTATGTCTAAGTGTGCAATTTATGAGGGATGTAAGACAAAAAAATACAACACATCTAAAAATATCCCCCTTATTGAATAATTTACATAGGGGTCATTTGTGCAAAAAAAAATTATTTTTTGTATTTGTACCCATTGATTTCCTACACACAAAAAAATGATTACCACCAAACTTCATTGGTAAGAAAATCATATTTTCCAAGTTATCAAACTTCTCCAAAAGTTCATTTTTTTTCTTCAACCATATCTCTAAAAAAATAATATTGCACATCAATACCCTTTGTCTTAGAAGTATGATAAGAAGGATTATTTGTAAAAACTATTATATTTTGACTATCGCAGTATATTTTTTATAGTTTTTTATAAGACAATATCTAAAAATAGCCTATATAATCATGTAGTTTCCTTGTAGGAATGAGTGGTTTCCATGTACTTAGAATCTATATTTGACAATGCAACAATTTCATACCTCTTTCTCATCTTAGTGACTACTTTACCAAACAAAGCAAGCACATAACCCCTTTACATATCTCTAGTATAATCAACATAAATAAAACCTTTTACATGTACCAATTATCCATCTTGTGTCTTCCTTGTTAATGAATTTCAAAATTTCAAGTGTCACACAAATTTTGTAAGACTCTCTGTACTATAGTCCAATACTCCTTCCCTATGTTTGAAACATATTTGCTTAAAACCCCCACAACAAGGTCAATACCTAGTTTGTTTCATGCCATGACATACATTAGAATTAGAAAATAACATGTACAAGACACATTACATGTCACCAATATCCTCTCATTTCTTTAAACATTATTCTACTATATTTTAAACCAACAAAAATAGGAACATTAACATGTTTATATTACATTCTAAATCTATACAATGTGGTGTCAACATATGTTCTCTTATTCAATTATAGTATATTTATAAATGGACCCTTTTATTTCCATGTCCAAAGTAATGTTATAGAACCGATATAATTTATGTCATCTTGTGATGATGATTTATTTTTAATATCTTTGATCATTTCCTTATTATTTGCAATTAGCATATTATCAACATATAATACTATGATAATAAAATTTTCACCAACCTCGTTAAAATGTACACAAGGATCAACTTTGTTTCATATATATATAAGTCCCAATACATTATTATCGAACTTCTAATACTAAATCCTTGATTATTGCTTTTGATCATAAAGGGATTTCTTCAACTTACAAATCAAGTTTCCCTTTCAATTTAACTTTAATTTTGTTTCTAGGCCATAGAGATCTCTTCTTCAAGATTCATATTATTGACCATGTTTTCTCATAAATATGAACTATAACCTTAATGAGAAAACATTGGATACTTGTGCATCGGCTTGCTAATTCATGAAGATCAACAATAAACTTGAAGGATGGTGAGCACCCAAAGTTCCCAAGGATTTGAATACCTAATATTTATTCCTTATATGATGAGACTTGTAAATATACAAAATTGGAAGCTTCTTTATATTCACACCACAATAAACATTGTATAAGTGGTCACCCTTTCCCAAAGGGAAAAGTAGTTGCAACTCTACCACTACCTCCCTTTACCTTCTTGTAGAAGATTGTCATAGAAGATATATTATTATCTCAACTCATTGTATGCTCATATATTCATAGGAAACATGATTTTATACATACAAGAACCTCCTATTTTTATAATAATAGTTCTATAATTATCCCTAAAAAATATTGCTTCATTCCCAAGCAATATTTTCACATGTTTTTTCCAAACATAGATTATTGCATTAATTTATGTGTGAGAAATCTCTTTGCACATGCATCGTATAATATAGAATTTGATAATCAATTATAATTACAATTTCCTCTAGTGATAATTTTTTGTTCAAACGATCTATTTATAGCACTAACATCCTCTAGGAATAAATAATGTATTTTAATTTCAAAATACTATAAAAACAACTCATCAATGTGAAACTCTACAATGCCCAATAATATTTAAATACTCTTTTACCTCATATTTATGCTTGTTTTGACACATCAACTTGGGTAGGGTATAATCTTGTTCCACCTATGTTTAAAGGATATGTATCTTCCCAAGGTTTATATCACCAAGTCTTGGCATGCTTGGTAAGCTAGAGGTTGATGTGTTTGATGTTTCAATTAAGGGGCCATGGAGGAAACTAGGAGAAAAATAGTAAAAATATTATGTAGTTAAATATAGATTAAAAATTAAAATGTAGCAATTGATTCCAGCTAATAAAACATAGCTCCAATGCAGTCATTATTTATATTAATGTACACATCAATAATAGAAAATACTTGCAATTAAATAAATTCAAACTTTTGAAATATTTGTTTCAAAAGGAAGAGATATTTGTTTCATAAAAAAGGATATTTGCTTTAAAATAATAATATTTGGTATAGTTCAAAAGATCGAACCTAAATGAATGTCCATTAAAAATATCAATATACATTTAGGTTTGGAGTTCCATTATAAATAGATATCTATTCATAACAGATATCCATTTAGGAATGAATATTCATTATCAAAAAGTTCTTTTTTTCATTGGTCAACCTCATTTTTCTTTATGTCGATGATGAATGTTGTGTAAGAGAAAAAATGAACATCTACAATTGGCACCCTAAACAAAATTATTCTTCAACATTCTTCATCCACGAGAGATAGTTAATAGGATTTTGAGGTAGCCACCTCTGTAGTATAAGGATTTTTTTGTTTTTTAGTGATTTTTTTCTATTTTTTTAATGTAAATGCATTTTGGAACCCTAGACCAAACTCTAAACCTTAGGACCTACTCTAGAACCTAGTCCCTAATCCCTAATCCCTAAACCCTAAACCCTAAATTTAGGGTTTATGGTCTGTAATAGTTTGAGACTAAAAACTAGGGTTTTTCCTAAAAAATTAGCCCAAAAATATTAGTTAGAATTCAAATTTATTCATGTCTTTGTACTCCAAAGGCTTGATTTTGAAGGAATGGATTGAACTTAATCACGACACTTTACCTAAGAGAATAAATATACCATTAAAAATTTATATAATATGTTGTAACTAACTGAACAAGAAGTGATGGATTGGTGGTCGTTGGTGCAGGTCATCGCCTTGTGCAGGTCACGCTACATGAGGTCGTGCCTCTGATGAATGTCATTGAGGGATTTTGGGAGGTCATCGTTGGTCTTACTACTGGTGTTTGTTGGGGTCGGGGTGTTTGCTGCTTGTGGGGGGGGGGTTTGGGCGCCGATTGGGGTGAGGTCGGTTTATCTCTTTCTGTGGCTGCATTTTTCATTCTTCTTTTTTGCTCTCTTCTGTAGTCCCTTTGGTTGTTGTTCATAGCATGGGCTTTGGTGTTTGAGTAGTGCTCTGGTGTTGGGGGTTTAAGGGTGTTTTTTCCCCTCAGTTATGGCTCTGGGGGAGACATTGGGGGTCAAATCTCCTATGGATTTTTGAGTTGCATTTGGGGCTTCCTCTCCAAATCGTTCATTGAGGGTTTTTGATAATAATTTATTTTCAAATGATTTGAGCAATTGAGGATTTGTGTCATCTAGAGGTTCTCATATCGTGAAGATAAATGGCTGCCTAGAATGTACCACAAATAGGCCGGTGTTGGTAATTCATCCAGAATCAATTGCGGAGGATATTGAGTATTACTCGAAGCATGCTTTGCTTTGCTCTCCAAATTCTTGGGAATGAGGGTTTAAATCCAATTTTTGGAGTCATGGGCTCATCGGACCTGGTCCCTGAAGGGTGAGATAAAAATAATGTTGTTGGAAAATAGTTACTTCATGGTGACTTTTAATTGCATGGCAAATCACAATAGAGTTTTTGAAGGTGGGCCTTATTTCCACAACTAGATTGGTTTATTTATTAAACCTTGGCTTGCAAGTTTTGATCCTTTGGAGGAGCTCCCAAATCGAGTGCTGGTGTGGGTGCATCTGGAGCCCTAGATTTCCAGTTGAATGTTGGTGCAATGACATCTTGCATATGGTTGCTTCGCTATTGGGGAAACCAGTGGGTCCTTCTTAGAAAACTCAGGATAGAAAGGTAAGGGAATTTGCTCGCATTTGTGTTGAGATGGATTTAAATAACCCTCTTCTAGATTCTTTGGAAATTCGTGTGGGTTCTTATTCATGGGTGCAACAGTTATATTATGAGACATTGCCCTTTCATTTTCGTCTGTCATGAATATGATCATTTGCAGAGAAGATGCCCGAAGTCTAAATCTTCTGAGTCTCAGACTACTCTGCCTCCCCGTAACCCTCCTAAGGTCGACAAAGGAAAGGATCCCATTCCTGGTGTGGCTACTGGTGCAAAGGGTTTTATTCATGTTAAGGCTTGTAATAGGAACCAAAGTCAAAAGAGGACTCTAAAGGAGCAACAGGAAGGTGATACCTTTAATATATTTGAGGTTTTGGATGATCTCAGTTAGCAAGAGGTGAATTTGAGTATGATGATTATGGATTAGGGTGTTTTGGAAGTGGTTCAAGAAGGAATTATTCCATATTATAACCAGAATTCTTAGGAGGCTGGTGTTTTGCAAATGAAATAAGATCTTAGTTTGGTGGTTCATGGGAGGTCCAAGAATTTGGCGGATGCGAAAATGGGGGAGGGAGAGATCTCTACTCCATTAGTGAAAGGCGAGACTGATTCGGTAAAAGGAAACAATGCCTCTCTTTCATTGGGAATTATTCAAAAAGACCAAAAGAAAGGGGTTATTGAGAAGTCTTCCAAAGTTGGGAGAAAGAAGGACTTAGAAAAAATAAAGATGATGGGGGAGACTTTGGTGGAGTCTGGATCTGTTAAGACCCTAGATTCCCATTTCTCTAACCCTATGAAATGATTGTCCTCTCTTAGAATGTAAGGAGCTTGAACAGTGGCCCTCGACAAAACTTTGTTTGTGATTTGGTGAGAATTCAATCTTCTGATGTTCTCTTTTTAGAGGAGACTAATTTATATGTTGAATGTATGGTTAGTTTGTTTCCAAAGATGTGGGGGCAGGGTGGCTTCCAGTGTATTGGGCTCATGGTAATGCTAGGGGTGTGGCTTGCTTATGGAAACCATTGAAGATACATCCTCTTTGGTGGGTGTCCTCCAAATCTCCCATCTTTGAGTTGGATGAGAAGAAGGGTGGTATTGTGAAGTTGGAGCATTCTACCTTCCTTTTTCGTGATAACATTTTTGCCTTGAATTTGGTTGACATTAAGCCCCATAATGGTCAATTTACTTGGAACAATAGGAGAGTGGGAGAGAACTGTATTGCTAAGAGACTTGACCATTTTTTGGTTTCATGTTCCTGGATTGGTGGAGTGTGGTCTACTTGCTCTGAGATATTGGACTAGAGGGGCTCAAACCATTGGCCTATTAAGCTATCTACTTTTTTAGCTTGTGTTACTCGGTCCCCCTCTTTCAAGTTTCAACTTATGTGGTTAAGAGATTCTTCTTTGCAAGTGCATATGGCTGAATGGTGGCGGATGGGAAGATCTGCTAATGGAATTGCTATGTATTCTTTTTCCAAATTGTTGCAATATGTGAAATATTAGCTCAAATGGTGGAACAAGCAGTTTTTTGGAAATATTTTTCATGCTAAGGTAGCTGCTCAAGATAACTTAGATGCCATCACTTGGGAGATAAGGGAGTTTGGTCTTTCAAAGGATTTGCTCAGGGAGGAGGCAAGTGCTTTGAAAGCTTTGGAGGAGTGTGAATTGCATGAGGGAATTTATTGGAAATAAAAGGCTCATGTTGAGTCATTATAGGAGGGGGACATAAACATTGCTTTCTTCTTCAATTCGGTGAAAGCCAGGAGACATGGTAATTCTATGCATGTTCTTGTGAATGGCAGGGGTGAGTATTTATCTTCTTGGTAGGATATGTCGAGAGAAGCTTCATAGTTCTTTTCTTCTTTATTTAGAGAGGATTCTCAGGATGGTTTGGAAGAAGAAAACCATGTTTTGTATTGTATCCCCTCCTTGGTTACTAGGGAGATGAATGAGCATCTTATGGGCTATATCTCACTGGAGGAATTGGAGGCTACTATTTTCTAGATGAAGAAAGGGAAGGCTCTGAGCTCCAATGGCTTCCCACTTAAATTTTATCAGGAATTTTGGGATATCATTAATTTGGACCTATTGGAGGTGTTTCGTGAGTCTCAGAGGAATACACAGATGTTGTGGGGATTAAACTCTACCTTCCTTTCCCTCATTCCCAAATGTGAGGGGGTGAATCGGTTAAGTCAATTTTGACCTATTTCTCTTTGTAATATAGTTTATAAAATTATCTCCAAGTTGATTGTTGGAAGGATGAAGCGATGGCTTAGATGGCTTATCTCTGAGGAACATAGTGGTTCTGTGGAGGATCGATAAATTCTAGATGGGGTGGTTATTGCTACTAAAACCATTCATTCTATGGAAACCTCAAAATAAAAGGCTATGTTCATCAAGTTGGATATGGCAAAGGCCTATGATAGAGTTAAGTGGTCCTTCTTGCAGAAAATTCTTATTGCCTTTGGTTTTGCTAAAGAGTGGGTCCAGTGGGTTATGTCTTGTGTTTCTTCCACTTCTTTCTCAGTGCTGATAAATGGTGAGACTTCCTCTCTTTTTAGTGCTTCTAGAGGCCTTCATCAAGGGGATCCTCTCTCTCCTTATTTATTTATTCTTCTTGTTAAAGGTCTGGGGAGATTGGTGAAACGTAATGTGGAGTTGGGTTTTATTCAAGGTTGGGTGTGGGGAAATGGTTTGCCTCCTCAGTCTCACTTGCAATTTGTGGATGATACTACTTTGATGGGCATGGCTAAGATTAGAGAAGCCACAAATTTGTGTAAGGTTTTGGATATTTATCTAGTTGCTTTTGGTTAAATGATTAATGAAGATAAATCTTCCATTTTCTTCTTCAATACTCTGTGACTTATTCAACAAAGGATTGCTCATATCTTGAGGTTCCAGATTGGGTCTCTCCCTTTAACCTATCTTGGCATTCTTATCTCTCCTGGTAGTCTCCCTAGGGAGTCATGGTAGAACATTCTAGACAAATTGCGTGTGAAGGTTAATCATTGGACTCATAGATGGTTTTTCGTTGCTGGGCATGTTCAACTGCTTAAATTTGTGGTGCAGGCTCTTCCTATTTATATATGTATGCTCCAGGTGGCTCTGATTGGGTTTGTGAAGGATTTGGATTCTTTAGCTAGAAAATTCTTATGGACAGGAAACTTGTCCTCTTCTAAGTGGAGCCTTGTGAAGTGGGATATTATGTGTAGCCTAAAATAATTTGGGGGTCTTGGATTGCGGAAATCGACTTGGTCAGGGGTAGCGTTGGCTGCAAAGCTTTATTGGAGGTTGTGTGTGGAGCAAGATCATATATGGGCCAAGATTTTATCTCACAAGTACCTTCCAGGGGTTTTGAAGGAAGAGATTCCCAAGTATCCTCTGGTGGGGAAAGGTTTTGTGATTTGGGGAACGCTTAAGAAAGGGGCTACTTTGATCAATGAGGGTTTGTTCTAGATATGTAATATGGGGGTTGAGGCCCTCTTTTGGTTAGATTCTTAGGATGGTTTTCCCCCTATTTTGCGTCAGTATCCTAATTTGCTGAATCTTTGCTAAAGTTTCCTGGAGGTTGGTTGGTTGAGGGTGATTGATTTTAATACTTCTTATCCTTGTGGGCAGATGGAGGTGGCTAGGTGGAAGGATCCTTGCAATTGGATTGTGGTTGGGATGGAGGAGGAGTGTGTTGAGCTTCAAAATATTTTGGCTGGTAGACAATGCAACTCCCTTAAGGATAAGGATATTCTTGCTTGGAGCCTGGATCCTAAGGGTGCTTTTGCTATGACTAGTGGGTACCAGGAGTTGTTGGCTCATAATTTTGGTGGGGTGGAGGTCCCTTGGTGGAAGCATGTGTGGAATGAGTTTTCATGGCCAAAGTGTAATTGTTTTGTGTGGACTCTGGCTTGGAATAGATGTTTGACTTGGGATAATCTTCAGAAGCAGGGATTCCAAGGGCCTTCCATTTGTGTTTTGTGGGGCTGTAGTGTGGAGGATTCTTCCCACTTTTTTTTCCATTGTCCTTATTCTATGCAACTTTGGAATATATGGTGGGGTGTTTGGAAACACCCTTGTGTCCATGCTTCTTCCATTTTTGAGTTCCGGAGCAGTCTAGGAAGACCTCCTTCCCAGGCCTCTTTCCTTCACACTGTGTGGTCTATTGGTCCTACTTTCATCCTTTGGAAAATTTGGTTGGAAAGGAATCATAGAATTTTTTGTGGGGATAGGCTAATAGTTCAAAAATTTTGGCACAAAATTGTTGGTATGATCCAGAGACGGTGGAAGCTAAATGTGATGTGGCTTATCCCTTGGAAAGGAGTGATGATGAGACTGTGAATATATTGGGCTTACAGGAGTTGACTTTTGTCTCTGCTTGTGCCAAAAGAGGTAGGTGGGCTAAAAAGAGGGTTCAAAGGGTTGGAAGATGGTTGCCCCCTCTGGCGGATTTTCTAAAGATCAATACAAATGGCTCCTCTAGGGGTAATCCTAGGCCTGCTAGGATTGGTGGAGTTAGAAGAGACAGTTTTGGTTCCTCCATTCACAAAGGGCAGCATTCTAACAACCTTATGGAGGGGTTGGCGATTCTCAAGGCTATGGAGAATGCTTGTGCTTTGGGTTGGCGTAGGATTATCTATCAATCTGACTTACAGATTATTGTTAATCTGTTGCATGAGCATAAGGTGGCTGAGGTTAATTGGTAGCTTTCCTTGGTGGTTCAAAATATTTTGTAGTTGTGCTCTATGTTGGAAGTGGTGTCTTTTGTCCACTTTCCGCGTGAATGGAATAGGGTTGCTGACTATTTGGCTAAGTGGGCTTCAAAGCATGATGATGATTGGAAGAATGAGGAATGGGGATAGTTATCCCTTGATTATTGTCATGAATTAGATAGGCTCATCGCTGATGATATGGATGGGTAAGATTATTGTGGAGTTGTGGTTGGTGGTTTTGTCTTGGTTGGGGGTTTTTGTGCTTTCTTTCTTGGGAGTCTGCATGTTCCTTAATCCCTTTGTACTATTTCTTTCTCGATTTCAATAAAGTTTTTACCCCTTTTTTAATATATATATATATATGTTGTAACTAACTATTTAAATATTGTTTATGTATTTTAATTATTTTAATGTATAATAATAAATAAATAGCTTGAAATTTGAAATTACTTTTAGTTTTGTTTTCATTAATATAAATTAAATATTTATTATAGGAGTGTAATGGTGAATTTTTTATGAAATTTTTGTGTTTATTTTGAGATTTAATGTCTTAATACACATATATAATGATAAATTATATGATATTGTCTGAAGGTGGGATCATTATGTAGTTGATTTCTCCATTTACACCTACGTATATCCCTAGAATTTTAACTCTATCCTATTTGTTTACACACATGTACTTTATACATTTTTCTTAATCACATGTTCATTCCACCTACTTATGCATCCATCTCCATTTGGTCATTTTCCACCTAGATCTAGCCATTATTATGTCCTTGGACAAGTCTATGACACAAGAGTGACCTAATGGTAGCAAATGTGTCCCTTACTAATTTAAAATTAAAAATTCAAATTTGGGCAAGTAGCCTCCCTTAATATTTCTACCTTGAGCTGACTAAACACACTTTTGACATGATTTGATGATATGTACTAGTACTTCAAAATACATTAAATGTATTCATTCTAATCACCCTATAATCGACTAGCATTCAATTAATCGATCATTAGGTGTTGTGTACTAAATTTAGGGATTAGGGTTTGTAATTTAGTTTGAGACTACAAATCAAAGTTTAAACTAAAATAATTCAGGGTTGCTCCTATAAAACACTCACCCTCATTGTATTATCTCAAATGATCTCCTTGAAGATTCTTGAGGTTTATTCTATAAGTATTTTCTTTTTGAGGAATATAAAATCATTATTTGCAACTCTCTTTGTGTGGAGGTGTTTTTGTTCATTATTTGATCTTGTGTCTCGTGTTTATTCACAATTCTGACATGGTATTAGAGCGTGGATTTAGCAAACCCCTTCTCTATTTTTGAGTTTTTTTCTCAACTAGGGTTATAGGAGAAAATCTAAAATCTTCATTATAAAAAGAAGCTTCCCCAAGGTCATATGGGCAACTAGTTCCTGGCCCCTAGGGGACTTTTTTTTTTTCTTCTAAATTTCAGCAAGATTAACAAAATCGTGATAAATTTTTGCTCAATTATCAAAATTGGGAAAATTAGATATTGTCAAAAATCTAGTTCTAAGCACTATCCAATGGTGTTGGTTTTTTTTCTCAAATTTTGATGTTGGTACATTTTATTGTTTTTCAAAGTAAGATGTGTTATTTTCACTCTCGAGCTCACAACTTTTGACCCGTTTCTCCGCTTTTCATGATTTCAATGGCGTTGGAAAGGTATTTCAGAGCTCTTCGCAACCATCCATACAATTTTTCTAGATTTTTCTCCAAGTAGATTTTATTCAATTTTTTGTGTTTTCACATTTTGGCGAATTACTTGATCATTTTAGCTCCTTGAAACCTTTTATTTATGCAAGATGACTTGTTTTAGGTTTTTCTACATGTATTTATATCATTCTTTCCTATTTGAAAATTTTGAGCATCTTTTTGCATGTAATTTCTCTTTTGTAGACACATTGAGATAAAGTTCCCTCTTGGTGTATACTTTTTATGGATTTCACACATATTGTTATGCCTTTTGTACTCACACTCTGATATAAAGTGGCATGGATGGACTACGAGTGCCCTTTTCTTCATCACACCTTTCTCAAGTGAGTTTTCCTTCCATAATAGCATCGAAGCCCAGTGATTCATGCCTCATATATGTGTGCCCTGGTTTGCACACCCTTTTATTTGTAGGTACTCTTTTGTGCATATACAGATGTTCTTCATCCTCCTTCACACACTTCTTGGTGACACATAGTTTTAGTAGACCTATATTGGGTCTCCCTTTTCATATTATGGTGGGTTTCTATTGTTAGTGTTAATGCTTCCTTGGTTTCATTTTGGAGTGAACTATGTATCTATTTTTTGTTCCTATATACTAGGCAGATGCAATGGTTGGTTACCCATGCATTTTAGTGAGATGGAGCATTTACCATATGGATATTCTTGCATTCCTATTTCTGGAAGCAACCTTCAATTTTCACTTGATTAGTGTTCTTCAGACTATTAGTGCATATGCCATTTGAATCTTTGACTTCCAAATGTTTGTCTTTGTTTACCATTTAATTTGAGTAGTGTTGTTGGGGGCATTCAGGTAGATTATTTTCTTCTTGATCATGATCATCATCTATTTCAGAGGAGGCTCTTCATTTTAGCAGTCATCATTCAACAATTGTTTACAACTTCTTCATGCTTGTGCCATGTTCTTCATGTTTCTATTCTTTTTGGGACATTGTTTTGGAGGATTTTTAGTCCTTCATTTACCTCTCTCTTTTGGATAGGATTTTTTCCTATGAGGTTTTCTCCTTTTTTCTCTAGTTGTGAGATATTAGATTGTTTGTACATGGGTACCTCATTAAGCCTTGTTTGCTAGGACCCATCATTCATTCTTTTCTTTTTATGCATTGAATTTTTAGGGTTTTTAGTTACTCCCTAAGTTCATCTTAAGGGGGGTGTTAGAGTAATAATACATTGGCTAAAACTTAATTAATCTTTAATTTAATTATTAGGCTAATTTATTCTCATGCACTTAAGCTAAACTTAGGAGTTCCTTTTTCTATTAATTGAAGTGAGTTATTATTAGAGCATTTTATCTCATCACATAGGATGTTGACACTTTTCATGATCTAATCACTTTATCATTTAGGATTTCTCTTATAAAACACCAGGGAAAACTTTAAGAAACCCCCCCCCTTGGCGAAGGTGTAAAATCCTAGCGAATCTTGTATACTTCCCGATAAAAATATTAATTTTAGAGGGAAAAATTTTTCGTTTTTCGTGAAAAAATAATAATGTCCATTGGCGAATATTTTCTAATCGTTAGAAGTCTGTGGAAAATCCTGGCGAAATGCAAATTTTTTAAAACCACTAAATTTTTTCCATTGGCAATTAAAATCTATTTTCAAACCAAGAAAATATTTTGATTGGCGAATTAAACCTATTTTCAAACCAAAAATAATAATTTTGTTGGTGATTAAAACTTTTTTTCAAACTAAAAAATAAAATTCATTGGTGAATTAAACCTA
>VDFB02281492.1:1064458111-1064806429 GCA_007258455.2 Sequoia sempervirens
TTGAAAATATTCTAAGGGTTGAAAATTGACAGTAACACCTAGCAAATGCGCCTCAAGAAGCTTGAAAGCATGGGAAATTGTCAAAGGCAAGCAAATTGAAAGTAGCACCCAGCAAATGCGCCTTAACTCAAGAGGAAGTGTGGAGAATTTTCTAAGGCAAATAAACTCAAAGTATGAAGGGTGAAATGCGCCTTCACTTGGAGATGGAGTTTGAAATTTTTTCTAAGTGTGGTAAACTTAAAGCTCCTACCCCCAAATGTGCCTAGGTCAAGAATTGAGAGTTGGAATTTTTCTAAGTCATGCAAACTAAAAGTAGGACCTAGTAAATGCACCCCAAGTTGAAAGAGAAGTCTAAGGCATGGAGAATGGAGGTAGGGGTTGTCAAATGCGCCTTAACCCAAGGAGAGGTGTTGGAGATGTTTCTAAGTGTCATAAATTGGAAGGAGGACCTATAAAATGCGCCTTGACTTGTAGGAAGAGTTAAGGAAAATTTTTCCTAGGCAAATGAGTGAGTTCACTACCCTATATCGCCCAAGGAGAAAGAGAGGGGTAATTGAAATCGACTGAAACGTAAATTGGAGTAACACCTCCTAAATAAGCCCTTACAAGTTGAGGGAGGCAAAGAAATTCTCTAAGGCATGGAAAGTTGAAGAAGACCCTCTAGATCGCCCTAAGAGTAGAGAGGGGGTGAAAAGGATTGATTAAATGTTGTAAATTAGCTTGACCTTGGAATGCGCCTTGATTTGGAGGAGTTTGAAAATTTTCTAAGTGTTCCAAAACTTGAGCTGACTACTCCTAAATCGTCCTTAAAAGGATGAATTGCATTCTCTAAGGCATGAGCAAAATTAGAAGTAGAAGGGATGAAGTAGTGAAATATTCCAAGTATGAGAAATTGAAAGTTGCCACCCTTGAATGCGCCCTTGGGAGAGAATGGAAGGGGAGATGCTTAAGGAAATTTTCTAAGTATGAAAAATGAAAGTTGGAGAGTCCAAATGCGCCTAAAGACTGGGGAAATATTTGATGATGTTGGTGGAACCTCAAGATAATGATAGCCCAAACTTGTGATTGAATGATGAAATTTCATGAGCTGGAAATGAAAAGATTGTTCTAGCAAAAACGCCCAAGGCTGGAGAGGTTGAATAAACTTTGATTAAAATTATTTTCCAAGGTTGAAAAATTAAATGTCCCCCTCCGTTTAGACACATGAATTAATCAAGTTGAGAAATATTTTTCTAAGGGGGATGTTCTGGAAAGAAAATAATTTCGCCTTGTGATTTTAAAATACTGGAGATTGCGACTGATGAAGCTTGGGGAAAGAGATATAAATTTTTCTAAGGCATTGGAAGGTGGAATAAAATTTTCCCAAATGAAATAAAATTCTCCTAAGGTGTTGAGATTAAATTTCAATGAGAATTATGCCATTGTTCAAAGATGAAATTTTTTATGCTGGAGTAATTTTAATAAATTTCTGAAAAATGTTTCAGTCAACTGAGAGTTACATGCAGTCAAGGAGGGAAATTTCAAATTTTGAATGAGGAAGGAATCTCCAACAATAGTAAATTTTTATGACAACTCTATGACGACTGAGCATAACTTTTGTGACAACTTGCCAGTCCTCTCTCCCGAATTAGAAAATTTCTAAGTAGTGGGGGAGTGAATTAAGAGCAACTGCTAAACTGGGCGTCCCCTCTCAGTTATATAAACTCTGAAGCTATTCATTTTTTTTTCACAAGTTGCAGAGTTGAGATTGTGAGAGTGCTGAAGCTGAAAGTGGCTGCTGAGTGAGTGAGAAATTTTTGAGTTGAGTGAAATATTTTTCTAAGTGCTGAAGTGTGAATTGTGAGGGTGCTGAAGTTAAAGTGTTGAAGAAGTTTTGAGGGCAAGTGAGTTGAGTTAGATTTTTCTAAGTGTTGAAGGTGATATTGCTGAAAGTAGCTGAAGTTTGAGTTTCAAAGTCAGAATTCTTGAGGTTTGGAGTTGGTAGTTTAATGCTGAAGAATTTTCATTTTTGAAGCTAACTCCATATTTCCAACCATCTCGTAGTGATTTTATTTGCTAAGTTGGAATTATAATGCTTGAATTTTGTTTTGTAGATGGCTGAAGTTCGAAGAGGAGATGCTGCCGAAACAAGCAAGGTTGTAGGAAAAACTGGAAATACTGAAGTAGGAAAAGAGAATGCCTCCAAGTAGGCCATCATCAAGCAGCTAAAGAAGTCTTTTCTTCTTGAGTCGAAGTTCGTGTCAAAGCTCGGAGGTTTGACTGATACCAACCTTGGTTCATTCAACCTCGAGACATTCAAAAGGAGAATATACGGGCAAGGTGGTCATCCTCCATCAGTGACATCGCACAACATCGTGAGGAGTGGATTGTATGCAACTGCTGGTTTTCCACCAGCAATTCGATGTCCTGAGTTGATAATGGAATGTGCAAACTATTATAGGCCAGACCACCGAACAATTGTTTTTTCAGAAGGCAAGTTGTTGGCTAACTTCACACCTGAAGCTATTGGAGAGGCGTTCGGGATTCCAGCTATGGAGAGAATGTTGTACAAGTCAAAAGAAAGGGTTGATAAAATGTATGCCTCATCTTTCGATAGGTGTGCTAAAATTAACACATCATGGATGAGAGTAAAGCCTCCCTAGCATGGGATTGCCAAAAGCAAATTATCTTAGAAGGCGAAGTATTGTGATTTAATTATGATAAGCCGAGTGAATGGCAGCCCACAAGCGTACAGCCTTGGATGTTCTTCTACATCAGCATGGTGTTGGAAGGAAAAGAGTATGTAGATTGGGCAAGGATGATCAGCGACAATATAGATGAGCAATTCAGAAGCCTGAGGAGAATGAAGACATTTTATATAAGCTCATATGTCATCTATATGCTAGCTTTCGGATGATGAAGTATAAAGGGATTGACATACGAGGAGCTGATCGAGATGTGGTTCGGTCAATTTAAAATCCATGAAAGCTTGTAGGCAGGTGCATCGACAAAATACCTCCGGCTTCAAAAGAGGTGAGCGATGCTTTCACTATGCATCATGGACTCTTCAACGGAGAACACAACAAGAATATCAGGATGCACAAAGTTGATTGAAGAGTATAGATGCTTGGTTTATCCGGTTCATTCCTTACATAGACTGCTCGAGGTTCCACTCATGCATCTATAGATTGCCAAGGTACCCCACAGACAGGACGGTAATGCTTGAAGTGTCTAGGCAACTCATGGCCTACGACAAAATCATAAGGAAGAAGAAGAAAGGAGGATTACACTTCCCTATTGTTATGGGAAATTCACTTGAGGAGTGCCCATCTTTGCAAGCAGCCAAGGAAGCAGAGGAGTTACAATTCTATCACCTCACTCTCCACACCAGCCGACAAGATTTTGATCCTCACGGAAGGATTGGAGTGGTACAAGGTGAAGAATATCGACACAAGGCCCATGATGAAGATTTTTGGGCGAATGCAGATGATGAAGCTGAGATCAAAAGGAGGATGTTCTCTAGATTACCTCTGAAGCTGATCAGGGAATGCGAGGTTGTCCAAGTTCCAAACCAGGTGGATGAGGATGCCAGTATTATTCACCTGGATTATGAGTCTATAAAGGACACACCGATCCCACCACCTGATTGGGCAGAACCGGAGATCACAGACTTGGACACATTGTCTATGCCAGTCTTAACATTCACAAGGAGTTGGGATGATAGACATGTTCACAGGCTTAAAAGCAAGTCAATTTCCCTCACATACAACCTCATGGGCGATCAAAGGACACCAACATCAACAAGGAAGAGACAACTGGCCGCCCAAGCTACAGAGCCACAGGAAGAGGAACCAGTTCAGCCAGAGCCTCAGAGGAGGGAGGAAGCATCGTCTACACAACTATTGACTCACTCTTCCGACATACAAGAAGTTTCAATATTTGCAAGTCAGAGGGTTATAGTGAATGAAGAGCAAGAAATGGAGGAAGTCAACTAGCCATTGCCTAGGGAGCCCGATAGTCAAAGCGCTAATGCTCCTAGGAGTGCTAACCAGCTAGATGAAGATGAGGAAACAAAAATAGACACTCGCCTGGATCGTGCAATTGAGGCAGCCTTTGAAGATGAAAACACTACAAAGCCTGAAGTTCGGGAGCTTGAGGAGGATAGGCAGCACATGGAGATGGACGAGCCTCAACTGAATGTTGCTGAAGAGGAAGCTCATGAAGTAGAAGCAACAAAAGAGCAGCCACTTGTCGTCTATAGCGCTCAACAAGATGTTCCAAATTGGCTCACAAGTGCAATAAGAAGAGATCAGGAGGATGACACCGACCCAACAATAGAGATGGAAGAGCTCCTTAATAGAATAAGCGGGTCACCTAAGAGGAAAAGAGCCAAAAAGTACTCTAGGATGGAGACAGATGAGTTCGGTTCTCGCACTCCTCATGTTGCGGTTCCAAGGGAAGAATGTGATCTAGATGAAGCAATGCCTGAAAATTACGCGATCAGTACAGTTGAACTGGGGCGCCCTACTGGAGCACAAGTGATTGAGGAAGCTGAAAACTCCTCCCAGGCATTGAAGGATAGACTGCTTCGAAAGGGAGAAAAATACAAGAGGTTGAAAAGGGAGCATAAGGCGTTAATTGGGTATGTGCAACATCTAGCACGTCCATGTGCTCAAGAGAACCCAGCGGTGGATCTTCCAATCGAGCTTCCACGAGAATCAATTAGCGGGCTCGAGGAGATGAAGAGGGCAATTCAGGAAGGAGACAAGTGGATTGGCGGTGCGTCTTGGTGAGAATTCGGTGAGGATGCGTAATGTCCCCTTCGACATGATCTTTCCGGTATTAGTTGGCCTAGGAGGCAGAAGTAGGCTACTCGAAGGTAAAATTAGGGTTTCTTGTTTTGAAGGATGCTCTTGCTTGAGGTTGGTTGATTCAATGGCGGATTCTTTTTGGGTTTTCAGAGAGCTTCGCAGTGATATGTTTTTCTTGGCATTCTGAGCATCTTCAAGAATTTACTATTTTTAGTAAATTCTATTTCTGGCAGTGTTCCTGTTGGTTTCGGCATGGTTGACTTTCTACTTCAGACTGATCAGTTGGCTTGCTCATTTATTGCTTCGGGGCACAATTGGAGAGATAAGTCGAATTATTTAATTAAAGTCATGTTTTAATGTTATATTTTAACATTGACCCCCTTGGCCTAGCTCGTCACTTTAAGTTGTTTTAAAAGATGTCTTTATGGGTGGGCGCCTCATTGAAAGAAATTAATTATATTTCTTATAAAGTAAAGATTAACCCAAGCTCAAATTGGACGCCAATTTCAAGAAGGAAATAAAGTATTATTAAAAGTCAAGTTTGCTTGGAAAAGTGGGACGCCTTCTATTGGAGGATTAGGGTTTGGTTTGAAAAGGAAGTTTAGGGTTTCGAGAAAGATCATCTGAAAATTATAAAAGGAGGCCATTGGTTATCATTGAAGTTATCTTTTGTCTATGCTATTGTTATGTTGCGAAATGGTTCTTTGGATTAGCCCGAGGAATGAATGTCTCCTAGCCTTGGCTTCGACCGTTAGCGAGAGATAGCACCTAGTGGAAGTTTGCTTATTTTAGTGTTGCATTGTGTTGTTTTTCCATTAGAAGTTCAGTTTATTGCATTTTATGTCATTTTCTGGAGTTGCTGATAATAGGGCTGAATCTGTAGTTTCACTCATAAATCAGAAAACAAAAATAGTCTCATTCTGGGCATTGTGTCATTGCATCTTATTGGTAAGGGCGCCCCTTCATGAATATTTGCAGATTTTAATACGAAGCTTATGATTTTATAATGCAAATCCGTCATTCCTTGAAGGCCGTACTTTCTGGAGTGCGTTGGGATTCGTGTCAGTAATTAATAACCATTTTTAGATGCCATTTCTTATTATTAAGTTAGGCGCCATCATTTTGAGGGTCTATTGCATCAGATTTGAGATCATTTGGGTGAGAAATGAGAGAGTTATGAGCATATTGCTAGGGATCTGTGTTGCTGGTTATTTATTTAAAGTGCAGGTCTGTCATAACCAGATTTAAGAAATCTGCATTTTCTTCCTTGGATCGGAGTTAAGAAATCATTAAAGGCTTTGTCAAAGATTCCATGTTGTTGCAACTATTTGAAGAGCTCTAATACTTGATCTTGCAGGCATTTACATATTCATTGTAAGCTGAACAGTAGTACTGTCAGCATTTCCTTCAGTCTTACTTTACATTCTGTTGATGCAATTGTATTTCTGTATATCTCCGTCATATGGTAGCTCCCATTCCGTCTCGGGTTGGAAAGCACATTCTTGACGTCGAGTACTTCAACATTCCTGCTTATTTCCTTTAATTGCATTGTAATTCCTTTTATCTCCGCCATATGGTCGCCTCAATTCCATACTGGATTGGGTAGCACATACTTGGTGTCGAGTTTGCTTTCAGTACTTGTAGCGTAGAAGATCCTCTGACCATATGTTTGTCCTTCGCGGACACATTCTTGGTTAGAGTTACCTTCAGTTGCATTTTGTTTAAGGCACTGACGATCCTCTTGCCATATGATAGCCTCTCTCTTGTTGAGATTGAGTGCGCATCCTTGGCAATGAGTTAATTGTAATCTGCTGGTTTGAATTATCTAACCCTAACGGGTGTTATCTGCACTCTGGTGTATGTTGTACCCAAAATTAATTTTTTGGCATTCTGTATAAATTGAGCTAAATCTTGTTAAAATGCCATGTTAAGTCAGTTTTAGGTCAAACCAATCATAGAATCTTGGTGGGTTTCTGTCTAAGAACACACGTGCAAAATTCTGAAAATTTGAAAATTAGGGTTTTTCGCCCCTATTTTCAGGGAAACCCCCCGAAAATAGGACTTTCCCAGAAATGATCGAAAATGATTTTGATAGGATTAAAAGACTTCACGATCACATTGGTCAAGTCAGAATCATCAAAAGACATGTTTTACTCTGGTGGGTCTATTTGTATTTTTCAGGAACAAAGTTAGAACCTCTGTAGCCATTAATGGCAGATTGGCCAGTACCAGGTGCTGAAAGTTAAATTCCAAAAGCTTCAACGACGCAACCATGGCGGAAAAGGTCAAAAATGATGCTGTTTGATGAAGGAGATTCTTGAAAGTGAAAAAGGTCAAAATTTGACTAACTCTGGAAACGTTACAAAGGAGAGAACTCAAAATGCTGAAAAGAGCCTTTTTCAAGCAGGGGCGCCCATGATCTTTGAGGGTCAAATGCTGTCAGTAAGATCATCCGAAGCAGTCATTCTCGACGTTTGATTACTGACTCAACAGTGAAACAAACAGATTAATCATCTGAGGGACAGATCACAAGCAGCGGCTGACGAAGTAAAAAGAGGCAGTTGAGGAGATATCAGGAAACCACAGTTAAACGGCGAAGTTCTAAGAAAAGGAGCCTTTTCAAAAGAAAGGCGCCCTTTCTTTTGGACTTCCGGATGCTGACCAATGACAAAAGGCTTCCTAGGATAACTCTCTCAACACAAGTAAATCTCGGAAACGCAACTGCAAGCATCAACATCTGTCAGAGCAGTCAACGGATAATCAAGATCAAAGTAGGCAACTTTCCAGATGAAAATAATCAGGCCAAAGGGCAAAAGCGCCCTTTTCAAGGAGGGGCGCCCTTGAATAAAGGAACCCTAATTTGAAATCCAGGTTTCCTGAAGTCAGTCATTCTTGGCAGAACAGAGCTGGGTACCTGATGAAACATCAAGCAAAATCATCTGACTCTCCGATCAACGAGAAATCCAGATCAAGGCACGAGAGGTCATTTCAAAAAGCTGAAGAACGAAGATTGAAAAATCACTAAGGCATTGGCAAAAGCGCCTTTTCTTGGGAAAGGCGCCCATTCTTTTGAAGCCTTAAACTCAGCTTTTTATCAAACAGTCTCCCAGGCACTTCTCTTCAGTTCGGATCCAGCTCCACAGTGAATGTGTCCGCGACATCTCAAGATCAACAGACAATGCTAGATTCAGGATCAAACAGAGGACTTTCAAGAGAGAAAATATTTAAAAAGTTGCAAGAAACCAAAAGGGACGCCTAAAGAAGTCAAGGGTCAAATTATTGACTAAAGTCAAAAGTTTTTGAGTTAAAATTGGCTAAAAGGCTCCACGATCAGTGGAAATCACCTTTTCAACTTTAGTTCAAGCCCAAATCACCTTTTGAGCTTGTGTTAGGTCCCCAATTTTGTGGATCTGAAGCTTAAACATATATATTCAAGGTGAAGGCGCCCATTTCATTATTTCATTGCAGGATAAAAGATCAAAATCAGCCACAAGCTCTCAAGGACGCCATTGATAGATCTGAAGAAGGTTTTCATCCGTTCTTCATTTTCTTCTGTGATCACGAGCGAGGAAAAAGTTGCGAAGTTGGACTTCGAATAGATTTTTAGAAGTTTCCTCTCTTCTCGTCTTAGGTTTTCTTGCATCTGACAGAAAAAGCAACAGGCTACATCAGATCAGATCAACTGGGTATATTCAGCATCATTTTCCGCAGAAACCCATCTCGACAAATTTTCCAAAATCAGCAAACTTGCTGCCCCTATTTTTGGGGGTTTTTCCTAAAAGTTTCGCATCCAAATTGAACCGGGTTTGTTCAAGCAAGATTGAAGCATGAACAAAACCCATGTGCTAGATTTTTTCTAGAAAAATACTCTCTTAAGGTGACGCCATTTTAAGGGTTTAAAATCATCTCTAACTAGGTCAAGCTTACAGTCAATCTTTAAGTTTTTCAGGATGCAGTACTCCCAGGTGCAATACGAGACCAAGACGGTCTTACTCCATGATTACCTGAAAACAGTTGACACAAATCTACACCAAGTAAATCCAGTGGTTGATTTGGAGCAGCTAGAAGGCATGAATCAAATTACGTTACAAAATATTGAAGAATCCGGGTTGCTGCAGGCCGCATCAATTCCCATCACACTACAAAGCGTAGAGCTTGTAATTGCTTGTATCAAGCATTATAACCCTACCACCAGAGAAATCAGAGCAGCAGATGGAAGAATTGTTTGCAGTCTAAAGCCTCAGGATATCGAAAGGTGTTTCGATATTCCATCATGTCCTAACAGCAAAGTCATATCAGTGACGGAATGTGAGAAAGCATTTGAGACAGCTAAGGACAAATGTCAAAGGATAATGGCCGAAAAATGGCTAAAAGTGACAAAGGCAAACTTGCCTAAGCCGTTGGGACGAGGAGAATGCAAAGATGAGTACGCAGTGTTAATCACTCTACTCAATAGAATCACTGGAGAAGAAGATGGTCGTCAATTCCAGCCATGGATGTACTATGTCGTCGCTAAAATCATTGGCAGGAGGGAATACTATGACTGGGCCACTTTGATCAGTGACACACTCCACCGACAAATCACTAGGTATCTGGAAGCTCATAGGTTCCACATGTGCTCTTACCTGATATACTTGATCGCCTTCCAAGGTGAATTCAGGTTATTGAACAATGTAGGAACCTTAGGTGTGCAGAAGGTTCACGAACATTTCACACGTCTTGAGTTTACTCAAGCGGAAAGGCACTTCAAGAAAATAAGTGATCACTTCACTATGCACACAATACGTGAGCTTAACCATGAGATGCACGTGCGTATTTCACAGACAGCCAGAGAGGCAATGGCGGATTGGGCAGATTGGTTCATCCAATTTCCTACGCTCTCCTACATACGCGTGTATGGCTACATTGGCCACCCTGCCATGCTACCAAGATACCCTTCAGATAGGGTAGTCTTCATGGAATTCCTGAGACAGTTGTCCGAGGTTCATATCCACTTGCGCTTGAAGAGGAAGACAGCTGTTAACTTTCCCGTTGAAATGGGACTGTATAGATGTGGATTCGCGGCAGATGCTAAGATGATGAGTCAAGAAACAACGAGGTTTAACCTCAAGTATCTCATTGATAGAAGATCCTATGATCCCAGAGGACTCTATGCAGCACACCTTGAGCAACACTCGTCACATAAGTCTTCTATGGAAGATTATTGGGTAAATTGTAAAGACGAGGATGAAGTGCGAAGAAGGAACTACAGCAGATTCAGACTCTCACAGATTGCTGATTTTATGTCAGCAGACATTGAGGGCCTCTCCGACGATGAAGGGGAAGTCATTCTCCCCTCATTCTTTGCAGATTCAGTTGACTCCCAACCGCTCCCGAGAGCGGATTGGTATGCCAAAGAAGACACTTCTATAGAAGAAAGAACGAGTAGAGTGGTTAGAAATAGCCAACTCTATCTCGACAGCAAGAAATCAAGGAAGGTGATACCTCACAGAACAGAGCCGCCACAGGTTCAGTCTACACCACCTTCCACTTCAAGAAGGAAGCCCAGGCAGAAGCAATGGTGCAATCCTCCCCGAGGGATGAGGATGTCGAAGCCTAGAACACAGAGGACACCCGTGGAGAAAGCCACACATAGTCCTGAAATAATCACAGGTATTGCTGCCCCAGAACAAAGAGTAGAGACTGCTACCCCTGATTCAGCAGAAATTATCACAGAGGAACCAGCAGCAGTAGTTGTTGAAGAACCAGTGGCTGAGCCAATGGTAGAAGCAGCAACAGTAGAAGCAGCAGCAGAAACGGTGCCTGTTATGGAAGCAGAGCCACCAATATCACCAGTATCACAGCGGACACAAGTCCTCATCGACTTGGATTCGCCACCGAGAGACATTGCTCCAGCACAGTCTCACACTTCTAGCATTCAAGGGCCTCACGTCCCTCCTAGCGAAGTTCGCCGAGATTCTATTTGGCTTGAAGGCTTCCTAGGAAGAAAGAGGGAAAAACCCTCATATGAACTTGACTTTACCGAATTCGACCACGTCCCACAAGACACGTCGGCGAAGAAGTTAAAGAAACAAGTTCACATAGAAAGGAATGCAGAGTGTGAGATCATCATAGAGACGGCCACTCCACCAGTAGAGAAAAGCATACACGAGGTCCAAGTCGAAGACTATACTTTGTCTCAACTTAACCTCGGGAAGACTACACGACAGGTGGAGGCAAACCTTCTTGGAATAGCTTCGGTGAGCGTACAAGAAAGGATGGCAAAGGATGGTAAAGAAAAGGCAGCCTTAAAGGCTGAAAATCAGAAACTGAGGTCTTACATAACCAACTTGATACATGGCACACCCAACGTCTCAGCCCTACCAGCAGGACTACTAGACCTCCCCGCCGAACAAAATCATCGGCAATTGATAACATTCGGCAAACACTTGAGAGATCAAGTGGAAGAGTTTGTTCTCAAAGGTAGATGTATACCGGCAAACCTATACCAGTTACGGGATAGAGCACATGGACTTCGTGCAGAGATCCAGCAGTCAGAACAAAGGATTGCAGAAAGGAGGCTTGAAGACGAAAGCACAATTGCAGATTTGCAATTGGTATATCAATCAGTATACTCTGAGGAAAACAAGCAACATCTTTTTGCTTGGAAGGAACAATTGGCGTACAAGGTGAAATCCTATGACGCTCATTCAGTAGAGTTGATTGATTACAGACGGGTAGTTGCCACTATTATCAACTTCGCAAGAATGTTGGTGATATCTTTCCCTTGCATGGAATATCAGCATGAGGGAGGAGAATACGTCGAGATGGTTACTGTACAGAACCAGTTCAGGGATGTCATCCGTAGTACCTTTCTTAATGATCCAGATGGTTGCAAGCTGGCTAAGGTAGCAGCAGCATCTCAGTGTATGGACTTCGGAAATCAGCTCACAATGGGTGAGGTCATGCTACGACGCCACGTCATCATTCTACAAAGCATTAATTCCCCAGAAGCTGATTAAGTCAATCAATGGATAGAGACACTGCTGATTAGTGGCGAACTATAAATGCACCAAATAAGGACGCCATACACCCTCCAAGTGGCATTCATGAGACTTGAGTTTGACTTGATGCTTCTTTCCAAGTCAACTCAAGATGATATTAAATGTAGTTGGAGTTAACTTGATGCTTCTTTCCAAGTTTAACTCCACTTTCCTTAAATCATGCATTGTCAGATCCCACTGATTAAGGATGTCTATTTGACTTCCATGATTTATGGATCTTAGATCTCCACTAAATGTGGATGTCTATTTTGGAGGGATACTTTCATTAAAGTTTACCTTTAGTTTACTTTCAGTCAACTGAAGTAGTTTCCAGTTGACTCTTTGTTGACTTTCAGTTAACTGAAGTAGTTTTCCAGTTAACTGCTTGTTCCCCCTTTTTAGGAATAAATCTTGCTAATTGATTGGCAAGAACTCATTGTTAACTCAAGGAGATTTTGGGGTTGCCCACTCCTTTGAGTTCTATAAATAAGAGCCTTGGGCTCATTATTTGTTTAACTTTTACTTGCTATGCAAAATTGCTGCGCCATTGTTGCCAACAGCTTTGAAAGCGGATACTTGTTCACTCTTGGATGAGAGTTCGTTGGTTGATTGTAACTGTGCATGATTTTGTGCCTTTGCCTTCCCAACTTTTGTAATTCGTTGATGAAGCATTGAAGAAGAATATCAGAAGGCGCTTGCATTTTGATCATCTTATTTGAGTTATGTCTACGTCTTGTATCTAAATAGCTTGTTGTTTCATTTCCCTCCTCGGATAGGAGCCCCTCCTCCTTGGATATTTGTTATTGACGGTTATCGTTTGATGTTGTTCAATGTATTGACTTTCAAGCTATACTTCGGATAGGAGTCCCTCCTCCTTAGCAAGCTAGTCGGCCAAGGCATCGTAAATTTTGTTGTTTCTCGTGAACTATTTCCTAGCCCATACCTCGGATAGGAGTCCCTCCTCCTTGGCAGGTCTCAGATCTAGTTTACCGTATAGAGTGTTTGCTTGTACCAACCTTATCCCGGTGTATACCCGAGAGTTCAGAGCCTCGGTCATATTCTCAGGAGACGGCGAATTCAGGTGATCCAACCACCCATTCCCGCTCCTTTACCCTCATGCTCTGTTTATCTTGAAGGTATTGGATAGATAAAAGCTAGTTAGTCGTAGTTGAGATCTACAGAAACCAGAGAAAAAGCTTAGCTACGGCGCATTGTGTTTGTGCACCCTTGTGTCCTGCCGCTGAAGCATAAAAAGATAGGAACTTTAGTTAACATTTCCCTTCCTTACGCATTGCTCCCAGCAGAGAGGGACTTCTCCTCTTTAAATAGCGAAGAAGTGTTGCAAAACATTTGAAATAGCTGAACGTTTACAATCAGCACTCCAGAGGTGCTAATTTAAAACGCAGGCCCGGCCGAGATATAAGGTGGGGTCCTCCGGAAGAGATTTTGTTGGAAAGTGAAATTTGACCCCTCGAAAGTTTGGGCGCCCTTCTTGGTAAATTTCTCCAGACTTAACATTTTTTTTATTTTTTGTGTTTGCTTTAAATCTTCGCTTCACTTTCGTTGACTCACGTTCGCTCCTCATTATCCGGTATCGGACTCCGATTGACGTGCTGGATGTCTCGTTGGAAAGTTGAATCAACCGTGAAGAGATCATATTAGTCACTCATCTGCAAATTCATCTGTTTCACCCTTTGAAAACTTGGGCGCCCTTCTTGACCAGGGGCGCCCATTCTTATCAGACTTAGCCATTTTTATTGATTTTTCAACTTCAAGTTTGAAACCTTCATTCTGTACATTCCTCGTTGATCTAAATCTACTAGAGTTTGGACAATCGGATGATCTGACGGAGACAGTCACGTCGAAGTTGGCTGAGCACTGAAAAGAACAAGCATATTCTTGAACCCTAAAAGCTGAATTAGCCCCTTCAAAAAGCTAGGCGCCCTTCTTCACTAGGGGCTCCCACTTTGCTAACACTTAGTCAAATTTTGATATTTTTCAAATTCTTCACTCCGTTTTCCGTGTGAATCCCTCCTGTTTGTCGTCGAATCCCGGATGACTGAATGATCTGTTGACTGTGCCGTTGGATTCACTGTGAAGCTGACAGAAAAGTGAGGAAGTCCGACTAGAGGTTTGAAACCCTAATTTTATCATATGATGCCCTAAAAAGGTGGGCGCCCTTCTTAAACAGGGGCGCCCAAACTTGCCAGTGTTAGAAAATTTTCTTCATTTTCACTTTCTTTCTCATTCTTCGTGACAGCTTCATCTTGCCTTCGCTGAAAGTTTGAATGTTGACTATTGCTGTGGCTGACTGACCTCCATTGATGACCTCGGAGCTCTTACACTTACACTTTGAAAAGCAGAATATACCCAATAGGGCAAAACTGATCTTTTTAAGATTCTGACTGCACCAGCCTAATATGGACGTATTTTGAGCCAATCAAAATCAGTTCGGACCCTGTCGGACCAACTTTCTATTTTTAGAAAGTTTTGCCAGTATCCATTTCCAAAGAAACCCAGAAAACGTTACTAATTTTAGAAAAATTCTAAAAATAGCAGTTTTCCTAAAATTTAGGGATGAAAAACTGAGATCTGGGTTTTGTTGATTAAGTTGCTCTTAGCAGACCCAGATCGTCAGATTTTGAAAATTTTGCGTTTTAACCCCTCATGCAAGACATGCATACCCAAATTTTGACCTTTTTGACTGATTTAACAAGACTTTTACTCATTTCTTCAAAATGTCTAAGTATAACAAAAAATTTAATTTTGGGGTACAACAGATAGCATAGTTTGATAGCATAGCATAGATTAAAGAGGAAGGAAAGTTTTCAAATTGAATGTTTTGTAAGAAGTTGTTGAACACTCTCATAATAAAAAGAGTTATCATTGCTCGTGGTTTCATCTTTTGTTGTGGGTAGCTAGCGAGGCTTCTTCGTCCTTCCAATTCATTTAGAATCTTAAAGTAACTTAGAGTAAAATAGATTTCATTTCATGCAAGTAGATGGTAGTTGTGGAATGTGGTGTTTAATTTGAGCAAGCTTCGCTTATCCATACCACTAGCGGGCTCACTGATGGTGGGTTCACCTTGCATGGTCAACTGGAATATTGTGGACCTAACTTGGTTTACGGTTTGAATGTTGGTATGCGTCGTCGTGATGGTATCTTCATGTTGAATCGTGATCCGAATATCTTTAGTTACTCCTTTGAAGATTGCACCGGTTCTGCGGAGGCTGTCCAAGGTGAGGCAAAGCAGAGCTTGGTTGAAGTTTGCAAGAGTTGATCTCCACGTCCCGCGTTTAGAGTAGATCATAGCATCTTCTATCCCTGCAACCATTTAAATTCAGTACTTTCTGGTTAGTTTAGGAAACCTGTGCTACATTGACACATCTTTCGAAGATTGTGAAAACCCCTTTACCTTCGATCTTCAGTTGAACAATTACGTAAGTCCCCCTTGAGATACTAGCAAATCACATCGAGCCAACTGAGACTATCCACTGCATGAAGGAACCTTGGAGTTGAATGCATGATCTTTCTCGCAATCTTAGCATGCAGGAGATTTTGTTCAAGAGAGGATAGAGTAACCATTGGTAACTTTATTCTGTGTTGGTGCGGTCATAAAAAACCCGTCAACAAAACAGAGACTTGGCACATTGTTATTCTAGTTGTAATCCGAGTGGCACAGTAGAAGTCATCAGATATTGGGGATGGCAAACTCCCAATTTGGCTCTGGGATCCAGGGATTCATATGAGTGGTAGTTGGTTTCACATTATAATAGAGTTTGAAAAAGTTTTTGGGTTTAGTTGTATCAAGTTGATGCAGCAAAGATATGGTGGAGCATTTTACAGGTTTATTTGGGATCCTAGTATTTGGGCCATGGTATATAGGTACAAATTGCTCAAGGACAAGCAATCTCCAGGAAAGGAGGACAGTAATGTTCCCAATTTCTGAATAGTCGCCATTGAATTAATTTAATTAATTAAATATTAAATTGTCCTAAATTAATAATTGTGGACATTTATATTTAATTAATTAATAAAATGTTAAAATAACTTCATTAAATGATATGCTCAAATATTACATAAAGTTATTTTATAATGGCAGATATTTAATATTAAAATATGAAAAGGTGGTCGACTATAAAAGGTGGCAAAAAAGGAATTCATTGCATCTTTTGGAGAGATTGGATATTTTGGATATGGTTTTTATTTATCTTGGATATTTATGCCTGTGGTCAGATTTCTCACCAAAAGGACAAAAACCCCAACAATTTTTCTAGCGGACGAAAACTTGGAAGGCAATGCGATTCCGGCCAGGGATCAACAGAGTGCTAAATATTTAGTAAATGGGGATGAAAACCCTCATTTCAGATTTAGAGGCAGATCCAAATAGGGTTAGTATTTGTGCTTAAAGATTTTCGCAGGTACGAGGAGGGCAAAATTTGAGAAGTCTTCTATGAAGACAAATGTCAGAGAAAAGCTTCATTTCAGAGTTTGAAGGATTTAATATTTGCAGATAGGTAAATATAAATTTGTAAATGGTGTGTGTTGGAAGTGAAGAAATCAGAAAATATTAATGTAGTGTGTGCAAGTGAGTGAAATATTCTGAGCCAATTTTTTCAATTTTTTCAAATTACAGATTACAACAAATGCACCCGTTAAGGTTAGCAGCTAAGCCAAAACGTGCTGAAGCAACTCTAACCAGAATGTACACCAGGATCCCGATGTGGGCAAGGTGTGAGCATTGGTCAGAGGATCTAAATCAAATTGCTTATGCAGGAACTCTAACCAAGAATGGCGCCGATGATGGCGAGCATATGGTCAGAGGATCTTCTACACTAAGTGCTGAAAGGGAACTCGACACCAAGTATGTGCTACCCAATCCAGTATGGAGTGAGGGGCGACCATATGGCGGAGTGTTACAAAGTACAATGCTTGAAAGAAATACTGAAAAGCTGAAAGTACTCAACACCCAGAATGTGCTTGCTAACCCAGAAGGGGATAGTAGCTACCATAGGGCGGAGATGTAACTATTACAAACAATTGCTGAAGGTAAGAATGAGTTTTACAATCAAGATAAAGCAATATTAAAGAATAACTGGTCAGTACTACTGCCAGCTTACAATTAGTATTATTGCCTGCAATATCAAGATATGAGATGTTCTTCAATGGATGCACTCAACACAAAATCTTCTTCAGAACCTTTAAGGAAAACTCAACACCAAACCAAAGAGGGAGATGCAGATTTCTCAAGACTGTTAAGACAGATCTGCACTTTTCAATCTATAACCAGCAACATAGAATTTCATTGAATAGCTGATAACTCACTTTTCTCTTACCCGAATGACCTATTCTAAGATGCAAAACACAACTAATGTGAAGGCGCCTAGAATGAATGCAAGAAACAGACGGGAAATGCCAATATTTATTTTTGCACGGAAATCAATGCAAGGACAAGTGGTACGGCCCAGCAAGAAGTTTGACTTCTTCTTAAAAATCCAAAGCTTCACTAAGAAATCTATAAACTGGAGAAAGGAAACGCCCCTTACAAACTCAGAAATTGATGCAATACCCAGAAGCAGTATTTTTGTATTTTTTGAGATATGAATAAAAACATAGATCTGCTGTAACTAAAATGCAATTTTGGGAAAACCTCCAATATGCAAAAATTAGAAACTAAAGAGTTACAATGCTGATTACAATGCACAAATTCCAATGAACTCACAAATCTATCTTAAATCACCACTAGTCGCTGTGTTGCAAGCAAGAAGCGATGCCCGAGCTAGGAGGCCTTCATTCCCCGAAGCAGTTCCAAAGCCAAACCGGCAGCATAACAATACTGTAGACAAAAGATAATGAAATGAGGATTCAAGTCTCCCTTTTATAATTTCCTGTTGACTTCTCGTAACCCTAAACTCCTCTTCAAAGTCAAAACCCTAATCCATTTCAAAAGATGGCGTCCTTTTCCTTCAAAGCTCAATATTCACATTTCAAATAAATTCAATACTTTTGATAAATGCGCCCACTTTAAGCTTGATTTGACTTTGGGTAAATAATAAAATAATCTTTAATGAAGGCGCCACCCTCAAAAGACCACTTTTCAAAACAACATGAAGTGAGTAGACTAGGCCAAGGGGTCAACGTTAAAATATAATATTAAAATGTGACTTTTAATTAAATGACTCAACTTATCTCTCCAAATGTGCCCTGAAGCCATTAATGAGCAAGTCAACTGACCAAACTGAAGTAGGAAGTCAACCATGCTGAACCCAACTGTAAACTGCCAGAAATAGAATTTACTAAAAATAGTAAATTCCTGAAAATGCTCAGAATGCCAAGATGAACATACCATTGCGAAGCTCTCTGAAAACCCAGAAAGAATCCGCAATTGAAACAAACAACTCCGAACCAGAACATCCTTCAAAATAGGAAACCCTAATTTTACCTTCCGACTAGCCTACGGGTCTCCGGAATAGGCCAACGGTCACTGGAAAGTCAGACTTGAGACGGGGACATTACAGTGAGTTTGGATAGAGTTTGTGAATGTGTGTGCAAGGGTGAAATTATAGATATAATAATATTCATTGCTTGCTAAGCCTATTACCCAGACGTACCTCTTTCTCCCTAATCTCATGAGGTGTCGTACACTTTTGGAACTCCTCATAAGGGAGTTGAATGCTTGAAATAAGGCTTGAAAGCCTTAATATATACTAATTGCAGCCTTCATAAAGTCCAACTCAGCACATAAAGGGAGTCAACAAGGTCAGTGTGGGCTTAAGGTGGGGAATTTTAGCTGTCGTACAAGTCTTCAAATCTGCTATACTATGCACCAAGTATGCCGTACCATTCTTCAAGGAAGGTTTGGAGTTTATAAGGAATATTACTTTGTTTGTTGATGACTGCAAAGAGGTCAGCAAATGTAATCTTATAATTTTCTATTATATGAAATGAGCTGAGCGATATTATTATTATTATTCACAGTTTGCTACAGCAGCATAGTTATTTGTGTTTATTAATAGTTAATTGGGAAAGAATGTTATTAACATTTTCATTCAAGAAATTGGTCATGTGTGCCAATAGTGGCATGGTGTGATGGTTAAGTAGTTGTGATGTTGTTCTTGCCATCATGGTTCAAACCCCGTTGGGGTGTAATTTTGAGGATTTATGTTGGGGATGAGGTCCCCCGGTTGTGACCTCACCGTTTCATAGCTCTAGGTCAACAGCGTTTACCCCTCTATTATTTAAGAAAAAGAAAAGAAATTGGTCATGTGGTAATTATTTATGATATTAACACTTCATGCAAACTATTTGATGAAATGCTTGCAAAGCAAAAATTGTGAAAATTACAAAGGAGGCCCTTGGACAATAAGTCACACCCTCATTAGAGCTGCCACCACTTGACAATGAAGGGAAATTAATTTTGGAGCTTGAGGCTATCATTGATGTAAAAGAAAAGAAGTTGGAAAACAAGGTCATTCTAGAGTATTTGGTGAAATGGAAGAATCACCCACTTGAGGATGCCAAATGGGAAGTAGTCAAGATTTTTGAGCACCTGAATCTAAAATTGTTTGAGGGCAAGCAATCTAGGGAAGGGAGGATTGTCATGCATGTTCCTGGCTAGGTTGGCCAACACCCAAACTAATAAAAAGTGTTTTTTAACACCATAATAAATATAATTAATAAATATTTAAAAATAAAATTATACATAAAATAATAATAATAAATATAAAATAAAGTAAAATAAAGTTAAAATTTGAATTCTAAAGGGTAGCGCCAAATTTTGAGCCCTAGCGCCCTATTTCAAACAAGTATATATCTTGTTTTTGAGAGCTGGGTGCAATTATTTGGAGAATTGATATGATTTTTTAGAGTAATTTCCTGAAGTTGTGCTTGCCAGGATGCAAATCCTAGCAGCCATCAAGGTTGGGACGAAATCCCTGACCTTAACCTGTCAATTTTCCTGCTAATTGCATGTACAGATCTGAAACTCCTACTATAACCTTGCATAGGGTTGATTTTCAGGTTGGTCGCCATCCCTAGGAGGTTGAGGTAAACCCTCACAGCCCGTCAGGCCACTAGGCCAGTCATGTGGTCATTTTGGAAGCCTATTACCTTCTGCAACAGTCAGAGCAGCGATCTAGCAGACCTGAGTCATCAGTATTCATGACAAGAGAGTGGATAGCAGAATTTTCCAGTTAGGTCTCTTAGTTGCACCGCCAGTGAAGACCTAGTAGAGATCAAGAGGCCAACCAAGGGTGAGTGGATCATAGAGCCAACAATTCCCTGCCATTTTGCTAGAGATCTAGGACAGAGTGCTACACACATAGATCTGCAGCTGTGTAGTGTATCTGGAGGAACTTTATCAGCAATCAGCAGCAGTCATTTAAAATTTGGGTTAACAGAGTCTTAGGAGCTGGCCACCACAAGATCACCTCATTCTGACCATAGGGACCAGGAAGCAAGGTCAACGAGAGTCTAATCTGAGTCTTTCCTATCCAGATATAAGCGGGACAACAGTCATTGGAAGGGTTATATCAAGGCCAGTTTGAGTTTCAATTTTGTATTTTCATCTGGTAACTCATTTGTAATAAATCAGACCTGATTTTCAATTGAAACATATATATCTTCATTTCGAGAAGATTGCTCAGTTATCTAAACCCTTGACTGGTTAGCTGTGTTAAGAAAAAAAATCTGAATTTGCTGATTGAATTGATATGCAGTTTTAAATTGATAAATGTCTGTTTAGAGTTATTTCAAGAATATTCAACTAATGATGGATCATGGGATATTGTGCAATGCATAAAGGACTATGATGATTAGAAATCATAAAGAATGAAGTTGACCCATCTGTACGTAGAATGATTTTCTACTGAAAATTTTCAGCTGCTAGCAGATAATCATCAGGATGAACTAGAATTAATTTATTTGCTTCCTATTTGAGACTGTCTATAGCTGGTCTATATGAAATAGTTCGTTCTTCAGTGTCTTAGGGCATCTAAAGACAGAATCATTATTGGCTTATTGCATATTGTTTATGTAGGTCCCTTTCTTTCCAGTAATATCTTGGTTATTTTCCTTTTTCTTTTTGGGTCTATCTTCTTTTCAAAAAGAAATTATCTACAATCATGATTACAGCTGGATATGTAAGATTATGATTAATGATGTTAGAATTTTTATTTTTTAAAAGAATGACAATAGTCTAAACGTGTATAAACCATTTTATTGGATGGTTGTGTAGGAGATGACAATGAAGAAGATGACTATGAAGGAGGCATATATGCAGATGATCAGAAATGGTTGCGACAGCAAGATGTTTCTGGTCGTATTGTTGGGTAATCTCTTTTAAAATCATTGTGCATGGTTTATGTGTTAGGTTAATTTCTCTGTTTTCAGGGGAAGATAATTTTGCTGAAGACCAGGGTCTAGACTCTATACACAAATAGTTAGAATTGGCTCCGGTATAACCATATAAAGGGCAGACCTGTGTGGTAAATTTTATTTCAAGGTCAATTGTTTCATTTTTACTGGGTAGACAAAAGTGTAATTTACAAATAGTTACAGAAAGAGATTAGGGAAATAATAAAATAGGCTGAAATTAACTTGAAGAAGAATCAAGAGTCCACATTGAAATGCATAAGAGACGCACCTTCAGTAGAACCTTATAAAATGATGTGCATGGTGTCTTGTGTCAATATGATTTGTTTCCATTTGTGTTTCTTTTCGAAAACAAATGTAAATCAAGTCACATTTTTTTGAGGATGGTGATATCTTTTCTTATTCGTTGATGCTAGATGATAATGGTTAGATGAGTCTCTTTAGTTTGCAATTTTCAATAATTTACTAACAATTCTCCACTTTTGTCTTTAGTGGCCCTTTTATTTCTATCACAAGTGGTCTGAAGATTTTGACTTGAATTGTTTTCCAAGAAAAAATTTGAATAATGGGCAATTTGCAGGTTTTTACCGTATATTGGCTGGGTAACGATCATCTTGAGTGAAAAGCCCATCATCAAGGTTCAGTTTTCCTTCTTGAATGTTTTGTTTTTTCTGGAGCTTGTTCCAGTATATTGTGTGTCTCCACATTGTGCATATAACAAATTAAACACAGCCCAAAATCAACTGTATCTGTGAGGGCTTTTCGCATTATTGTTTTATGTGACTGGAGTGCACTTTTGGCACTTTGTGTGTTCAAGATACATGCTTTTGTGCTTTACCTTTTTCCTGCTGTATTAGATCTTGTAATCAATAACAATGAATGACATACCACAACGTACTAAGTTGAAACCCTTGTTGCATTTGTGCTGCTAACATTTAAATTTATTTGTTTGACCAGTATATACTTATTGGAGCACTAGGGTTGCTGGTAATCACATCCAAAGAATAGAGATTGATTCACGTTTAAATCTGTAAGAAATACCATGGCATTCTTTTTTTTCTTCATATTATTGTAGATGGTATTGATGAGTTAAAAACATATAATGAGTTTGCATGAGTTTAGGCCTTTTCCTTGCAATAGGAATTTAGTTTGTCTACATAATTTTATGCCAAATTAACCGTTACCTCTTATCCTTTGCCACAAATGATTTGTTTGGAAATGAAGATATTTAATGTGTTAAATGAAGTAAAATAGGCTAAGAAATATCAATATAGACAATATTGATTTACATGGCCTTGTATGTGATCAAACAGAATGGAGATTCTATGACGAGGGCTTCCTGTAGATCTTGGATCTTCAAGTTTACTAATTATGGCCGGTAGCTAGTTTTAAATTATCAGAGATCTTTCTTAAGCATTTTAACAGCAATTGATTTTGTTATAACCAAATGTTGTTTTGATAATTATGTTTTGTGGTGAGAAATGGCCAGGGGCCAACCCACCTATATTTTTGGTCGATCTGTTTGTAAGCTGTTGGTCAGAAAAATTATGTAAGACGTGGCAGAAGAGAAAGGAAGGGTTTGTATGTATAATATTTTCTGAGGCAATTCATAATATATTCAGCTCATGTCCTGAGAAGTCTTTAGTGATTTTCCAATAATCTCATGGATTGAGAGGGGTGAACCTCTCAAGATATTATGGTGATGTTCTTTTATTATGTTGTGTGGTTTTTATTTCATGTGCCTAGTAAAATAATCCCTTAGATTTAAAAATGTGTTTCGCTTTTATAAAGGGTGAATGGAGTAATTAGTTTTGATATCATCTATAAAATAATCTTTAAGATTGAAATCGTGTGGTTTAATTTTAATATATGAGATGCGAACAAAGTAATGTGTAGTGCAAATAAAAGCTAGCTTGTGTTTTAAGATTGATTGTTGTTTCAACAGTCACTCAACCAATCTTCTTTCTTACACGCTCTAATTTTGGTTTCAAAGAAAATGATTGAGGATTTTTGTTTTTTTTCTTTTTACTTTAGTTGCAAGTTCTTGCAAGTTCTTATCATTGACATATAGTTCTTGTAGCTTTTCACAACTCCCCTATCTAATCTACAATGCTTGTAGTTGATTATAGTTCTTGTAGCTAGTTTTTAAATCAATTTTTGGGAATTCTTTCCTTCACTTGTTGAGATAGCTTCATTTCATCCCCTCAAACTTATTATCTACAGCCCTTGTGCAAATAGCCACCACACCCTTGACAAGTTTATGCCCTAGATTGACATAAGGATTAAATTGAATTTAAAGCCTCAAGAATAAATTGTTACCAAGTATAAAATTATAAATTGTCCACCAAAACAATTTCAATTTCATCCAAATAGTTACTACAATATGATTCAATTTCCTAAATAAATTGCTTTGAGATCCATTCAAACACATCTCTCTTTTTGGCTCAAAGACCAAAATATGTTCTTGTTTGCATGTTTTTGTTATTGTCTTTGATGTTTTTAGTATTGTGGTTGCTTCACATTCCTCATTAATTGTTATGCATGCATACACATCGTTAGGTTTGTGTTTCCTCCCTGTCCTAATGCACCATTGCTTCCTATTGGCATTTCAATTTGCACCTATGGAATGCGGATTAGAAACGGACAGCTATGCATAGTTAGACTACTCTTCAAATTAGGAGGGGAAGCTCCCTCTTTGTTGATTATGCTTAAAAAGAAATACTAAACTATTACGAATATTTTTATTTCTTAGCTAAGAGCACAAGTTTATAAAACTCTTTGCATCATAGTTGAGGTTTTCTCTTTTCTAGAACTTCAACTACAACTAGGCCTAAACTAAAGACGCTTCTAACAACTCAAGTAAACTCAAAGCCTAAGAGTCAAAAGTAAACAAGGAATTATTTGATTTAATACAAAAGCTTAAATAAACTCACTTCCAGAACACACCCGAAGACTCATTGTACTTATTAGATGTAAGCTGAAATAAAGATTATGAAAGCAAAACATAAGACAAAGTACCGAAATGGATTGAGACAGTAGATCAAAGCAAAATAGGCATGAGATTTCCTTCCTCAATTTCTAATAGCGAATACATTTTTGGGACAGCAAATTGTAGTTAGGCTTACAATATGCAATCAAACCAGATTACATAAACAAAAGTTGAGCAGACACTGAATAACAAAGTAGCAAGCAAAGTAGGCTCAACAATTTGTTATCACAACGACGGTTAAAAAGAAATGGGCAAGGCTGCCCTTATTTATACACAAATAAGGAGTAGGGGACCTTAAAATCTTTGTTTTTAACAACTAGACTTGCCAACATGCAAGCTTTATTTCTAAGACTAAACAAAAGATAATTAACAACTAATCAACTGTTAATATCAGTTAATTGAAAAAGCACCAACTATACATTTGATATTTCCAAAGAATAGATATGCATGAAAGAGAATAACAAGTTAAACTCATAAAAGACATTGAGTTAACTACTTGTTGTGAGCTTAACTTTTCACACATCGCCCCATTCAAGATGGGGACCCCCTAATTTTTTTTTTTTTTCGGTCTTTTGGCTTGGGTTTTTCCTCTCTCTCTCGCTCTGTCTCCTTTCTGGTGTCCGTCTTCCGGGGGTTGTGTCGTCTTTGAGCTTAAACGTGAAAATATTGGCCAAGTTTAAAATTAGGGTTTCATCATTTTTGGTCAATTCAAGGTCAAGTAAAGCAAGAAAATTGAAAATTGAACTTAACAATATTGTCAGTAGGCATCCGGCAGGTTTCCAGCCAGTTTTCATTGAGTTCCGAGGTACTTACTATTTTTAGTAAGTCTGCTATTCAGAGCAATTTGTCAGCTATTTTGAGATTCCGATCATCACACTGCATTCAGAGTGTACCAGGCTGCTTGCATGCCAAATTTGAGCAAAAACGGATAACTTACTATTTTTAGCAGTCCGGCTTCCAGGGCTAATTTCAGGGTCCAGATGCAGAGATTTTCTTTGCATGTCCGGATATTCCTTCTGGGTTTTTCGGGACCTTCGCGACGATGTAACATGCAAGCCGAGATGACCACTTTCAGGATTGACGCCAGAGGCTATTTTTAGGGTTTGCATGTCGAGCTTTCTTTGCATGTCGAATTGATTCTGATGGGTTTTGAGCTTGGCGATAATGGTGTGACGTAAGCGAGAAATTCTCCTCCGGTAAACTTGCTATTTTAGCAGTGTGTCCGGCGGCCGCTTCAATGATTCAGGATCCTGGCCGTCAACGATCTGCGCGGAAAGCAAAACAAAGCGGAATCTTTGTCGCATCTGATACAAAATTAGGGATTTCAGCTTGAACCTAAAACCAAATCAAAAGTCAAAATCTTCAAAAGCAGGTATAAACCATCGCGATCAGTCTTGAAACTATCTGGCGGGTGAAATTTCAAGTCAAAGCGAACACCTATTTATAGTAAGTCAAATTGAAGCGATGCTAAAAATAGTAAATCAGTACGCATGCGGCCAGTGTCGGCCAGCAAGTCACGTGGTGAGGATCGCCTCATCCAAATTTCATGTCGATCGGAGCTTGGGAGCTATCAGAAACATGAGCTTACTATTTATAGTAAGCCACCTTCAAAAACAGGCTATAAATAGCAAGGTGACTAAAAGTACAGCGGTGTCGACAGGTTCAATAAAACACATGAGATACTATATTTTAAATTCGAACCATTAGAAACTAAAGCGCAAAGTGAAAGCTTTAAATAGCGGGGAGCCGCGTAAAGGCGTGAGGATGATGAAAATTTGTCTAAGTCTGGAGTCTCGTCCAGCAGGCATAGCAGAATGCGCCCATCTCAGCTAGAGGCATGAAAAATTTCTAAGTGTGAGTTCATCCACCACCCAGGGCAAAATGAGCCCAAGACAGGAAAGTCAAAGAAAGTCAACGAAATTTCATCCTGCTCAGGGGTCCAAATGCGCCCAAGATGAAAGAGGAAAAAGTTGAAAAATTCTAAGTATGAGAAATCCGCCTCAGGGGTCAAAATGCGCCCATCCTTCACAAGCATGAAAATGCGCCCAACTTTCAAAGGAGTCAAAGTGGTCAAAGATTGTTCATCCTTCTCCAAGGCCAAAATGCGCCCAAACTGGGCCATGTCAAGACAAAATTTTGGAAGGTGAAAAGTCACCCAAGAACGTTGGAAGAAGTTTCATCCTACACACACATCAAAATGCGCCCAAGGAAGGAGAGGGTCAACAAAGTCAAAGTTTCTATCCTTCATCACATGCAAAATGCGCCCAACTTGCAAACTCGTCCTCCTTAGGGGGTAAAATGCGCCCAAATCATGCATGTCAAGACAAAAAATTGGAAGTTGAAGGGTCACAAAGCGTGGTGGCAAGTTTCATCCTCCTCCTACAAGGAAATGCGCCCATGTTTCAATGTAAAAGGTAATTAAAGGTGGTAATTAAGGTGAAAAGTTTACCAAAACGTGGTGAGAAGTGGTGAAAGGTGGACGTTATCCTCCTCTACACTAAGAATGCGCCAAGGGTGGTAAAGGCAAGGTGTTGGGCGTGATTTTTAAATTTTCCCAAGTGTGCTAGGCGCCTAGAGTAAGAGAGTTATAAGGCGTGGAAAATATTTGAAGGGGTTAAGAATAAAGTGAAGTGTACGCCTATGTTGAAGGGAGTTATAAGGAGTTGGAATATGTTAGAATATATTTCATGGCGTTGAAAATAAAATGCTAAGTGAAGTATGCGCCAATGTTTGAAGGGAGTTATAAGGTGATTTTAAAATATATTCCAAGGCGTTGAGAATAAGATGTCAAGTGTTGTGCGCCTAGAGTGATAAAATGTTAAAAAATTTCTAAGGCGTGAGATTTAAATTTTCTAAGGCGTTAGGCTTTTGAATAAATATTTTCCAAGTGTGAAATACAGGTAAAATGTGCAAGGCGTGCTTGATGAATGTAAAATTTCTAAATGAAGTTGATCAAAAAATTCCTCTCCACTGGCAATAAAATTTTTCTAAGGCAAGTTCTCAAAATGCAAGAGATGATTTAAATATTTTCTAAGGCAAAATTATTTTCCCTTAGAAAATGCGCCTTAAGATCAGAGTGATAAATTTTCCGAAGCAAGAACAACTTTTCCCAGTGATGAATTCAGAGACGATGATAATTCAAGTTCTTCAAATTTTTTCGAGAGGTCAGAGCTACACAAAGTGATCGCAGGCGAAGAACGAGTTTAAAATGATGGAAATGATATTTTTCTAAGGTTCAAAATTCGAAAATTTAAATGAACCCGTTCGTTGGGTACCCATCGATTCGAGGCGTTCTGAAGAAAATTTGCTTCTGGGTACTGAACATTTGCGATGATGAATGGATTTCCAAGTCTTCTGAGCTTCGCCGACACTTTTTCAGTGAAGAATTTAATCAGTGCTCGAATGATGAATTTTCCTAAGGGAAAATTTTAAATTTTCTAAGGCAAATTTGGATAAAATAAGTTTTCAAGATGAATTTTCTTCGAATGATGAATCTGAAAGGAGTTGCCTAGATAAGTTTGTTTAAATTCTTCGAAGATGAATTTTCCAGAGCAGATGATGAAGTTAAAATTTCGAATTCAAGTGACAGAGCTCCGGCTGGTGGATTCAAAAATGGTGAATTTAAATTTAATTTTCGAAACAAATTCAAAGGCGCCAGTCAAAGTCAAGTTTCTAGAAGAATAATATTCCCGACGACTGGAGACAAGTGTCAGAAGCACCAGAGAGGGAAAATTCGAATTCTTGAAGTGGAGTAGTGGAGTTTAATGGCACTGGCTAAAATTAACTTCTTCTAGAATTCGAATTTTAGCTATAAAATGGAGAAGTTCTTCACTCATTTTCACAACTGGAGAAGGCGAATTTGCTCTGAGAGTGAGGCATTGCAGTGAACTGTTGCTTGAGAAGTTAGAATCTGAATGTTGCTAAGTCTGAGTGAGCTTGAAGAAGTTCGAGTTTTGCTGAGGAGTTGAGCTTGCTGAAGAGGCGCACTTGAGAGTTGATCAAAATTGCAGTTGAAGAAGGTACGCCTTGAGTTGCTGAGAAGTATTTTGCTGAAGCTTGAGTTTGCTGAGAGCTGAAAGGTACGCCATTGCTGAAATAGAAGAGGTACGGCCTTTACTAGTATTAAGGCTGAAGTCTGAAATCTGATTTGTTGAGCTTAGTTGAAGTTGCCTGTGGGACGCCTTGGGGTGAAGCAAAGGAATAGTTGAGAACTTAGAAGTGCGAATTTGCTAACTTGCAAGATTGCTGATTGCTGATACAAAGACATAGAAATTAAAATTACTGATTGCTGATACGAAATAGTTGAAGTTCAATTTGTTGATTGCTGATTAAGTGAAGTGAAGACATCAAAGTTCACTTAGAAATCCGTTCTAAGTGTCGGAATTCGAATACATTCAAGAGAAGAAGCTGAGATGGCTGAAGCGAGGACAACCGGAAAGGACAATGGTGCCTCCAGACAAGCTGTGATCAAGAAGCTCAGCAAAACATTCACGCCGGAGACGAAGTTTATTTCAAAGTTGGGCAAGTTGACGGATACAAACCTGGGCTCTATCAACCTGGAAACATTCAAGAACAGGCTGTTTGGGATTGGAAGTCATCGGGCTTCGGTCACTTCGCACATCGTCCGGAGTGGATTATATGCAGCTGCTGGTTTTCCGCCAGCTATACAGTGTTCGGAGCTGATGATGGAGTGCGCCAACTGTTACGAGAAGGAACACCGGTCGATCATGTCACCAGATGGCCAAGTGCTTGCCAATCTCACTCCGGCGGCCATTGGTGAAGCTTTCGGGATCCCGGTGCACAGGAACATGATTTACAAGTCCAGGGAGCGAGCTGAGCGGATGTATGCTTCTGCTTTTGAGCGATGCATGGATACAATTAACACTCACTGGATGAGCACTCCAAAGCCTTCTCGAACGAAGTTGCCGAAACAGATCATAGCAGAGGACCTGAAACAAGAGTATTGTGATCTTATCATGTTGCTGAGCAGGGTTGGTGGTTGCCCACAGTCTTACATTTTTGAGCCTTGGATGTTTTATTACATCAACCTGGTGTTAGAGGGCAAGGATTATGTCAATTGGGCTGAGATGATTAGTGATAATATACATGAGCAGCTCCTGAGTTTGCGGAGGACTAAAATGTTTTACATGAGCTCCTATCTCATTTATATGTTGGCACGGATGACGAGGTACAGAGGAATTTCTTACAAGGAACCCATCGGTTGTGGCTCCCACCAGTTCAAAATCCATGAGGCGTGTACGCAGTTGCACCTGTCGAGCACAACCTATTATAAGCGTGTCAACGATTCATTCACCAGGTACATCACGAGGCTGCTTCAGGAGAGGTTACAGTGCAGAATCTCTAGAAATGCCCAGGAGCTAATTGAAAGGTATGGGTGCTGGTTTATTCAATTTCCGAGATTTTCATACATTAGGTCGCTAAGGTTTCGGCCATACCCTTATAGGCCGCCTAAGTACCCAACAGATAAAATAATAATGCTAGAGATAGCTAGACAGTTGCTGGCCTTTGACAAAATCCAGAAGAAAAAGAAGAAAGGAGGGATAGAGTTTCCAATTGTGATGGGCAACTCGGATGAGGTTTGTCCTTCGATACAGGCAGCTAGGGAAGCTGAGAGTGAGCTTCAATTCTATCATTTCTCATATCACACAAGTAGACAACACTATGACCCGCACCATAACATCAACTGGGTGTTGTCAGAGGAATTCAAGCACAAGGCCACCATTGAGGATTACTGGGCTGATGCAGTTGATGAGATTGAAGTGAGGAAGAGAATGTTCTCTAGGTTGCCGATTACTCTGATCAGGGAGTGTGAGGTAGTTCCGGTTCCGGACCAGGTCAGCGAAGATATGGATGTTGTTCATCCAGACTATGCAACTGTTCGGGACACTCCACTTCCGCCTATTGATTGGTCAGAGCCCGAGGTCGCAGATTTGGATACTCTATCCATCCCGGTTATGACATTCACCAGGGCATGGGTTGATAGAAAGGTGAACAGATTGAAAAGTAGGTCAGTTGCTTTGACTTACAACTTGATGGGAGATCACAGGACGCCCACCACAGGAAGAAAGAAACAGATCACAAGAGGACCGAGTCCCGAAGAAAGAAATACTCCAGCCGTAACTCCACGAAGTTACAAGAGTAAAGACTTTGGAGACACGCTCTCCAAGCATACAGAGGTGTCTTTACTGCTGATCGTAGAATTGCAAAGGAATCGTAACAACGGAGATACAGAGGATATTCCAAATTTCCACTAGGAGTCAATTGGCCAGAGTGCCAATGTACCCTTGGGTTAGGCTTGATCGCCAGGATGATGAGGGGACTACACGCCTCGCCAGCTAGAGTTAGAGGCGCCATGAACGATGGCTATGATGATATAGGTGTCGTGACACTCACCACTTGAGGACAATGAGCCTCGCCAGAATGAGGAAGAGGTGGAACAGGTTAGAGAAGTAGAGGCACAGGAGCAGCCGCCCTTCGATATACTATATGAGGTGCCCGATTGGCTAAAGGATAGAATGAGAAGAAGCCCGAGTGAGGAGATTGATCCAGCAGTTGAGATGGAAGAATTTTTGAATCGGATCAGTGCTCCTCCACCGAAGAAGAAGGCAAGAAAATTTTCGAAGATCTCCACCGATGAGGATGGCTCTCGTACTCTTCACGTTGCTGTCCCACGAGTCGAGTGTGACCGGAATGAAGCAATTCCTGAGAATTATGTGGTCACCCACTCTTGACTGGGGACTTCCTCATCAAAAGTAATGCATTGTTGAGGAGGCGACAACTCCTTCCCTTGCCCCTCAAGGATAGATTATTCAAGGAAAGAAGGAAAAATATAAGAAGTTGAAACGAGAACACAAGGCTAGTTGATATGTTCTCAAGAAATTTGTCTCGTTCTCGAGGGCAGGATGTACCAGTGATAGAGCCTCCAGCGGATATTCCTAGAGAATCGATCAGCGGCTTAGTAGAGTTGGGGAGGATGGCACAAGAGGCAGACAAATGGGTCACAGGAGTTCGTGCGGAGACAGAGAAATTCATGGAGGACCTATCCTTTGCTTTTCAGCAGGCCTCTACTATTTTGGCACGGATGGATGCGGTGGATCATGCTTGGGGCGATGCCTCCATCTATCAGAGTAAGGTGATCCAGCGTCTTGAGGCGTTGAGGCATGTGCCATCGCAGTTGCTGATTGATGGAGGTGTCATTCAAGCGAATGACCGATATGATTTCTCTCGGTGGTATTCTTCACTATCACGGCTGGCTTCTTCGACAAAGATGTTGACCAGTGGTCTGTGGCTATGGCCAATATTATAGATGGAGTTCAGAATACTTTCGAGGCCATATTTGCTAGGCGGCTGAATCCTGATGAGATAAGTCTTGATAATTTGAGGGGTTTGCTGGTTCCCTTCTTCGCAGATGTTAAGACCTTTGTACAGGATGACTTTGAGAATATTGCTACATTCTCCACTTTGATCCAGAACACGCAGGACTCATTAGCTGCTTGGAGAAAATCTTGTACAAGGCACGAGCATTCAGTCACGGTGTTAGAGTTTCAGTTAGATTGTGTTCCACCGATTTCAGCTCAGGAGGTTGAGGCCGTACTTAGCAGATTTGTTGAGTTGGCAATCAGAGAGAAGGCAAATGGGAACACACTACTGGACGAGGAGCTTCTAGAAGACTGAATATGGATCATTTATTGCATTTGCTATTTTTGGGAGTGAGTGGGAATCTTTGATTCATTTAATGTACCACTCCCTATTCTGGCAGTTTTTAGGGTTAGGGCTGAGGTGGCACGATTCTGGCCACTCTATTAATTGTAACCCTAGCCGTCTTTTGGGACTTGGCTAGCTATAAAAGGGGGAGTCCCCCTCATTTGTAAGGCATTAGAATTAGAAATTAGAGATCAGAGATTAGATCAGAGCTAGAATTGAGATAGAGTTAGAGCTAGATTGTAGAGCATTTTTGCATAATTTGGAGAAGAGAGAAAGTTTTCCCTTTGAAAACTTTTGAAGAGATTGTTGTGTAACACATTTTATGATAATAGATCTTTTCATTGATGATGGAATTCGTCTAGTCATGAAATGCTAGCAAGGTTTCTTCTTCCTTTCGTATCCAAGTAGCTTAGTTCATGCAAAGTAGCTTACTTCGGTGTATGGTGTTTTATTGAGATAGCTTCGCTTTATTCCATACCACTAGCGGCTTGTTGATGATAAGTCTGCCTTGCGTGGTCAACTGGACATTATCTTGTGTTCAACTTCGGTTATGGCTTACATACTTATATGCGTTGTTCTGATGGTGTACGTATGTTAGACTGTAACTTGAATACCTTTCGTTATCCCCTTTGAAGATTGCACCGATTTTGCTGAGGCTGTCCGACGGAGGCTAGGCGAAATCTGGTTGAAGTCTATTGAAACGAAGCCCCATATACCCTGCATTTAGAATAGAGTACAAATTTCTTAGGCCCTTTCCCTTTTACTTTCCGCACTTTCTGATTAGTTTTAGGAAAAAGAACCACATTGCCAAATCATACACATGAGAATCCCCTTCAAAATCATACATTAGCTGCTAACTGCAAGAAATCTGGACAATTGTGTAAGTCCCCTCGTACGAACACAGCAATACACATCAACCAAACTGGGTCTATTCGCACTTAAGGAACCTTGGAGTTGAACATGCGAACTTTCTCGCAATCTTAGCGCATGGAATACTTTGATCAAGAGAGAACGGAGTAGCCCAAACTATTTTGTTCTGCTGTTTGGTATGGTCACAAAAACCACATCAACACATGGGATGCCCAAGAGTATAGTAAATGATAGGGACAGCAAGTTCCTAAGTCACTTTTGGAAAGAAATCTTTAGGTTGAGTAGAACAGAGCTCACTCCCAACACAAGCTACCACCCACAAACAGATGAGCAAAAGAGATAGTCAACAAATGGGTGGAGACTGGAGAGTATCTCAGAAACTGTGTCGGGGCAGAAGAGAGTGTGGATCAAATGGTTGCATCTTGGCAAATACTATTATAATTCTACCTATCATATGTCCATTGGAATGTCACTTTTCATGGCTCTTTATGGATATGAGGCACCTAACTTTCTAGATTTTCTATTTGGAGATAGTAGAGTGCCTAAGGCCAGAGATTTGTTGCAAGAAAGTCAAGATGTCGTGAGATCCTTGAAGGAGAACCTGCAGCAAGCACAAAACCAGCAGAAGTTATATGTTGGTCAACATCGAGTAGAGCGTACTTTTGATGTTGGGGACATGGTGTATTTGAGGCTTCATCCTTATAGACAGTCTTCTCTCAAGAAGAGTGGTGCCGAGAAGCTCAAGCCCAGGTTTTATGGTCCTTTCAAGGTGTCCAGGAGAGTTGGGGAGGTCACCTATGAGCTTGAGTTACCAACTAACATTAAGGTCCATAATGTTTTTCATGTTTCCAGGCTTAAGAAGGCATTAGGACACAATGTGGTTTCTTCATCAGAGTTGCCACCCTTGGATGAGGAGGGTAAGTTGATTTTGATTCCAAAGGCCATCATAGATTCCAAAGAGCGGACTCTTCAGAGGAGGGTTATTAAGGAGTATTTGGTCAAGTGGAGGAACTTATCAATGGAGGATGCAACATGGGAAAATGAGCAGATTTTACAGCATCCAAGGTTGAGATTGCTTGAGGAAAAGCAATCTTGGGAAGGGTAGACTGTCATGTCCCCTTCCTCGCCTATTTAGCAGTTTGGCAGAGTTAGCCTATTCAGTCGTTCCTGTAGGCTAACAGAGTATGGTTAGGGAGCTGTGGTGATCATTTATCCAGCATGGTTTAGTTGGGAGTTGCGTATTGCTCTTTCCTAGAGTGTTTTTGGTGTTTCTCCCATACTATTTTTAGTAAGTCAGTTTTGGGCATCAAGGAAGCCAATTGTCAATCATACTAGTTTCAGTAGTGTCGGTGGGAGCAGTTGTTATCTATTTTTCAATATTTATTTGGTCCAGTGCAATTATTTAAAATAACATAATGTTATTAAAGTTAAATTAAATATTTAACTTATGTTATTTTATAAAGTTACTTTATAAAAGGGACCTTGGGAGACATAAGTGAAAAATATAACGTTAAAGTGTTATATTTTAAGTTGGGCACCTAGGGAGACATAAGGGGACCTTTTAATTTAAAATTTAAATATTTTTATTCCCCAAGAGGAGGTCGTGGGTTTTTGAGGAGGTTATATAAGGGCATTTTGAGCTCTTTTTTCTCTTATTTTGGATGAATATTTGATATTGCTCAGGTTCTTGGAGGAAACTATCCTTCTCAGGTTTGTGCAGACGGAATCCCTCGCAAGCATCATCTCTGACGTTGGTGAGAGATCCAATCTTGAGGATTCTATGGTGGTTTCACACAGGAATCATAGTGGGGCTTACTGGAAGAGTTTGTATTTTCGTATTTGCAAAGTGCATTGCATATCAAATTTGTGGAGGACAAATTAAGGGGTTTTAGAGAAGTTTGCTGCTGTTACTTCATCCTCATTGCTGGGTCGTACCATTGCGTATGTTGGTTGTACCACTTCAAGGAGGGGTGTGAGGGTTTACATGCTGGTCGCTTAGGGTTTGGAGCAACTATTTGGGGGTTTTGCAGCGCCTAGGGCTGAGGAACACTCAGCAACTTCAAGGACAATGGAGACATTAGTTTGTGAAGGTCAAATCCATGCTTCCAATTAGCTAGTTTCTACTACAGCACCATATCAAAGTGGCAAACATTTTCTGGGTATGTTAGTTCTAGATATGTCATGATATTTTATGAACTAGGTTGTTGTAATCAAGGAAAACTCGATATTTTGGATATAGTAGAAATGTAGAATTTTCAACTAGTTGTTTCATTGGAAAATAGTGAAATTTCAAAATATCGCTTTGTTGCAATTTCTTCAATTTCTACACTTTATTTCTACTTTAAAGCATTCAAGACAATTCCATAAACACAAAACACGTTCATCAAAAAACAAAAAAAATAAACGCATAAACAAGGCAACATATTACACTCTGAGGGATTGCTAACACCTAACATAGTGGAAACCCATGTCCCCTCGTACACTTCTGTCTTGAGTAACCCTCAAGACATCCAATCGGAAATCACTGGCACTCAGTTGTATGTTTCGATGCCAAGAGTGTCCATGCATATGGTAGACACTGGTCCTTTGGTTCCCTCTATTACCACTACTATTAATACCAATACTGTGTCCATGGATGGTTTTGGGATCAGAGTAAATCGCATCCCTTTGGGATTCAAAATCCTTATATCCGGAACCTGAACTACCACCACCTCAGCTGGTCAGACTTCGTCAACTAATCCCATCCTAAATGCTTTGTTACAAAACATGGGATGGATGCAATCACAATTGGCCAACTTGATTAGCTCCACCTCTCAATCTACAATACAGTCGTACTATCACCACAGTCCTCTAGCCCTTGCTATTCTGAATGTTCCTATACCCCAAGGGGTAGAAATTCCTAAATTTGATAAGTACAGTAGTAGGTGAGACCTGCAGACCCATGTATCCTCCTTTACTGCCATGTGTACCAATTTTGTTTAGTAGGATACTTTGTTAGCAAAGCTATTCCTGTGGTCCCTCAAGGATGCTATGTTGGAATGGTTATGCTCGTTTCCTGATAACTCAATCTTTTCCTTCAGTCAATTGGTAAATCAATTCTTGCAACAGTTTTAGGCGAACATCGGGCCGAAGATCACCTTCACTGATCTCATCCATTGCAAGCAGGGAACTCATGAAAAAGTAACTGATTTCATTGCTCGATACAAATCCTTGTTATCCCAAATCTCCTATGCCTTGCCGAATTCCGATGTACAACATGTGTTCATCAGAAATCTGCTGCCAACGTTGAGAGAAGTTCCTCTTGATGAAGTACCCTTCCTTTGCTCATTTGTGTGCCGCATTGTGGGAATATCAGCAGACGGTGACACAATACGGGATTCCTCCTCGTCCTCCCATCCGGATAATTCGTTAGCTGTGTCTGATTTTGGGGAATCAAAAAAGAATACAGCAATAGCGAGCATGCTATCCATTCCTATCGAAAAGAACTTTGCAGGATGCAATAGAATCTTCACAAAATTATCTGATTCCTACACGAATGTTCTTCAAAAATTGTTAAAATATGGTTTAATTTCCCTCCTAGAAATAAGACCGATGTTTGATCCTTATGCTAACTGGTATGATGCATAAAAATTTTGTCAATACCACCGGGTCTCTGGTCATGATACCGAACGTTGTGTGCATCTTAGGCACATCATCCAAGAGCACATAGACAGCGATACCATCCGACTCGATGGTAAGAAGCAAAATTTGAATAAATCTGTTGGGTGAAAATTATGTAATCAGCTTTTCGATAGATTACACAACTTGGACTTCAGCCACAGCTATGTGAGATGTAAATCTCTCCTCTCGGAAAGGGGAGGCGCCCTTCTTACTGCTAACAAAAGCGATAGTAAATCAAACAAGTAATTACAAAATGTACACGAAACTTATGAAGTGGGGGGGGTGTGTTACATTCATCCTTCTCTCTTTTTTCAGAGAAGATGTTTACAATGCTTCACCGTTGGAAGTTCACAATTCTTGATAACCTTAAACTAACAACTAGCAGTAATACCAATACCTCTATCTCGTCAAAGCGAAGCGTAGAGATACCAGAAGTGATTAATAATAAACAAATAAAGTAAAAGGGAAAGCTCACGAAGGCACAAAGTTGTTCCGTAGCTTTATCAATGTTGGATCTCGCAGATGTACCGTTTGTCGTTAGAAGCACAAAGTCTTCTTAGACGCAGCAATTCTCGAACAGCATGAACGATTACAAGCACAAAGTCTTGTAGATCATCCAACAAAAGTATCAAAGAGCACTAATGATTACAAGCACAAAGTCTTGTAGATCCTTCACAAAAGTATCCAAGAGTATGAATAATTACAAGCACAAAGTCTTGTAGATCATTCAACCAAAATATGCAAGAGCATGAACGATTACAAGCACAAAGTCTTGTAGATCATCCAACCGAATGATAAACAGAAATACAAATGCAAATCTAAATAATAAATGTAACACAAAGTTTACATAAACTACTTAGAGTCCTTCAGATTCTTCAAGCTAATCACCACCAAATAAGATCAACTCACAAAAGTATCGAATCCAACGCAAAGTTTGGCTTGCAATCCTCTTCTTTATTAATCAATTTCATTCACAAAGCATGAACGCAAAGTTTCACAAATTTGCTTCAAAAAGGGCAGCACTTCGTTGCAAAACACTAAAGGATAAATTTACAATGAAAATCCCTCACATTATATAGAAAGAGGGATGAGCAAAAGAGGAAAGAGATTGAGAAAATTAGGGAAAGTTAGGTGAGCGATTTTAGGAGATCTCACCTAACTTTGACCAAAGTCAAAGTGTAATTTGTTTTCAAAATATTACATCTTTGAGCTTGGTGTAATTACAATTTACAAAAAGACATTTGAAAATGTCGAGAAATATTTACAAGATGCATAAAGGGATGCACCGGAAATGTCTAACACTAGAGAATAGGGGGCTGCTTCATGTTTCTTTGCATTGGGCGTGGAAGTCTTCAAATTTCCTCCTAGTCTCCTGCACGAACTTCTCATCTGAACCAACGGTGTAATCCACAATGGTGTGAATTCTCGTGATCGATCTCATGGCAGATGAGTGAACCTTCTTGCACCTGTCAAGATGCATTTTCAGGTTGTCCAATGTGAGCCTTGTATCACAAATGATGTTCAGAAAGCTTCTGAAAGTCTGAACTGTCAATCAAATTCATGATGGCTTCCTTGAAGATCTGGGATATTTCTGTGGCCGGCGGGGAAGATACGATTTTCCTCAAGAAGTTGACCAGGCAACTCTTTGATACCTTTTTCAAGAATGGCGCGATGTCCGTCGACATCTTCCTGTACTTGGTGGAGATCTTCCGTAAGAGATTGAACCACTTGAATTCTGTGTTTCAATGATTCTCTTACCTCAATGAACTTTTCTTTGTCAGGAATTATCCCAACCTCCACCAATTTACTGAGCTTTACCTGTTTCATTTCCGACCATGACAACAGGCACTTTTCCATGTCTCTGCGCTCCTGGGAAAGTATACTTTTTTCTTTATCAAGCTCTGTGGTGAGCTTGGCCAACAAGGTAGTTTTCTCGTCCGCAGCCATTATAATTTGAGATCCGTGTTCAATGATCTTCTCAACAAAATCATACAACACCCTGCCTTTGGAGGCGAATTTCTCAGCTTTCTTGACAGCTGGGTCTTCAATACTTACCACTGTCAACGATTGTGCATTACTTGGAGAACCTGCAAGTCTCTTTATAAGAGTGGCATAATGCTCTGCCCTCTGTTTGTACATGTTACGAGCTTGCTCTACCTTATCCAGCCTTCCAGCCAAGATATCCAAAGTGACTTGCGCATCGGCTTTTGCACTTTCATTGGTAACCTTGCCAAGCTGGACCTTTGTTACCGTGTAGTCTTCCATATTGACATCACCTTCTTCATTTGGTGGTATGCCAATTTCAGCATACTTGTGGCCAGACTTATCAACATTCAGCCTTGGGTATACCTTTGCCTTTTTCTTCCCTTTGGCCTTTGGAAGGACTATCTCTTCAAGGTCGAGCTCCTCCGGAGAAATCATTTGCTTTTTACGCTTCGACACTTGAGATATTAGCCAAGGGGGAAGAAAAGAAGTGTGAGCTTCTGGATTCACTGTCAATTCAGTCACCATTGCTACTTCTGAAGTTATTGTCACGTCTGAAGTTACCATAGGTATCGTGACAATCGGAGAAGTGTCTGTCATCATCGCTCCTGTAGTTGACACATTGAGCTGATCACGCATTGACTCATTCATGAAACGATTGAATTCATTTTCAGAAGTGATATCATACGTTGGCGAAGACAAGCTAGGAATGGACGATGGAGGGCTTGACAGTATATCAACCGTATGAATGCTTGTCACTGAAGGAGTATCAAGCTGGGTTGATGCTGCAGGGATAGGGGATATCTCGACTACAGGAATGCATGTGATAGGAATAGGTGACGAGGGAACAGGAGGTGGAGGATTTCTTGAATTTGGAGGGGTATGAGGAACATTTGAAGTCACAGGCGATGATGTTCTGGGAATTTCCTCAACCACATTCTCAGGAGGAGAAGTAGTTCTTTCTTGATCATGCCCAGGTTCCTGTTGATCACCCTCTTGTCTCTCTGATTCTGGTTCACCTTCAAAATCACCTTCAGATCCTTCTTCAGAATCTTCTTTAGACTCTTGCCCGCTTTCAGAAACCTCTTCTGCATCGGAGTCTACTTCTGCTGAATCTTCATCTTCAGCGGATTGGTCACTTGAAGTTTCTTCTTCATCAGAATCTATCTCCTCTAGAATAGACTTTTTACCCTTAGAGCGAGATGGATTAGATTCCGTGATTTCTGTCTCTGGGACAGACTGGGTATCTTTCTTGCCAACAGTGAACTTGATCCTAGGACCTCTTCGTGAAGAAGTGGGAACGGCCGCTAATTTATTTTTGTCGCGGAGTTCTTGCTGTTGGCGAGCTTCTGCTTCGGATTCCTCTCCTTCTAAGTCTGTTCTGAAACTTTTCATTGCATAACCATGTTTATGTAACCATTCTTCTATGTTGGCTAGGATTGGCCTCAACCTTTCTCTTATGCTGGTAACTTCTTTCCTAGACCATTGTATTGCAGGCAACGGCCTTTTAGCAATGCCTTGCTCATCATAGACAGCATTCATGATATCACCTGGATCTGCAAAATCCTCTGGTAGGTCAGCAATACCAAGATCTCTGATCTGTTGAACAGTCAACCTGCAATAGTCCATTTTGCGAATGGCTTCTTCATCTCTGCAATCTGCCCAGATGTCCTCAAAACGGTACCTGTGATGGTGACCCTTTTGCAACTTTTTTCTGACATCTCGGTAATCGAAATCAAACCTATACCTGTAGGTCTTGATGGTCATGATCTGCATTTCAACATAAACAGACTTAGCTTTTTGTGCAGTTTGGATAGTATATTGACCAATGGTCAGTGGGAACTTGAATCCACGCTTGTGGTTGCTTCTTCGTTCTTTTTGCACTGACATCAACTGTCTGCATGTTTCCATGAGAACCCACTTATCCGAAGGATAACGTGGTAGCATGTAGGGACAACCAGTGTAGCAGCCTACTCTCAAGTAAGTAAACGTTGGGAATTGAAGAAATATACATCCAACTTTACTTACCACCTTATAAGCCTCATCAGATACTCTTCTTCTTTCTAGAGCTGGATCAAAATTGAAGAGCAAAGGCGCAAAGAAAGCATCTGTGATCCATCTGAAGTGATGAAAGCTTTCCTTCAACTCCAATTGATAGAAATATCTATACACAGGCACCATCATCCGATTCCCTTTTGTAGATAGACCTGGGAATTGTCTCATTACAGCTGCTGCGTACACCAGGTAAGAAGTCATGTAGAACTTCAATGTAGAAGGAGCATTGATCAACTGCTCGTGTATTTCATCGCTGATTTGTTTGCCCCAGTCAATATGCACCTTCTGTCTTCTTATGATCCTGATGTATTCATACATCCAATCGTGAAAAGTGGATGATTCCGGCAAGCCTTTCACTCTGCTTAGAAATGTGATCATATCTTTGACGTCATCTTTGAAGTCACTTCGCAGGAGTCCTTTCGGCCACCTGGAAACAGATGATCTAGGCTTCTTTAACCATTGAGTGTTTATCAACTATTTAGCTTTATTGGGATCAGCGTCAAAGATCTCCTGTGCTTTTGATATAGAAATATCAATGTATTTCTCCATATGAGGGACCTTGAAAACAATGTCAAAGAAATCAGGGTCGAGTCTCAGAATCTCGTGCCTGGAAGACTCGATCACACTTCTACTTTCTCTGATGTAATGAGACGCCACCTGAAGAAAAAACTCTGTATTATGTGCAGCTGTAGGAACATTGCCACCAAATGAAGGTTGCTGTGTACGATTGCTCTCATTGAATCAAGAAGAGGCTTCGTTTCTGTTTGCTTTGCGAAATCAACCAAGTCCTGATGACCAACCTCCGTGTCTTTTATCTCTTCGACCTTGGAAAGCACTACAGTCGGCGGATAGACACCTTGATATTTGTACTTCATTTTGCCTTTTGCTTTCGAAGAAGACAGAGGCTTGCTGGCAGTCATCAAAAACAACTGGAACTTTGATCACTCTGACTTGACGATCTTTGAAAAGAGACTGCAATTCGTTGAGCCAGAACAAACATTAATCGTTAGGAAACATGGGAAAGCGCGAAATGAGCAACGAGGATGGGAAAGCATGGAGCGGATAACAAGGCACGCAAAACGATGCACAAAGGCGGAAGAACAAGGTTCCGGAGTGTACTGGTCAAAAATGAAGCTCATCTGGAAAGGAGTGTAGAAAACTGGAAAAAGTGTAAGGGCGCCAAAATTCAGCGCCCTTACATTTCAGGAAAATCACTTTTGATGCAAGGGCGTTGAATTTTAGCGCCCTTACATTTCTCAGAGTTAGAAAAATTTTGACATGTTCAACATGTCATAGCGCTAAAATTCAGCGCTTCAGCATTTGAGCACATTTTAAGTGAAAAACAGATGTAAGGATGTAAGGAAATGGCGCCCGTGCTTGGAAAATGTATTTGTTTGTAACATGAAAACTTTGAAGACAATTTTGTTTGCCTTTGGATAGGGTTGCAATTCATCATCATTATATACGCATTCAAAAGCTAAAGAAACTTTCACAAAGAAACCCTCTTTGAGATTTCAAAGTTCGCATCAAAACGAATGAAGAAGGCGACAAGAATAACGTGGTTATCAACACAAAAACATTAGAAAGAAAGGCGAGAAGGAGAGTGTGAGAAATAAAAGCTCGCCATTCATTACGTTGTGAAGACTAAAAATGGGTAGAACATGCGAAGGGGATATGCGAATGAAGAGGAACACGCGAAGAGAGAAAGAAGAAACAACAACGCGTGGAAGCAAAAACGCGAATGGAGAGGAAACAAACACGAAGGGTAAAACAAAAGAAAGATAAAAACGCATATGTAAACCATAGAACATATACAGAAAAGAAAGAAGAAGGCAAAGCAAAGACGACAACTTACCAAGACCAAAAGGTGAAGAGTGCTGAAGGAGAATGCAAAATCCAGAAAAACGTGTTTGCAGTTTGAAAAGCACTTCGCCCAGCAAGAAGAGAGAAAAGAACAAAGATCATAATAATGAAAAAAAAAAAGGAGAATTAAAACACCTTTAAGTGAAAAGGAAAATCAAAAACCTAACTCAAGTCGAGCAATAAATTTAGGCACGAAAAGTGGCACGATTGACAAAAAACGCAAAATCATGAAGAAACGTGCCAAGGCCATAAAAAAGTTTAAGTGGCGAAGAAAAGTGTAATGGCGCTAAAATTTAGCACTTTTGCATTTTTTTTAGAAATTTCACTTCATGCAGGGGCGCTAAATTTTAGTGCCGTTGCATTTTTTGTACTTAGCCAATTTTGGCTTCAGGGCAGGAGCGCACTTTTTCAGTGCCACTGCATTTTTCGTAATTCACTAAGTACGGACATTCAAACTTCGCGAAGGATCTCGTTTCGAAGGTCTTCGCGAGGCGAACATGGGGGAATGCTCGAATTGACTATTCGAGACTTAGGAACACATTTCGAGGTGGCTTGAAAATCACTTCATTATGCGTACTTGAACTTCACGAATCCTAGGAAACGGACAAGTTTCGTAGGGGGGTTATCCGTGGAACGAGCGCTGCTAGATTCCGTGATAACAAAATCTATAGCTAAGCCTAATAGCCAGTTGTAGATATACACAGATCCTTTCCCTTACTATTCTGCTAATCTCATAGTGTCTGCTTCTTCATCTATTAATCCTAACCCTTTTGAGTACGTGAATGTGGTCTCATTCACTTATATTCCCCCTTCAAGCCATGTGGATAAAATACCCGACATAACATTCACACCACATGACTTGCCTCTTAACAAGTGACCACCTCCGTTATACATATCGGCTCAAGTCAACGGTAATGTTGTGACCGGCTTTATGGTTGACTCTACTAGTCAAGTCAATGTCATTACGAAGGAAACCCTCTTCATAAACAATTTACATAAGGAGAAGTATGATGAGTCAAAGACCACGCTCTATTCCCATTATGGTCTTTTTGTCACACCTATTGGCTCTATCTCTTTGTCGGTCCTTGTTGGGCCTAAATCTCTTGATGTACCATTTGTTGTGATACCTATATCCAACTTGTTCAGGGTTAGAATAGGCATTCCATGGCTAGTCTCCATGAATTCAGTCGCTTTAGTTGTCCACAAGTATTTGAAATTTCCCCATGACGGAAGTGTGCATACTATCTAGGACACTGGGTATAAACCACTTGTGTTGTGAGATGGCTTCTCTCTAGTCCATTTCTAGCCCACTCCAATCAGACTCTTACCACCTCGAGGGGACTTGTTTTACAAGACTTACTTTAGGTACAAAACTAGAGGTTTGGCTCCTAATATTGTTTTTCCACCTTCCTCCCATGCAATTTCTATGAAGGCCTCCATGCGCACGCAACAGCATGGCTTGTCCTTCGCGCCTTCAAAGGCTAAGGACAAGAAAGCTCTCGCCCATAGGCCATCTTGTTCACCTTCTTTTGCGACTCCATAACCTCTAGTGGTGTCCTCAACTCCTTCTACTGTGCCTCACACAGGAAAAGGAAAGGTGCCCATGTTGTGAAAGTCTAAACCACAAGTCTTCTAGCTCCTCGTCTTACCTACAGTTCCCTGACCCACCATGTATGGCAAGGGAAGAATTCATGTGGAGTTGCTCCTGCATCTTGGCCTCTACGGCCTCCTCTCATTCCTCCACTTGCCTCTAAAGCAAACAAGGGAAAGGGGCCATTGACCAAGATCCCCGTATCTGTCTCTGTCCCTCCTCCTATTCCTCCTCAAGAGCCTACTCTTCTTCCGACAATGGCTATGGAGACTACTCCCCCAGTGGAACAAGATCGCCCAGAGTCTTCTCAAGCTGCACCTCCTAGTGCCCAGAGCTGCTGCAACTGACTTGCACGTGAGCATGAGCGTCGTCGACAAGCATTATCCCGAGAGCATGAAGCTTCATCGAAGACTAAAGATGCACCTTTTGTCTCTGTTTCTGCTTCTGTCTCTGCTCCTATTTCTATTTTCGTTTCTCTTCCTGCTTTTGTTTCCATCACCTATGTTTTGGTTTTGGCTTCCTTGACGGATCCTGATGAGCCTCACCCCAAGCGGGTGCAAGTGTTCATCGCTCCCTCTTAAGAGCCTCCCTTGATCAACTCTTTACCAAATCTTCCTCCTTTCCCTGAGCCCATCAACGTGCCTCACACAAAGGTTGTGTCCACTGTGGCTCCTTTTCCTTCTCCTCTCGCTTTTGACGTGAGGACCCCACATACTCCGCTTAAGCATAAGTTAGAGCACGACCTCGTTCCAAATGGTGGTCGCAAAATTCTTCTTTGCCTTATTCATCTTGTTCTACATTAGCTTGTACCATTCTCGTGACGAGTACAGCGCCTCCTTCCACTGAGTTTGTCATTGCCCCTTTTCCAGAGGTCGGCAATGACTCTTTCGTTTCTCATCCTCCTTTCGTCCAATCACAACACTTCACCCAAGAGAAGTGTATGTTTGACTTGTTGGAGGATATCCCAACTTTGTCATCTATCTTTGCTAAATCAATGACGCTAACCTCACAAATAGATGACAAAGTCAGGATATCCTCGATTTAGCAAAGATAGATGACAAAGTCAAGATATCCTATATTAATGTAGCATTTCATACCTAGTGGGAAGCATGAAGGGGCTGTAGAAATCTAATGACTCCCTCTATTTATCCTACTAGTCACAATATGTCTTTGCAACTAAAGAGAAGTTCTTGTTGATAAGTATTTAGCTCAACATCTATGTTAATGAGACGAGCCTCTAAAAGATTCTAGGATGTTCTAGTTGAATTATGAATACTAATAGTGTGTTTTTTAATTTGAGATATTGATGTCCTTGGGTACAAGTTGTTTAGTATGGGTTTGCCATATTATGGACTTAGTGTTGATGTGTTTTTCGTGACCGCACCAACGCAGAATAAAGTCGCCGACAGCTACCCTATTCTCTCTTGATCAAAGTATTCCGCATGCTAAGATTGCAAGAAAGTTCATGCGTTCAACTCCAAGGTTCTTTTAATGCGAATAGGCTCAGTTGGCTCAATGTGATTTGCTGGTATTTCAATGGGGACTTACGGAATTGTTCGGCAGCGGAGAAAGGAATTCAGATGCCCGAAAGATTTGTCTATGAAGCGCGGGTTTCCTAAACTAACTAGAAAGTACTGAATTGAAATGGTGTAAGGTTTAGAAAGTCTAAATCTATTCTAAGGCGTGGGATATGGAGATCAATTCTCACAAGCTTCAACCAGGCTCTGCTTTTCCTCGCTTCGGATAGCCTCCACAGAACCGGTGCAATCTTCAAAGGAGTAGCTCAAGGTGTTCAGATCATAATTCAACGCGAAGACACCGTCACAACGACGCATACCAACGTGTGAATCACAAACGAAGTTAAGTCCGTGATGTTCCAGTTGACCACGCAAGGCGAACTCACCATCAGCGAGCCCACTAGTGGTATGGATAGACGAAGTTTGCTCAAATTGAAGACCACCTTCCACAACTAACATCTACTTGCATGGAATGAAAATTATACTACTTTGAACTATTTTATGCTATCATTTGAATCGGAAGGACGAAGAAACCTTGCTAGCTACTCACAACAAAGATGAAATTCACCATCAATGAAAAACTCTTTTATTGAGAGAGTGTTCACAACAATTTCTTACAAAGTTTTCAAAGGGAAAACTTTCCCTCTTCTTCAAACTACACTATCAATCTATACTAAGCTATTTCTAACTTGTCTCTCTATTCTAACTTCTACTCTAATTCTACTGTCTACTGAAGGTACAAATGAGGGGGACTCCCCCTTTATATAGCTGGCCAAGTCCAATGGACGGCTCAGATTACAATTGGCTGGATGGCCCAGATTGTGCCACCTCAGCCCTAAACAAGATTTGCCCTAAAAACCGCCATAATGGAGAGTGGGGCAATAAATGAGCAATTAATGGCCACCACCTTCTAGAAGATTCATGTTTGTAGATGCGTTCACACTGTTCTCGATCTTCTTCTTGACGTTGCTCTTCAACTTCTTCTTTGTCACTTGAGCTGGGTACATACGAAATCTCAACACTTAGCCACTTTTTGCAATTTTTTCTCCTTCGAGGTTGGAATGTCATCTTGGATTACTTGCCTCATTACTTCAAGTCACCGTGCTCTTGGCCTTGACGTTCCTCCTGCAAAACAAGCAAGGAGAAGAGTATTAGAACATTTCATAATATAAACTCAACTTACTTACCAAGATCTTCACACTCTAACTTCCAAGCATTCATCGTCTTCACTAGCCAACTTCGCGTTCAAATTCCTCATGCCTTAGTCAAATTTCCAACCCATCTTGCATTCTGCCTGGGCATACTTTGCTCTGATATTTCATCCAACTCAGACTCGAGAAGAAATCCTTTCATCGGGAATTTGATCAAAAATTATCTAGGCGATCATTTTCAAATTCATCTACCAAGGCATTTTTAACACATTTTATCCCTTGCCTTAGAAAAATTTTAAATTTTCCCTTAGGAAAATTCATCAACCTGGTGCCCATCAAAAACATTCACCTCGGAATTCTTGGCAAGCTGTGGAAGACTTTGAAATCCATTCCTCGTTGACAATCTTCAATACCTAGAAGAAAATTTTCTTCAGAATTTGTCGAACTCATGGGTATACAACGAACGGGTTCATTTAATTTTTTTGAATTTTGAACCTTAGAAAAAATAATTTTCATCAAATTTATTTCATTTCTTCATTCCTGTGAATATTCTTGTTGCTCTGACTTGAATTTTTTATCAACTTGTGCAGCTGGCATTCCCTGACTTCATCACTGGCAATTTATCCGTGCTTCGGGAAAATTTTATCTTCTTCACGTCTAGGCATATTTTCTTAAGGAAGAAAATATTTTGTCTTAGATAAAATTTTAAATCATTTTGAAAATTTTGCCTTAGGAATTTTATTCGACTTCATTCAATTTGCCGTGGTGAGAAAATTCCATTAACTTCACTTAGGAAATTTCCTGAAAGCACATATCATGGAGAATATTTTATTCACCACCTAATGTCTTGGGCGCATTTGATACTAGGAAGAGAATAAAATTTCAAATGCCACCCCTGTGTCTTGGGCGCATTTAGCCCATGATGAAGGATGAGACTTATTCAAACACCTTTGACCTTTTGACCTTAGCTTGGGCACATTTTATACTTGCTAAAAAAAACCTGTCCTTTTCTTGCTGAAGTGAGGGCGCATTTAGTGGGGTGTGCCTTCAGTTATACCTGGGGCGCATATGAATGGGTGAACTTTCATTTTCAACACCTTAGTCAAAAATCCTCCCCTTTCATGCTTTGGGCGCAAATTCACCCCTTGACTTCAAATTTCGAGCACTTAGAATATTTCTATCCATTAAGCTCAAGGGCGCATTTCCATGCTTGAGCTTCCAATTTATGCCTTAGGCGCAAATGACCATGTCTTCTTTTAATTTTCTTCCTTGGGCGCAAATCACAGGGGTAGTTTCCAGTTTTTAAAACATTTTCAGCCTCTAAAGCAAGGCGCACTTGGAGGGACCTACTTTTAATTTGCCACTCTTGAAATTTTTAATCCAACTCTAGCTTGGGCGCATTTGATACCTCATACTTCAAGTTTAAACACTTAGCATTTTTCAAGCAAGTCCAGGAGCATTTGGATGGGTTTGCTTTCACTTTTCAAACACTTAGGAATATTTTACCCTCTCTTCAAACTAGGACGCATTTTAGCATGTGAGCTTCTACTTTGAAACACTTAGAATATTCCTCAGGCCATCTTCCCAATCTTGGGCGCATTCAAGGGTCCTTACTTTCGATTTTCATGATTTAGTCAACTTTCAAGTGAGCTCCAAGCCTAGGCGCATATGAGGGCAAGAGCTTCAAATTTTGAACCCTTTAGAACACTTTCAGCTTATCTACTTCAGCTTGGTGGGAGCATTTCAAGGGGTCAGCTTTCAATTTTTTTCAACTCTAGGCTCAAGGGCGCAAATAGCATGGGGAGCTTTCAGTTTTAGTGCCTTAGTCAAATTTCAAGCCTCTAGCTTGAGGCACATTTTGACCCCAGAGCTTCTAATTTTCATACTTGCGAGAATTTTTTATGCTTTCTTCCCTCAAGGGCGCATTTGGAGGCATGAGCTTTCATTTTTAACACTTAGAAACTTTTTCCATCTCCTCTCTTGAGCTGGGCGCATTTGGAGGGTCCTACTTCCAATTTTCGAAACTTAGAAAATTCTCAACCTCCTTCAAGCTGGCAAGGGCGCATATGTGATAGGGAGCTTAGAATATTTCCATCAACTCCTCCCTCAAGGGCGCATATGGAGGCATGAGCTTTCATTTTAACTTGCCTTAGAAGTTTTCAAGCTACCTCTTTGCACTTGGGCGCATTTCCCATGGCCTACTTCCATTTTTGCCAATACTTAGAGAATTTTCAAGGCTTTTGCCTTACTAAATTTTCTGCCTCATCTTCAGCTTTTAAAGGCGTTCTTCACTGGCTGGACTTGAAAATTTATCAATTTCAGTGAATTTTATGCTCTTTGCCTGATTTAGGGTGACTCGATCATGCTAACCCTAATTTGCTATTTTTAGAAAGTTTGTCAATTTTGCACTTCAAGCCAATTTCAAGCTCCAAAAAGGCTGGATTTTGCTTTGTTTCGAATCTCGAGATGTGGTTGAGCTGTCGGGCCCTGATATCTACATGCACCTGCTATTTTTAGCAACTTACTAAAAATAGCAATTGCTCAGAATGCCTTCAAATTTTTCGTGCCGATTGCCTGAAGGGTATTGATCGTGACTGGACGCTGCTTTTGCCTGGCTGTTGTGTTTCGCCCTTGATTTTAGGAAACCCTAATTATTCTGCACAGGCCTGCTAAAAATAGTAAGTGCTTGATTTTCCATCCTCTGCAACTCCATTCGCCTTGAAATTTGCGCCATGGGATCCTTGTCAGCTGCTTGACCTGTTCATACTGACGCTTCACACTGACCTGCTATTTTTGGCATGCTTCTGGGGGTGGCTTACTATTTATAGTAACTGCTTACTTCTGAGACTTCCACAACTCCGTTTGACCTGAAATTCGAATGACGCGCTCCTCACCACGTGACCTGCCTGTTGACGCCGGCGCATGCGGCTGACTTTCTATTTTTAGCCTGTTTCTGAAATGACTTACTATAAATAGTAAGTACTCTGTTCGCCTTCAAATTTTGCCAGCAGATAGCTTGAGAGATGCTGATCGTGGTGGTATACAACTGTTTTCGAAAATTCTGACTTTTTATGCCTCTTTTTGGGTCCTGAAGCTGGAAACCCTAATTGGTCTTGCATGCATATCAAACGATCTCCGTTTGTCCTCGTTTCTATTGCATTGTGATCAGCTCGTGATTATGAAGAGCTGGGAGGCGGCTGCCGGGATGCATCTGCTAAAAATAGCAAGTTCCTGAAGGAGTGATTATCTCGCTTTGCATGTCATATCATCGCGAAGCTCTCGAAAAACCCATAAGGAATATGCCGACATGCAAAGGAAACCCTGACATGCAAACCCTAAAAATAGCCTCCAAAGGCTGAATTCTGAAAGTCGTTATCTCGCTTTGCATGTCACACCACCGCGAAGGTCTCGAAAAACCCAGAAGGAATATCCAGACATGCGTCGAAAAACTCTGCATATAGACCCTGAAATCTGCTCTGGAAGCTGAACTGCTAAAAATAGTAAGTTGTCCGTTTCAGCTCAAAGTTTGCGCGCGAGCAGCTTGACGTGCTCTGGACGCAGTGTGACTGTCGGAATTTCAAGAATGCTAAGAAAACACCTGTAATTGCACACTTACTAAAAATAGTAAGTACTCGGAATCTGACGAAATTTTAGTGGAAACCTACTGGAAACACACTAACAACAATGTTAGTCTCAAACTTCAAGTTATTCACTTCATTTGACTTCAAGTTGGCTGGAAAGATGGAAACCCTAATTTTCAGACTTGGCCAAAAATTCACGTTAAGGTTCAACGGCGGGCCCATCCCGAAAAGACAGACAGTAGAAAAGAGAGACAACAACAAAACGACCAAAAAGCAAAGCTAAAATTAGGGGGTCCCCATTTGCAATGGGGCGATGTGTGAAAAAGGTCACAACACTTAGTTGGGTTCCACTACCTACTGTTAGGAATTGTTGATTGATGAGAATAATTTCAAGGAACTCTAATGGATGTGAAATAGTAGTCAATGAAACTCTATGAGATAGGGATTTATTTTAGATTGGGTATCAATAAATGATGGTTTGTTATACTATTTGGTTTTAATACTTTTTGTGGTTTTCCTTCAATATTATTCTTTCTATTTTACTTCTAGGAGGAAATTTATTTGAATGGTTAGGAAACCTTGTGTATAGGAACTTATGTTTATTTTCCTTGAAAGGTTGAGGTCAAAAGAATTGAATGGGACTTGGATCCCATTTGGAAGCAAGTATGTAGACAATTCTTGGTGAAGAATGCCCCTATGACCCAAGTCCCTAGGGGAGGGCTTATGTAAAGTCCCTTGCCCGGAATGATGAAATTTTCACGATTGGCCATAGTTTGACAATGCAAGCATTCTATCAAATAGTTTATTTGATTCCTGTTTACTTGATTGTTGTTTTGAAATTTTATTCCATTTGTACCACTAGATAGATAATTGTTTGCATAAATTCACAGAAGGTGCAATGCTCACAAAATACATTCAAAACAACATATATTCATACACTGTACCCAAGCTCAACTAGTTCACACAATGATACTAGTTCCAACTCTTACAACTCTAGGAACCCAAGCATTTCATCAAACACTTCTAATGCAATTGTTCTGAATGAGTCTGCAGATTGTTTCTACTAGAAGGATAATTGTTTGTGTACAAATTACAAGAAAAGCATTTCACATAATATATCATTCATAGCAAATACATTTCAAAGGATTCTCAATGATAGAATATAGTTTATATTATGTCTTCCAACAGGTACATATATCGATTGCAGCAAATACTAATATCTCAATTCAACAAATATGAAATCGGTAGCCTTTACAGACAATAATAAACTTAACACTTTGGCTGACTTGTAGATGAAAGCTGACACCTTCCAAACTACAACAAAATTTACAAATTCTCAAATATGAATAGCACCTCCCTTCAATGCTCATGGTTGTATAAGGCATAGTAACGAGACTCGCCAGGACTCGGCGAGTTGCAAGTCGAGTCACCCTGGCTGAGTCCTACCGAGTCCTAGCTGGACTCGGCCAAGTCCTGGCTGGAGTCACCAAACTCATCGAGTCCAGGCAAGTCTCACCATCAGGACTCAGCAATAGGTAGGGTTTGAAAACTGCAAAAAATTACATGAAATTTAAAGTTAAAACTTGGTTTTTTTACTTATTGTGAATCCAAAATGATGTACGCCATCAAGGTTTGTATGGTTTTGGAGGTCTTAATTTGGGCTTGGTGGTTGGGGCTCTGCCCCTCGAACTTGCTACCCCGCAAGGGGCGTTGCCCCTCAACCCCGCTAGGGGCGCTACCCCCAAACCCCCGCAAGGGGCGTTGCCCCTTGACCCCACTAGGGGTGCTGCCCCCAGACCCCACAAGGGGTGCTGCCCCTTGACCCCACTAGGGGTGTTGCCCCCAAACCCCCGCAAGGGGCGTTGCCCCTTGACCCCACTGGGGGTGCTTCCCCCAAACCCCTGCAAAGGTCACTTCCCCTTGGCCCCATTGGGGGTGTTGCCCCCAAACCCCCACAAGGGATGTTGCTCCTTGACCCCACTGGGGGCCTGCCCCCAGACCCCTGCAAAGGGAACTTCCCCTTGGCCCCATTGGGGTGTTGCCACCAGACCCCTACAATGGGTATTTCCCCTTGACTTCGCTGCCCCCAAACCCTCACAAGGGACGCTGCCCCTTGACCCCATTGGGGGCCCCCAAACCCCCACGAGGGGCGCTACCCCTTGACCCCACTAGAGGCACTGCACCTAGACCCCCACAAAGGGAACTACCCTTCAACCCCATTAGGGAAATTGCCCTAATACTTGAGATTATGGTGCTACATCATCCAGGACCTATCTTAGACACATTTGTAGGAAGGATGCATGCTCCTTTGAGCCATAGACTTCTAGTTATTGTTTTGAATCTTTTGATATTTCATATTTGTTTGGAACATTTGATGTCATGGATTTCATATTCGATGATTTTTGTTTACATTTGAGTCTTTGACTATATATCTAAGTGCGTTATTTCCTTGAGCAGCTTAGCTACAATTTGTGTTTATACTTATATGATCAATGTATACTTGTGTTAGTGACGAGGACCTTGATTGGGTTGATCGAGCAGATAGAGAGGCTGAGGCTATAGCCATGGCAGAGGAGGAAGCTAAAACACAAGCAAACACATCCACAACTAATGTTGGTGAGGGTGGCATGGAGTCACAAGTAAAGACTATGGCTGTAGTTGCTACATCATCTAGGACCCACCTTAGATGCCTTCGTAGGAAGGATGCAAACTCCTTTGAGCCACAAACTTGTAGTTATTTTTTTTATATTTCATATTTATTTGGAACATTTGATGTCATAGATTTCATATTCCATGAGTTTTGTATACATTTGACTATATTTATATATCTAAGTGTGCTATTTCCTTTAGCAACTCAGCTACAATTTGTGTACTTTATACTTATGTGATCGATGTATACTTGTGTATGTGATCAAATTTGCTTCTATTTAATGATGTTATTGTGTCTTTAAGGTTTATTCAATAAAGGGTGCTTGAAACAAGTTTTAAATCCTTAAAAATCTCTAAATTTCTAGGGTTTTTTCATTTTGCCCACTGTGTCGAGTCCGGGCGCCGAGTCCCGAGTCCCAAGTCAAGTCACCCTAGCCGAGTCTGAGTCTTGTTACTAAGGTATAAGGAGACTGGGCGGCAGGTATGTAATATTTCATCTCCAGCTCTTTGAAACCACATCCCTTGCACAATATGATAACTTCATAATAAGGTTGTTGACTTCAGCGCCAACTTGGGTCTTCAATCAATAGGAATGCATTCCTTGTAATGTGTAATCGATGCCAAATAGAGTCCTCAAGCTGCTACAAAAAAGACCCAATAACTCCCAAAATGGCTTGGTAGTTCCCCTTTGACTGATTTAGGACTGAGCAATAATATAAGAAGCCTCCTTGTATTAATATGGCTCCAACAAAGAAGGCGGTGGATGATCAAAGCTGGCATATACAACCAAGGACTAGCGAAGTTTGTCTCTACTACAGGTAATCTTAGCCACGTCACCATAAATCTGCTCCTTTGTGAATTCGTCCTATCCACATAAAGGTTGCGCTATGCTTAAGACCCACGATGCTGGATAGAGTAATAACAATGTAAAAATAGATGGTCTATTCTTCCTTTTTGTCCAATTATGACCTCCACATAGGACCCACACATCAGCAGCTCCCCATGCGATTACCTTTATTAGGAGCAATTAACACTATATGGGGAATGATGGCCTAGGTAATGAGCTGCAATAGACTCCAGCCAAGGTTTTAATAATAAAATCTGAGATATCCACACCCTCTGGAAATAATTACAACCAATATTCCAAAATATATCGTTCTGTAGTATTATCAATAAAATGCAACACTAACTGTGCAATTGCAAATATTAAATATATTTCACCTAAAACTTTTCTATAAGTTCTCTATTGATGATTTCTGAAATTTTGCAATTGTAGATATAATATCACCCGGAGTTCTTCAAAACCCCAATTACTCAGAAATTTATTTCTAGAGGAAACTTCACAAATTTTGAAACCAAGCACGTTATAGTGCAAATGCGAATTCTGAGTGAAACCGCCTAAGTCCAGCTAGGAAGGAATCTTTCACCACCGAAACTGGATACCCGTAGGAATTCCCACCTAGGGTTTCAAACTCCAAAGAGCTCCACCAAAATATCCAATAAAATAGTAAACAAGCATAATGCACAAATGAGCTCACTTCTCCTTTTTATAACCATTTGGAAATCCCTTTTTAAATTTCCCGCCAAAACATATTAGCACTTTATTATAAAGTGACATAAAATATCTTAAAATACTTCCTCAGCGTCACTTTATATTAATACATTAATCTAATTATTTAATATTACCTTTTTTAATATACTTTTTGTCAAGAAATATCAAATGATTAAATTAATGCCCAGATGGCGAGTCGGGAAAATGGGAACATTACAGTCCTCCCTTCCCAAAGATTGCAATCCACACTTGTATACCATGGCCAAATACTAGGATCCCAAATGAACCTGTAGAATGCTCCGCCAAAACTTTGTTGCGTCAACATGATACCATTGTTAGAGTAATCATGCATTAGCTAATAATTAATTAATCTTTAATTAATTATTAGTCTAATTTATTCTCATGCACTTAAGCTAAACTTAGGAGTGATTTATTATGTTAACTAGAGAGCTATTATTAGATCATTATGTCTCATTGCATGAGATGTTGACACTTGTCATGATCTAATCCCTTTATCATTTAGGGTTGCTCCTATATAGCACTCAACCCTCATTGTATTATCATACCTTTGATGCCTCGTAATTCTTGATCTCTTGAGATTTTCTCTTCTCTTCAAATCTTGAATTTTGTAGGATTTTCTTGTTTAAGAATATTGCATATTATTGTTTGCAGCTCTCTTGCATGGAAGGTGTCTTTGTTCGTTGTTTGATCTTGTGGTCGTGCTTTTCACAATTCTAACATAGTATCAGAGCATAGATTCAGCAAACCCCTTCTCAATTTATGAGGATTTTTCTTCAACAAGGGTTACAAGCATCAAATATGGATTCTCCATTGCTTTTTTGCAATTTTTGGAGGTGGGCGATTTTTAGGTGCATTTTGGTGTGAAATAGACCTCACCATTGGATTCAAGAGCCAATTCGACGAATTTTGACTATAAATTTGCCTATAGTCGAGGTCAAGAGCATCCGAGGCAAAAAAAATTACACAAGGGTCGTATGGCCCCTATACAACCCTGTGCACAAAAATCAAAAAAACCAAAAAAAAATCAAAGGTCAATGTTTTTTTAAATTTCTTTTTTAGAAATTTTAAAAATCAAAAAAATTATAAAATTGCAGGTTTTTTTTTCATTGGCTATGGATTTCTAAAAGTGGGGGCGAATTTATTAGGGGTGTCGCAAGGTACTTGCGCTTGCAAGCCCCACTTACCCTACCAACGGCTTTTTTCCGACCAACAACGGCCTTGGTTGGCTCGCCGACAACCTCCAAAGTCATCCTGCGGCCTTGCCACCTGCCCAATAGCCATCCAACAAAAATCCCGACATCAGAAAAAATTCTCCAACAATTCAAAATAAAAATCGGAACCAACAAACTTTTTCCGATAGTTCAATTTTTTCCTAGTCAATGGAATCTTTTTCGAATATTTTGACAACAACAGAGAATATTCTATCACCGGTTTTCTACAGGGGACCAAACTTTTTCCGACTAGAGGGAATATTCTATTGATGTCAACATGATGTCAATGGTACGATCACTAGGGCAGGCCCCTTCAAGACCCCTCTTTGACCCTAAGGGAGTAGTTTTTTTCTTTTGGCCATAACTTAGACATACGATATCACAATTGGGCAAATGAGATATTGTCAAAAAGTTAGTTCCGCCAACTTTCTAGTGGTGTGGGTCTCATTACCATCTTTTTTATTGGTGCATTCTACAGCATGTTGAAGTCAAAGGTGTTAATTTTAGTCTCGAGCTCATAACTTTTGACCTGTTTCTCTATTTTTTGCGATTCTTGCGACGTTAGGATGGTTTTTCAAAGCTCTTCACAACCATCCATGCACTTTTTCTAGATTTCTCTCAAGTACATTTTATTCAATTTTTTGTGTTTTCACATTTTGGTGAATTACTTGGATGTCTTAGCTCCTAGAAACTTTCATTTGCATGGGATGACTCGTTTTTAGCTGTTCTATATGTATTTCTAGTATTTTTTCCTATTTGGGCATTGTATACATCCTTTTCATGCACACTCTCTTTTGTAGATGCACTGAGATAAAGTGTCATTCTAGTGTATCTTTTAGGGGATTTTGTACATCATATTGTGCCTTTTGTACTCACACTATGATATAAAGTGCCATGGGGGGGCTTGATGTTTTCCTCTGGTTTTCCATCACACCTTTGTCAAGTGAGTGTCCCTTCCACAACAACAGCGAATCCTAGTGATTCTTGCCTCATGCGTGTGTGCTTTAGTTTGTGCACCCTTTTATTTGCAGGTTGTTTCTCCTACATGCACTTCTTGGTTTCACATAGTTTCAGTGTACCTATCTCAGCTCTCCCTTTGTCAACATTATGGGAGGGTTTCTACTATTGGTGCTAATGCTTCCTTGGTTTCGTGTTTGAGTGATCTATATATCTAGTTCTTGTTCCTATGTACTAGGCAGATGCAACGTACATCAACAAGTTACCCATGCATTTCGGTGAGATGGAGCATTTACCATATGGACACTCTTGCATTCTTATTTTTGGAGGCATCCTTCCATTTTTTATTTGATCAGAGACTATTGGTACATGTATTTTCAACTTGCATCTTGCATGTTGAGTAGTGTCATTGGGGTCACTCATGCAAATTCATGTGCCATTTCTATCTTCGAGTTACAGATGTTTTCCTTTGTTTTCCATTTGAATTAAGTAGTGTCATTGGGGACACTCATGCAAATTATTGTCTCTCTCTTGATCAGTGTTCTTCAAACTATTGGAGTAGTGTCATTGGGGTCACTCGTGAAAATTCATGTACCATATGTATCTTTGACTTTCAGATGTTTGCCTTTGTTTTCCATCTAATTCACGTAGTTTCGTTGGGGGAACTCATGCAAATTATTGTCTTCTTGGTCCTAACATTTGTATCTTCGACTTCCAAATGTTTTCGTTTGTTTTCCATCTGATTTGAGTAGTGTCATTGGGGGCACTCATGCAAATTCTTGTTATCTTGATCCTGATCATCATTTGTTTCAAAGGAGGTTCTTCATTTCAGCACTATATCAGTCATCATTCGACATCAGTCTACAAATTCTTCGTGCTTTAGTGATGTTTTACATGTTCCTTACTTTTTAGAACATTGTTTCGGTTGGAAGCTTTTTAGTCCTTCACCTTGATTTGGAGGCTTTTTTAGTCCTTCATTCGCCTCTCTTTTGGAGAGGAGTTTTTCCCATGCAGTTTTCTCCTTTTCTCTAATTGTGAGAAATCTTTTGTTTGTACATGGGCACCTCACCAGGCCTTGTTTGTCAGGACCCATCATGCATTCTCTTTTTAGGGGTTTTAGCTACTCCCTAAGTTCATCTTAAGGGGGGTGTTAGAGTAATCATGCATTAGCTAATAATTAATTAATATTTAATTAATTATTAGTCTAATTTATTCTCATACACTTAAGCTAAACATAGGAGTGATTTACTATGTTAACTAGAGAGCTATTATTAGATCATTTTGTCTCATTGCATGAGATGTTGAACTTGTCATGATCTAATCCCTTTATCATTTAGGGTTGCTCCTATATAGCACTCAACCCTCATTGTATTATCATACCTTTGATGCCTTGTAATTCTTGATCCCTTGAGATTTTCTCTTCTCTTGAAATCTTGAAAATTGCATATTATTGTTTGGAGCTCTCTTGCGTGGAAGGTGTCTTTGTTCGTTGTTTGATCCTGTTGATCGTATTTTTCACAATTCTAAGTTTCTAACAACCACTGACACCGCTATACATATGAAATATGCTAACCAATTTTTTTGAAGAAGTAACACAAAATAACCAGCAATAGATGATTGGATTAGCGTTAGCCTCAAACGGAAAACTGAACTTGAATGGAAGAAACTGAACTTGAATTGAAGAACTACTCAACGTCAAGAATGTGCACTCAAGATCCCACTGAGGGCGAGGTGCTAACATATGACGGAGTCTAGAAAATTGAAATTATAAACTGTTAGGCGGATAACCAGCCATAGAAAACATTTCCTCACTACCACCAAACAGTGGGGGGAGAATTACAATTAAGCTCAATTCATCCGCTGCGGCGGGCATCCACAGAGCTGTGGGGATTCACCACTGTGAAGTGGGTATAAGAGTGTTACAAATAGATTGTCCACACTGGCGGTAAACCATCCAGGGGTAATTTAATGATAAACAGAAAGTAAATTGCAGAAATGAAAGAAATGGTTGGATTAGTAATGCTTAATCTCAACCTTACAAATAAAACTCTGCAAATTACTAAGTACAATTGATAAGGAATGAACCTTAGATACAAGTATGAGCTTCTACAATGATATAACACTCAAATACTGAAGTATAAGCCAAAAATCTGGAAATTGCAACAGTCTGATATAAAAATCAGAATTCTGGAAATTATAACAGCAGACTGGGAAACAGTAAAATATTCATAACTCACTCGTTTCACCTCCGAATTGACTGAAATCTTTTGCAAATGTTTCTCAAGAGGTAGGCGCCCAAAAACCAAGCACCAAACAGCAGCAACTCCAACTTATTTTTTTACTTGCACAATTCCCAATGCACATGAGATGGTACGGCCCTCTTGGGAGGGGCGATTTTATTTAAAAATCAGACACTTCAAATTAAAATCTCAAAACTTGCATGAATAGTCGCCCAAGGTCAACAAACAGATTGGTTAAATACCCAGAACGAAATTCAAGCTGGAAAATAAGCCATGAATAAAAATCACTTTCAGCAGTTGATGAAACAGCAAACCAAAATTACCAAAATCTCCAAAATTCTTCAATTTTTGATGCTCAATCTGCTAGTCTGAAGTTGAGAAGCAGCAATGTAGCCAACTAGGTGTTGTATTGCAAACACGAAATTGGATGAGAGGCTAGGAGGTAGACTTCCTCGAAGCAATATGTCAATTGTCATTTCGACAGCATAACTTTAGCTTAATTTTCATGGATGATAATGCTGGAGCCAAGACCTTCAATAAATAAGAACTCAACAAGACTCTTCAAACGCCTGAGAAGCAGCTCAAAAGACACAAGAGACTCCTCCAATTCTCAAGACCAATCAACTTCTCAAGTGGCGTCCCAAAAGGCCTTCACAAATTGCACTTTATTCAAAATAATAAAAGTGGCGTCCACTTTCAAGATAAAGAAATATTTGAATAAAGATTAATTAATCTTTTGATGAGGGCGTACCCTTCATGGCCCCACTTTAAAACAACTTAATGTTAACTCCTTAGGCCAAGGTGGGGGTCAACAGTGAAATAGAATAAAATGCCATTAATTTAATATTTTTGCCAACTGAAGACCAAACCAAAATATAACACTGCTCCAACTGCTAAGGATTAAGAATAGACAACTGCAACTGCCACAATTAGCATTTACTAAAAATAGTAAATAATATGAATGCCACAGAAAACCAAGCCCAAGAAACCCTAATTTTCACCTCATCCCAGTCTACGGGTTCCGGAATAGACTGAAGAACTGCAAAGCTGATCACTGATGAGAAGGGGACATTACAACATAGCAACTCTATCAATCCCTGTTATTAAATGAAGCAATCTACCAGTCATAAAAATTCTCGGATCCCATAGCCAAATTGGAAGTCCATCATTCCCAACACATACTGACTTCTGTTGTGCCACTTTGATAACCATTGGAATCCAAATGAGCCAAGTCTTTGATTCTTGTTTTTGCATGCAACCATCTGGTGGAAACAAAGTAGGAGACCTACAAGATTTGGATTCATCTGTTGAAGATGGAATCAAATCATACTAGAGTGAACTGTGTAATCTTTTATCCAACCCACCTTTACATGCCATCAAAAACACAGTCAAATCATACGTATGTGGGGTGAAAGAAAATTGGTGAGCGTATAGGTCACCATGCAATCAAGGTGAAATTCACCTTCTTGCGCCAATGGAATACTTGAATAGTCACTTGGATTCCATACTTCACCACTACCATCTCATGCATCAAGAGGTGTCTCACAATTTGGATCATGAAGGGCAGATTTTGCATTAGCTCTATAAGCCTCCTCTGCAAAACTAATGGCAAAGTCTCTATCTGAAAGCAAATGGAGGTAATCTGATTTCATTACCTCTAAAGCATGTTTAATAGTCCACAAATTTGGTATAGCAGCTCCAACCATTAACCCTTTCTACCTTTCTTCCAATCGAGCTGACCAAAGGAGGTATTCAATGAACTTGTGTGTGCTATCAAAGTGAGTTAAGGTTTGAAAAACCTTATCTTCAGTGACTTTCAGCTGACCCTTCCATTCATGTGACTCATTAGGCCAATGACCACAATCAACTACACAAAATAAATTTTCTGATTTGCTTTCATGAGAAGGAAACATATCATCATGAATATCATTTTTCCCACTAGATGATGCCTTGTAATCCTCATGTAAAATAGATGGAATAGCATTATGATCTAACATGCAATCCTCAAAAGAATCAACCTCCTCATCACAAGACTTATCAATAAAAATCTCTACATCACCAATATAGACTTGTGCCCATTTCACTTGTGGATGCACTAGATGGTTCCTTTTCATGGATACCCATTATATCACTTTGCTCCCTTTTAAACTTATCGTGTGCACTCATTCCACTAGTGCCATTTGATGTCAGTGCATTGGTCATTTCAGATCTGTATTGATTATAATGTTTTCCCCATTTAGCTTTGATCTTGGAAATATTGGTGTCCTGGAAGCATGGAATAGTCCATATTTCATCTGATTGGGAAAAAGTATCTAAATGTGGCAAGTCATGAATTTTCCCTAAAACAAAAGATGAATTGTAATACAGGTTCAAGTTATTATCTTGGCAATCTTTTATTAGGAAGTGAGGCCTTTTTCTTGGGAATTAACTCTTTCAGGACATTCACCTCATTCATAACTATTACTTGAGCCTTCAATGGGCTCTCCAAAAGAGGTGGCTCATGATCCCCATGATGCAAACTATGTGTAAAATCAGAAATTTCTGAGTCATACCTCTCCTCATGCCCTTGCAAATCTAAGTGCTCCCTGTGCTTGACCATCATAAGAAGCTCTTCCCTCAAATCTTGAGTATCCTTATCATCCTCATGTGTTATGGTTGCCATAGAAGAATGTGCTTCTGCTGTGGAGGATGAAGATTGATCCAAGCTCAACTCCAAACAAAGCTCATCAACCTAAATTTCAGATTCTTGAAGGGCCATTTGAGTGCTCTTCAAAGAATCCTGGGTAACCTTAAGCTCATAGGTAAGCTTATCCACTTCCTCTTCTTTCCCTTTTAGTGCATCAAAATAGATCTCATCAAGCATTCAGAAGATGATCCCTGTCCAAAAGTAGGTGTAGGTAATTAGATTTCATTACCACCACTACTTCTCTAAGTGCCTGAAAAATCTGCAAGGGAAAGTTCTCCATCAAGGTTCTTATGTGTCCTTGGAGCCCTCCAACAACAATTTGTCATCATCTTATGAGTATCATCAAAAAAATTTATGGCTGCAGTAATCATGTCTTCACTTACCTTCAATTGCCTGGCCAAATGATGGGACCCATGAGACCTATCATCTTCATGCAAATTTTCTGATTTGTAATCAGCACCGTGCTTGCCAAAATTAGCTTCCTCTTTTTCATCCTTCATACATAACCCCTAAAGAGTTAGATCGACATCAACGAAAAATTCATCCAACACCCAATCTTCATCAAGAATAGGTGCTAGTCAGTGTTCCATGGGGATGCGGCCCCCCCAAAAAACCACCCACACCCAAGACGGGGGGATGCCTGGGAAACGTCCGTCTGTCGTCCCTCCACCGTCTCCAAGTTACAATGCCGTTTCCTGAACATCTCCTTCCTGAGGGGGACGTTTCTTTGCCATTTTTGGTAGGGATGTTAGTGTTTTGTAGCTTCGGGAGCTGTTTTCTTAAATAAAATGTAATCAAGGCAGGTCGGCCTCTTGTTTCATAAACAAAATTATTTATTTCTATGTCGGCCCTAGAAAGGAGGGTTCCTAGCTGTTGTGACGTTTTTCACACATCGCCCCATTGCAAATGGGGACCCCCTAATTTTGGCTTTGCTTTTGGTTTGGTGTTGGTTTGTTTTTGCTGTTGTCTCTCTCTCGTTCTGTCTGTCTTTCCGGGGACGTTCTCGTCTGTGAGCTTTAACATGAAATTTGAGACTAACATTGTTGTTAGTGTGCTTCCAGCAGGCTCCCAGTTTTCATCGATTCTGAGATACTTACTATTTTAGTAAGTGTACAATTGCGGGCAGTTCGTCAGCATTTTTGAAGTTCCGACAGTTATACGATTCAGAGCGCATCAAGCTACTCGCATGCAAAATGTGAGCGAAAACAGACTACTTACTATTTTTAGCAGTCCAGCTTCCGGGACAAATTTCAGGGCTCAGATGCAGAGTTTTTCTTTGCATATTGGCATATTCCTTCTGGTTTTTCGAGACCTTCGCGATGATATAACATGCAAGACGAGGTGACCACTTTCAGAATTCAACCTTCCGAGGCTATTTTTAGGGTTTGCATGTCGGGGTTTCCTTTGCATGTCGGGTGATTCCGATGGGTTTTTCGAGAGCTTCGCGATGGTATGACATGCAAACGCAGATACTCACTCGTAAGGAACTTGCTATTTTTAGCAGGTATGTCCCGGCAGCCGCCCCAGCAGTTCAGAATCACGAGCTGATCGCAATGCCACAGAAACGAGAGCAAACAGAGATCATTTGATATGCATGCAGAGCAAATTAGGGTTTCCAACTTCGGAGCCCGAAAAGAGGGGTTAAAAGTCAGAATTTTCGAAAACTGTAAACCACCGCGATCAGCATCCTTCAGGCTATCTCGGTGAAATTTCAAGTCAAACGGAGCACTTACTATTTATAGTAAGTCAATTTGGAAACTGGCTAAAAATAGTAAATCAACTGCATGCGTCAATGTCGACAGTAAGGTCACGTGGTGAGGAGCGCCTCATTAAAATTTCAAGTTAATCGGAGCGGTGGAGCTATCAGAAACAAGAGGTTACTATTTATAGTAAACCACCTTCAGAAATGTGCTAAAAATAGCAGGGTAACTAAAAATGGTAGTGTCAACAGAACAACGAGGTTATAAGGATGCAGTGTGTAAAATTTCAAATCAATCCGAGCTTCAGAGATGCAAATTCAAAGGACTTACTATAAATAGCAGGGCATGGAATACTGGCGAAAAACGAGGAAAAAATTCTAAGTCTGGAACTTCATCCAGTAGCCATGGCAAAATGCGCCCAGTTGATGAGGAGGCATAAAAATTCTAAGTTGCAAGTTTATCCTTCATCAGGGGAAAAATGCGCCCAAAGCACAAGTGGTCAATGAAAGTCAACAAGGTTTATCCTGTTGGCATAGCAAAATGCGCCCAAGGGAACTCAGGAGAAAGTTTTAAAATTTTCTAAGTGTTTATTTTCATCCTCCAACACATGTGAAATCCGCCCGGCTACAAGAGACATCAGGAAAAAAAATTCTAAGGAAAACTCATCCTCCTCCTGGGAAGAAATGCGCCCAAAAGGCAAATGGTCAAAGTGGTCAAAGCTTTTTATCCTCCTCAAGGGGAGAAATGCGCCCAAGAGACAAAGAAGTCAAAGTGGTCAATGAGTTTCATCCACCAGCAAGGCCAAAATGCGCCCAAGGGAGAAGTGAGTCAACAAGTCAAACAAATTCGTCCTCCTCCTACATGAAAAGGCGTCCAAAGGAAAAGCAAGTCAAGGAGTCAAAGTTCTTATCCTCTTACATAGGCAAAATGCGCCCAAATACATGCATGTGAGGACAAACGAGAAGTTGAAGAGTCATCCTCCTTGCATGCCTAAATGCGCCCAAGTTGAAGTTGTAAAAATGAATGAAGAGTGGTAAATGAGGTAAAAAGTGAGTAAAACACTCCAAAGCGTGGTCAAAGCAAGGTGAATGCTAGGCGTGGTTGTTATCCCTCTTCAAGTGTTAAATGCGCCCAAGGTGATATGTGTTAAAGGTGTTGAAAATATTTCCCAAGGCGTGGTGAAGTTGAATATTCTTCCTCAAGTCCAAAACGCGCCCAAGGTGGAAGGTGTTAGAAATCTTTTTTTCTCTAAGGCGTGTGAAGTGGTGAAAATGCTAGGCGTGGTTTTAAATTTTCTCCAAGTGTGTTATGCGCCTTGAGTATGAAATGAAATATAAGATGATGTGATGAAAACTTTTCTAAGGCGTTGGAGCTTCAAGTGAAAATATTTTCCAAGTGCGAAATAAAGTGCAAGGTGGTGTTAGAGAATAAAATGTGCTAGGCGCCTTCATGAAAAATTTTCTAAGTGAAGTTGATATTTTCACAGGCAAAATTGATCGAGTTGAATAAAATTTTCTAAGGGAAAAATTTTCAAAAGTGCTAAGTGATTCAAAAAATTTCTAAGGCATGAAGTATTTTCTCCCTTAAGGAAAAGGCCTAAGTCTGATGAAGTGATGAATTTTCCTGAAGTCCGAGTGAAGTTGCCAGTGATGAAGTCAGAAGGTGCCAACACTGCAGGATGAGTAAAAAAATTTCAAGTCAGAGCAACAAAATTCTCAGAGGGGATGAAGAAATGAAATAAATTTTTGAAAGTTATTTTTCAAAGGTTCAAAATTCAAGAAAATTAAATAAACCCGTTCGTCGTGCACCCATGAGTTCGACGCATTCTGAAGGAAATTTTCTTCTGGGTATCGAAGATTATCGATGAGGAGTTGATTTTAATGTCTTCCATGCTTCGCTGCGGCCTTCAGGATGAGGATTTCAAGTGGGCACTAGGTTGATGAGTTTTCCTAAGGGAAACTTGAAAATTTTCTAAGGCAAAATGAAGAAAATGTGTTTTCAAGGTGAAATCCTCCAGGCGATGAATTTGAAAGGAACTGCCTAGTTGAATTTGTTTAAATCCTTCGTGAGGATGGTCTTCTTGAGCCAGAGATGAATAAAATCAAGGTTGTCGGAGCCCCAGGTAGTGAAATGAATTTCTCAAAGATGATACGCCCTTGAAGAGGATGCATTGAAAATTTGGCTAAGGCATGAAGAATTTGAATGTGAAGTTGGCTAGTGAAGGCGATGAACGCTTGGAGATCAAAGCATGAAAATCCTGGTAAGTGAGTTAAGTTTACATTATGAAGTGTTCTAATGCTTTTCTCCTTGCTTGTTTTGCAGGATGAGCGTTGGGGCCAGAGCACGATGACTTGAAGTGATGAAGCACGATGATATTACAACTTTCAGAGGAAGATAAAGTTATAAGTTTCACATGAAGGAAGAAAAAGTTGCAAGAAATTGGCTAAGTGTTAGCTCAAGTGACAAAGAAGTTGAAGAACAAAAGTCAAGAAGAAGATCAAGAACAGTGTGAACGCGTCTACAAACGGAATCTTCTAGAAGGATGATGGTGGACATTATGGCTCATTTATTACCCCACTCTCCTTTGTGGCAGTTTTTAGGGCAAATCATGTTTAGGGCTGAGGTGGCACGATCTGGGCCATCCAGCCAATTGTAACCCTAGCCGTCTTTTGGGACTTGGCTAGCTATATAAAGGGGAGTCCCCCTCATTTGTAATTCATTAGACATAGAGTAGAAGTCGGAGTAGAGAGACAACTAGGTGATAGCTTAGGAGTAACTTAGTATAGATTGATAGTGTAGTTTGAAGAAGAGGGAAAGTTTTCCCTTTGAAAACTTTGTAAGAAATTGTTGTGAACACTCTCTCAATAAAAGAGTTTTTCATTGATGGTGAACTTCGTCTTTGTTGTGAGTAGCTAGCAAGGTTTCTTCGTCCTTCTGATTCAAGTAGTGACTTAAAGTAGTATAATTTTCATTCCATGCAAGTAGATAGTAATTGTGGAATGTGGTGTTTGATCTAAGCAACTTCGTCTATCCATACCACTAGTGTATTTGCTGATGGTGAATGCGCCTTGTGTGGTCAACTGGAATATTATGCACTTAACTTCAATCACAGTTTGAATGATGGTATGCGTCGTTGTGATGGTATCTTCGTGTCAAGTGGTGGTTTGAACATCTTTAGTCATCTCCCTTGAAGATTGCACCGACTCCGTGGAAGCTGTCCGATGTGAGGCAAAGCGAAGTTTGGTTGAAGTTCGCTGAAGTTGAGCTCCATATCCCACGCCTTAGAATAGATTTAGGCCTTCTTAACCCTGCACCATTTCAATTCAGTACTTTCTGGTTAGAATAGGTAACCCGAACTTCATAGACAAATCTTCCGAGCATTTGAATTCCTTTCTCCGCTGCCGAACAATTCCGTAAGTCCCCTTGAAATACCAGCAAATCACATCGAGCCAAACTGAGCCTATTCGCACTGAAAGAACCTTGGAGTTGAACGCACGAACTTTCTGGCAATCTTAGCGTGCGGAATACTTTGATCAAGAGAGAATAGGGAAGCCGTTGGCAACTTTATTCTGCGTTGGTGCGGTCACGAAAAACACATCAACACTAGCCTTGTATATATAGAGGATGAAGTCCTCTCATTTGATCAAGCAATCATTTCATTCCAACTCACATCTTCTAGCAGCAGTTCGCACCTCCTAGCAGTAGCAGATCCAATTTCAAAGAAGAAGTGTTATCATTCAGGATTTAGTGCATTCAAGATTCGATGCAAGGAGTAATAACATATCTTATTGTATGTGGCTCGGCCTATTCTAGGACCTGATGTTGTATGTAGTTTCTGCACTTATTATTCTGATATATAAAGAGAATATTCTTTGCTGGGTTTTTTTCCCTCGAGTAGGAGGGTTTTCCCAAGGTAAAATGTTGTGTTCAGTGTCTCTGAGTTGTGTTTTTTGCTTATTACATTTTTTATTCTAAAAAAATTAACATGGTATCAAAGCGAGTCTAGGAAAAGATCTGATCAGATTTGTTTAAGCAGTCTGAAGGAGTTTGACATACACCATGATTACGAAGTTCGTATTTGCACATGTGGTCGATTCACCAAGGTGATTGGTGAAGAGATGAAATGTCTATCTTGTTGGTCATTGTTGGGGTTCATACAAGGACCAACAGATTTATGTGTTTGGGAGATTGGCATGAGATTTGTAAGAGAAGTCGCTGCCCATAATTTGGGCTTGAGAACCCTAAACTTTTGTCACCTTTAGTCTAGCAGTCATATCTCTTTTAGGTGGTGGCTACAGATATCTAGTGCAGAGAACAAGTCATATCAGCAGTTATAGCAATTTGTGAACAGCTTGAATGCAGTTTATGGTCACTCTACAGTGACTGATTCTTTAATTTTTTGTTCCATATTTGTATGAGCAGTAAGTTATCACTTGATATTAGATATTATGGACAAACAAAAAACTAGTGTCTATTGATATTGGAACGAAATTATATTGAGTGGCGTAAGAAAGACTGAAGGGAAGTTGTAGAAACCCTAGTTTCCCCCTGATACTGATTCTGACTGAAGTTTTATGTTTTTCTGACGTTTTTGGGTTTTTGCATTTTTTTGAGTTTTTTTGACAATAAATGAATGGTACGGCTTTTGCAAGAAATTCAAATAAATTCAAATAAAACTAAATAACTCTGATATTGATGGAAATAGAGTGCCAGTGTATTTATTCTGATCTTTTGAAATGATTACATAAATACCCAGATGCATGCAAGCAAGAATAATGGAATTTTATTAAGAACCTGGCAAAACTGATTTGCAATCAATGTGCTGCTGTAACTGGTACGGCTGAATGATGAAATGGATTTCTCCTCCCGTCTGGTGCTTCAGATATGTTCTCCAAGATTAGGCGCCTTCAACAAATGATGAAAGATGATCACAAACAAGGCGTTTTCTCCAGAAACTCAAGGACGCCTCCCTTCTAGCTGGTACGGCCTGAAAGCTGACTGGTACTGCCTGGTACAGGTACGGCCAGGTCTGAAACAGCAACTAAGGTTTGTACGGCCTCTCCACAAACCTCCAAATCTCCAGTATGAATGCGCCTCAATAACTGAAAGGCTTCTGATTGAAATCTACCCTGATATTCCTGAATATTAATAACTCTGATGATCTATGATTTCCTCTGTGTGAGAAAACCTCTGCTGGCAATAGATCAAGTGATATTTCACACTCTCTGAATTGCTTTCCGCTGGAGATGGCTCGTTCCCCAAGGAATCGAGTTCAAACCCTAAGGTTCTGTGCTCAGATCAATTTGATCAGTTCTCAAAATCCAATAATCACATAATGGCCCAAAACCCAAGGCAAAATCCTCTTAAGGCTGAAAAGTGCGATTTCCTTAAGAATAGGGTTTTGATAAAATATTCACATTTTAATATTTTAATATTTCAATAGTCTCCCGCTGAATATTTTAATATAAATCAAATGTCAAACTGGCCCCCTTTAATGATGGCGCACCCCTCAAGGCAAATCACTTAAGTTATAATTTTAAATTATAACTTTATATTATAATCCTTAATTAATTAATATTTAATCAATGTAATTAAATATTAATATTTCTCCCAAGCATTTATCCGCTTCCCCTCTAATCCTGGGATTTAAACTCGCGATTCCGATGCCAAAGCCATACCGCTAAAATAGCAGGGTCCCACACACGCCAGAATCCAAAAATAGGCAATTTCAAGTAAAAGCCCCGATCGAGCCAGAACGAAAGACCACTGATCAATCTCTGCTAACTGAAGCTGAGCCAAGCTCCGAAGTGACCCTCTATCCAATCAATCAGCCTACGAGGGTCATGTGATAGGCCAATCCTGTCCTCTGAGAGATGTCACTGAGAAGGGGACATGACAGAAGTCAACAAAATCATCAGGTTAACATCTGAAGTTTAATATTCAAGTAAATGAAGTGTTGGGCTACAAAATTGCCTATATTCATGTGAATTATTATCAAGGAGTCCGCTTTAGATGAAGGATTCATGGGAAAAAGTAGAGAGCTTGATTTGCTAGTCTAATATTTCAAAAGGGCATTCATAATCTTATCTATCGTAAGTATTGTTCAAGGGCATTGTGGCTAATGGAGGTTGTCAGAATTATTACTAGAGTTTATGAAATTAGAATCACATGGGGCTTTTGAACTACCGCCTATAATCTTGGAGCCATCGATTAGTTCTTAACAGATATGGAGAGGGGAAATTAGCACCGCTTCACAAGCAGCTAACTAGGCAAATGATGCGGACATGAAGATAAACTTTTCTAGAAGCATACAGGAAGTTTGAATTCCTAGTTTTCTTGCAAGATAGTTAGTTCTTGGTGATATTGTTGAGCTTTGAGTTGGCGACAAGGTTCCTGCAGATATGCAGGTTTTGCATAAGATAAGTTTGACTCTAAGAGTAGAGAAAATTTCACTGACTGGAGAAGGCATGTCCGTTAATAAAAGCCATCATAAAGTGAATAGTGATGATATAGAGTTGCAAGGAAAAGAATACATGTTTTTTTGCAAGGACAACCATTGTGAATGGTAGTTGAATTTGTCTTGTAACAGAGTCTGGCATGCATACTGAGGTAGGAAAGATTCATTCGCAGATCCATGAGGCATCTCAACATGATGAAGATACATCATTGAAGAAAAAGTTGAATGAGTTTGGGGAGGCACTCACTTCCATTATTGGAGTTGTTTGTTTACTGGTTTGGCTTATAAATCTTAAATATTTTCTTTCATGGGAGATTGTGAATGGTTGGCCATGAAATTTTAAGTTTTCTTTTGAAAAGTGTACATATTACTTTGAGAATGCAGTGGCTTTGGTTGTTGCTGCCATACCAAAAGGGTTGACTGCAATTATTACTACAAAGACAAGTTCTATTATCATTCCTTAATTGTTCTATCTAATGATATTTGCTAGATGTCTACATGTTTGTATCGAGGTAGTTTGATTCTATGAACTATTATTAATCTCTCTAAAATGCAGGATGGATCGAGGAGCAAAAGGATGATGAGAGATTGCATAAGGAATTCAAAGGGAGGAAGAGCTTGAGGCATCCTATGTGGAAGTCATGCCGGTTGGAGAAATGAACAAACATGGAGACATAGCTTGCAGCCATGGGACTGAGTGTTACACCCCGACTGTATAGCTACTACTGCATAGGAAGTACATTGTAATGTTTGAATCTTTTTGATGAATAAAACAAATTGTTCTTGTGATCAATTGAATGTGTCCTAATGAATGTCTCATTTATCTGATACTTCTGATGATGTAATTCTAGAATGAAAGTAGCATATAAAGTTATGGAATAATATTGTTCTAACTTTCTACAATGTTTTATATATACTGCCTTGTTTTGAGCATATGACTCCCGTTGTCGTGTCATGATGTGCAGGAAACAGGTTCGTACCTCCAGGCAGAGGAGAGATATCACTCGGGGAGGAACTTGGTCGGGTAAACAGTAATGAGTACCAATTGGGCATACACACACAAACTATAGACTAAGTAAGCTAAGTCATTTGTTGAAGTTAAGGGTAAGTCATCCGTAGGCTTGTTTAGTAACATTAGGAGTCGTATCTACTTTTGAATGTGTAAATAAGTGATGCTTGCCAGTATAATCTTATGTGGAATAATGTTTCTAGTTAGAGGTGGGCATGTGTATATGTATATGTATATATAAATACGGTATGTACAAGTGTCCATAAGTATATTCATGTCGATACAACATATGAGAGCAGATGGATATGCTATACGTGTGCGTCAATAGAAGTGTATTTATGAATACTTATACATAAAGGAGATATACATATATATATACATGTATACATACCCACAACTGACCTGTCATGACGATGTTACCTCGGTACTTACATATACACATATATCTACATATACATGAGTACGTATAGTGAAAGTATGCTGACTGGCTCGCAGTATACGTACGTATAATTTAAAAATGTATAGGTAAATATATTTATATAATTAATATTATATTAAATATATATATAATATAGTCTTTACAAAATATAAATATGTATACGAGATTATTTAAATTATTAAATTTAAATAATTATACATAAATATATTATGTAAATTAAAACTATATTATATAAATAATTAATATAATAAAATATATATAGATATATTTAATAAAATAGAATTTAAAATCAAATGATGTTTAAATAAACATTTGATTAAATATTCATTAAGGAAATGAAACTAAATCACAAATTTGGAAAAATGACGTTTTTCTCTAAAAATGAATATTTCTTTGAAATTGAATTATTTTGACTTCTACATTGAATCAAATATCATTGTCAAATGCGTCAAGATTCAAATATTTCCTGTTGGACTATATCAAAGTTGTAAAGGGTAAAATAAATACAAAATATGAGTTCATGCTCGTTAAAAATGGCGGAAGAAGTAAAAACGCACAGGAAGAATCGTGCGACTAGGGCCAAGCAACTGAAAACGGCTGAGTAAATTCGTGCATAGCTAAAATAGAGATGTGGACGCCATTCAACCTGGGAAATAGTCTTGTATTAATTTGTCACTTATCCCTACCTATTGAATCGCGCCAATATCAGAAGGTGTCACAATTTTGTGAACTGGACATGTGCGAAATGAAAATACCTCATTGCTATCAGTTAATGGAGGTCGAAATCTTCTCCATAGAGCGACACATTTCTCCTTTGAAACATTCCAAGCCCCGTTGGCAGCACAGACGCCATGAAAAGGGGAAATGGTTAAGTTTTCCAACACTATATAAAGCCTGCGAATGCTCACTCATAACACACGAGAAAATAGAAATCAAAAGTTCGTTTATGTTCTTTCAAGAGTGAGAGCTATTTCAGTTGAGAAGGCAATTATGTGATGTCCCCTTCCTAGTCAGCACAGCTGGATTTGAGGTTAGCCTATCATTTTGATCCTCGTAGACTGACAGATGTGTGTAGAGGATCATTTGAGGCAGTTATCTGGTGTTCGGGAACATTACCCCTTCAGTTGTTTCAGGTTGGGCCTTCGCAGACTCTTTCAGAGAGGTTTTTCAGATACTTACTATTTATAGTAAGTCAGCAAGTGGAAGCTGCTATTTTGGGCAGGGCACCTGGTTTAGCTGGTCAGCTCAGTATTGACCCAGTTTGATGTTTGGTTGTGCAAACGGGGGTTATCAAAAGCATTTAATAATAATTGATGGAATAATTAATTTGACTTTATAATATAAAGTCATTTTAATGAAATATTAAAAGTTATTATTTAAATGGCAAATTATAAAGTATTTTTAATACTTTATAAGGAGAGAGGAAAAATTAATATTTAATGAGTTTAATATTCATTAAATTAAAAAGGACGCCATTTAAATAAATATTAGCCAAAGTATTAAAAAGGGTGAATATTTATTATTTAAATGCATTTTTATGAATTAATGAGGAAAGTCGCATTTTTGAGAAGAACATATATATTCTCTCAAGGACAAATCAAACTCTTATGTTATGATTATTCAATTTGTCTTATTTTCCTCTCTGAGCATTGGGGGTTTGCAAAACAAGGGTTTCTACAGACATTGATTTTGGAGAACGTTCCCTCTTCAGGATCTGGCATACTGAGACTATGAAATACCAGTTAAAGATTGTCAAACTTGGTGACTTCTTATAGAGGTTGCAGTTGTGCTTATTGGATCGATTCGGGAAGAACTTACAGAGATTATTCATCAGTTACTTGTGGCGACCTATTAGAGATCATTGCACAGAGTTCTGGCATTTTATTCTTGAGGCCGTACCATATTTAATGCTGCTGGCTGGGGCCGTACTTTTGTACCAGCAAGGCCGTACTTTTCTTCACAAGAGAATACACCTTCCTTTCTCAACTTCTGCTTATTGGATCTTGAGCGCCTAGGGTTTTTGGAGCTTCAACATTAATTTCAGGGTTAGAGGACTGTTTATCTTATTCAGCCGTACCATTTTGGGCTTCCTCACAAGCGACTGCAAGCCTCTGCAGGTTCCTTAATAAATAGTCTGTCTTTTATTTGTATGTCTGAAACTAGCAGTTGTATTCATTCTGGAAGGTCAATAAATCATCTAGCATTGGAATTTGAAGTTGTATTCTGTAGATTTACGCATCTAGTATTTTTATTTAATTTTTCAAGCATTTCCTTGCAAAATCGCAATTTATCATTTATTGCAAAAACCCATCAAAAAATCAAAAAAATACAAAACAAACAAAAACGATTCCTACCGAGGTTTGGGCTGAGACTGTTCTATATATCGTGAGTACGTTTTCATCTGCGGCTACAGGCTAACAGAGTGTTTTTGGATGTTTATAAAGGAGAGACATATCATTCACTATATCACATATAGGAACAGCAGAAGTTGAGGATTGACAGTCCACCTATTCCCTCGAAGGTGAGACAAGATCGTGAGCATTGGGTATTCATGCATCTAGCTCCAACAATTAGCAGAATAAGAAGTCACAAATGACCGAGAGGAGTCAGAGATCCCCAAAGACACACTTAGGATTCGGTGGAAGGCGATGCAGAGAGGTGATATTACCGATGAGGAGTTTAGGTGCGTGCATCTTTATAACATGATGATATGATAACCATAGCTGATGGGCACAATTATTGATATATCTATCCAATCAAGATCAGAGATCTGACGGACAATGAGTAGAACGCAGCACCAAATTTCTTTTATATTGGGCAGACTACAAGAGCCATCCCGATCTATTTCCGTGATGAAATCGACAACCTACATTCATATCTAGAGAGACCCCACCTCCGACTTCGGAGGTAGAGCAGCAGGGTCACCATCAGGAGTTCCAGCCACAGAATGGCATGTCAGTAGCGGATGTGACTAGATTTCATGGTGAGTATCTATCATTAGCACCTGAGATCAGGCAGGCGTTGTCTTTTCATGAGTTTATGGATGTGCATAAACCTAGAGGGGGAGGTAGATCGACCGCTTGAATTTGTTGTGCCTACGTACCACAGTGAACAGATTTAGAGAATGCCATGGCAAAATCACCTTACAATTTCGATGGTTCCGGATAAGACGCCAAATGAGGTCTCAGTCCGTAAGTTGGACACCATCTATCAATGACCTATGCAGGAGGATCAGCCATTAAGTTTGCTACTTTAATCTTGATAGCCATGATGATTGGTGGCATCATGGCATGTGCAATACTTGGCCATCATGCAAAATTTCACTACTTAACAGTTCACCTCAAGAGGGCTCATAGAGCGTTTTGACAAGAAGGATCCAGAACTCTACTTCAGGGAGCTAGCTCAGCTCAGACAGATAGGTAGTTTGGATGCTTATGTCGGTGAGTTTCAGAAGGTTGCAGTCACGGTGACAGGCATTTCAGAACGGAGACTTGTCATTCTCTTCGTCAAGGGTTTGATGGAGCTTATGAGAGGTTGGGTCAAGGCATTTGATCCCCCTACTCTTCAAGAGGCCATGAGGAAGGCACGTAACATGGAGCTTGCAGCACCTCACAGCAAGTTCACTTCAGGATCGACACCCTACACGAGGCCTAATAGGTCTTTTGACAGGAATAGGCCTTTTGATAGAAAGAGGGATCCACCCGATCCTAAGAGACAAAATGCACCACCCTTTGACAGAGAAACACTGAATGATCTACGGAAGAAAAAATTGTGTTTCTGGTGCAAGGCACCCTATGATGATAAACATGTATGCCCTCTTCGTCCCAAGGTTAAAAATAATCAGATGGAATGGTTTTATGAGGGAGAAGAGCAATCTGATCTGTCAGACCAGCAAGCTGATTCTGAGCATTCAGATGATGACAGGTCTGAAAATGAGGGTGGAAACGAAGGAGGACGGAAGCTACAGGAGGCACATTTGACTAGCCTTCAGAGAGATGGGTCGTTTAGACTTCGCGGGCTCCTAGCAGGTCAGAAGGTAATCACTCTACTCGACACTGGTGCCACTCATAATTTCATTGATGCACAATTGGTAGAGAAACGTGGTATACAAACAAAGGATTTTGAGGGTATTCGAGTCAAGGTGGCTGATGGGTACACCCTCAAATGTGACAGAAAGATTACTGATCTTCCGATGCGGTTGAACAACTATGAGTTCAAGACTGAATTCTATGTTGTTAATATGGGAGATACTGATGTGGTGTTAGGGATGGCATGGCTTCACGATTTGGGTGAGTTCACACTAAATCTACGAGACATGGAGATGAAGTTCAAGGTTAATGGGAAATCTCATGTCATCAAATCCATTAGAGACAGTAATCTGAGGATGGTTTCGTACAGGCGGATGGAGAGACTCATTCGTCATGATATGGTTGATTGGGCTGCGGAGTGTATGTTATTGCCAGCACAACAGGAGTAGCAGAAGGGTGAGTACCATCCAGACATTCAAATATTGAGGACTAAACACTCCAAAGTGTTTAGCGACATTCCACCTAGTGGACCTCCAGACAGAGGCACTGAGCATATTATTGAGTTGGAGGAGGGCGCAAAGCCCATTATGATTACACCCTACAGGCATCCAAAACGACTCAAGGATGAGATAGAGAAGACCATCAATGAGTTATTGGCTATGGGGCATATTAGACCTAGCAAGTCACCTTTTGCTTCATCGGTTGTATTGGTGAAGAAGGATGGATCACTTTGGATGTGCATAGACTACCGCCAGCTCAATAAGAGGACAATTAAGAACAGGTACCCGATACCACGCATCGATGAGTTGATTGATGAGTTGCACGGTGCTATCTTCTTCACGAAGATTGACTTGAGATCCGGGTACCACCAGATTCAGATGAGGGAGCAGGACATTGAGAAAACCGCTTTCGGGTGCCATTGCGGTCACTTCGAATTCTTGGTTATGCCTTTCGGTCTAACCAATGCACCTGCCACCTTTCAGGCTACCATGAACAGGGTCTTCAATTCTCAGCTACGGAGATTTGTATTGGTCTTCTTCGATGACATTCTGGTGTATAGTAGGTCATGGGAGGAGCATTTAGCTCACTTGGACACAGTTTTGGGTATCTTGGCTGAGGAGTCCTTTTATGCCAAGGAATCCAAGTGTGAGCTAGGCATGGAGGATTTGTTGTATCTGGGGCACATCATCAGTGCCAAGGGAGTGAGTATGGACCCTGAGAAGGTCCGAGCTATAGTTGAGTGGCCAGTACCTGAGAACCTTACGCAGCTCAGAGGCTTCATTGGGTTGTGTGCTTTTTACAGGAGATTTGTTAGTGGGTTCTCATGTCACGCCGCACCCCTTACTGATTTGACAAAGAAAGGGGCTTTTACTTGGTCACCACAGGCGCAGGAGTGCTTTGATAGGTTTAAGGTGATCATGACTTCGTGTCCAGTGCTAGCATTACCTGACTTTACGAAGTCATTTGATTTGTTTTGCGATGCTTCAGGAGAGGGCATTGGTGCTGTTTTGATGCAGGAGAGGCACCCTATTGCTTTTGAGAACAAGAAGCTTAGGGGTCCTGAGAGGTTTTTACAGCATCCGGAATTGAGATTGCTTGAGGACAAGCAATTTCAAGGGGGGCGGACTGTGATGTCCCCTTCCTAGTCAGCACAGCTGGATTTGAGGTTAGCCTATCATTCTGATCCTCGTAGGTTGACAGATGTGTGTAGAGGATCATTTGAGGCAATTATCTAGTGTTTGGGAACATTACCCCTTTAGTTGTTTCAGGTTGGGCCTTCGCAGACTCTTTCAGAGAGGTTTTTCAGATACTTACTATTTATAGTAAGCCAGCAGGTGGAAGTTGCTATTTTGGGCAGGGCACCTGGTTTAGCTGGTCAGCTCAATATTGACCCGGTTTGATGTTTGGTTGAGCAAACGGGGGTTATTAGAGCATTTAATAATAATTGATGGAATAATTAATTTGACTTTATAATATAAAGTCATTTTAATGAAATATTAAAAGTTAATATTTAAATGGCAAATTATAAAGTATTTTTAATACTTTATAAGGAGAGAGGAAAAATTAATATTTAATGAGTTTAATATTCATTAAATTAAAAAGGACGCCATTTAAATAAATATTAGCCAAAGTATTAAAAAGGGCAAATATTTATTATTTAAATGCATTTTTATGAATTAATGAGGAAAGTCGCATTTTTGAGAAGAACATATATATTCTCTCGAGGACAAATCGAACTCTTATGTTATGATTATTCAATTTGTCTTATTTTCCTCTCTGAGCATTGGGGGTTTGCAAAACAAGGGTTTCTACAGACATTGATTTTGGAGAACGTTCCCTCTTTAAGATTTGGCATACTGAGACTGTAAAATACCAGTTAAAGATTGTCAAACTTGGTGACTTCTTACAGAGGTTGCAGTTGTGCTTATTGGATCGATTCAGGAAGAACTTACAGAGATTATTCATCAGTTACTTGTGGCGACCTATCAGAGATCATTGCACAGAGTTCTGGCATTTTATTCTTGAGGCCGTACCATATTTAATGTTGTTGGCTGGGGCCATACTTTTGTACCAGCAAGGCCGTACTTTTCTTCACAGGAGAATACGCCTTCCTTTCTCAGCTGCTGCTTATTGGATCTTGAGCGCCTAGGGTTTTTGGAGCTTCAGCATTAATTTCAGGGTCAGAGGATTGTTTATCTTATTCAGCCGTACCATTTTGGGCTTCCTCATAGGCGACTGCAAGCCTCTCCAGGTTCTTTAATAAATAGTCTGTCTTTTATTTGTATGTCTGAAACTAGCAGTTGTATTCATTCTGGAAGGTCAATAAATCATCTAGCATTGGAATTTGAAGCTGTATTCTGTAGATTTACGCATCTAGTATTTTTATTTAATTTTTCAAGCATTTCCTTGCAAAATCGCAATTTATCATTTATTGCAAAAACCCATCAAAAAATCAAAAAAATACAAAACAAACAAAAAATCAGTATTCTCAGTCAAAGGTTTGGGTTGAGAGACGCCTAGTCTCTTACAAATTATCAGTTTGAGAGCACAGTTTGAGTATTCACCATTTGTTAAGGAAGTCATTAGTCTGCTAGGGGAGTATTCTGTAGTGTTGAAAGAAGCATTCTCAGTGTCTGAGAACAGCAGCTTGAAACTGTTAATAGCTAAGCTAGGAATTCACTAACACAGTCAACTGGAAGTCATGTTGGAGGTAGACTGGAGAAGAAGAATTCTCTTATTTCAACCAACTGAAGGAAGCTCGTATCAGGCATGTTAATTATTGTCTTAATTATGCTTACTGTTGTTTCTGTGTTCAAAACTTAGATTGTTTCATGTCTTTTGATTATAATGAATAGAGAGAGAAGATTGGTGATCTTAGAAATAAATATCTAAAGGATAAATGTTTATCAGCAAAAGATAATTTGTGAAATAGGATGATTTTTGCACGTTCGCTTCTATTAGTTTTGCATTCATTAGTGTACAGATTACACTAGGCATCGAAAAGAAAACTGCATAAATTGTATTGACTCCATATATGGAGTATATGCTTGTACATAGCTAGTAAATACTAGTAATGAATCGAGAGCATTTTATAAGCTACAAGTTACAACTAGATACTAGTTAACTTAGTCAAGTTAATGAATCTCCTAGGATGAGAGTATCCTGTATAAGGGAGTTGGTTGTAGGTTCTTATTAAAATGATCTCCATTCTAGTAGTTAGATTGTTGTAGGAAGTCTAGGGTACGGACTACCCCGATAGACCAACCTACGCGTAGAATAAGATAGCTTCAAGTCAAGTTGAACCTAGCTAGTGTATGTGACAAATGACCTACATTCTTCAATGAACGTAAACACTTTGGCCAAAGTAGTGTAAGGAACCATTTAGTTGTAGTACTACACTGTCAGTTCACCGTGATCCCGAAATACATCCTAGATCGAGAGTTGCCGGTTGCACAAAATCTAGCTTTGTAGGATCACAGCACTATGTCCAGTTGGTAGTCGTTAAAGGATACCCAACCAATCTCTTCTTTGAAGGGAGGGCCGTTCATTGTAAGATGATCGTGCGGGGGACTACATTATAAGTCCGTGGTTGGCGGAAAAATGCCCGAGTGATGTTTCTCCTCCTCAACAACCTACCGATGATCCAAGACTTGACAGGACGGACTCCTGGACCTTCTTACTTCTATTGGTGCCAAAAGCCTACGGGCTATGTATGTATAATGTTCTTCTTTACTTTGTAAATTCAATTGAAATGGAATAGTTAAAAGTTGCAAAAGATGTATCATGTTTATGTAATAAAAAGGAAATTTTTATCATTATGGCATTGTTCTTACTTACTGTGGATGAAAATAAAAAGTTTTAAATTTGATGTGTTGATGTGATTTTCGTGACCGCACCAATCAGCAGAACGAAGTTGTCCGAGGGCTACTCCATTCTCTCTTGATCAAAGTATTCCGTGTGCTAAGATTGCGAGATAGATCACACGTTCAACTCCAAGGTTCCGAAATACTTGGAACACCCTCAGTTGGTTGATGTGAATTGTTGTGTTCTTACGAGGGGACTTACACAATTGTTCAAAATACTTGCAGTAAATAGCAGATATATGCTTTGAAGGGGATTTTCGTGTGAATGATTTAGCTTTGAAGTGCGAGTTTCCTAAAGCTAACCAAAAGTATGCGGAATTGAATGGCTGCAGAGATTTCGAAAATGTAAATTCTAACCTAAATGCAAGGGGTGTTATGCTCAATTTCAATGAACTTCAACCAAACGTTATCTAGCCTCCTATTGGACAGCTTCGACAAGGTTACTGCAATCTTCAAAGGAGAAAAAGGATGTTCAAATCACGATTCAATAATGCAAGTACCATCACAACGATGCATAGCTACACATGAATCTTGATCGAAGTTAAGTATAGAAGTTTTCCAGTTGACCACGCAGGACAAACTTACCATCAGTAAGATTGTTAGTGGTATGGACTCAAGAAGTTCATTTACATCAAACATAAACACCCATAACTAATTATTTGCATGAAAGTTAAATCCTACTTGAAGTCAAAGGAAGAAGAAACCTCACAAACTACTCACAACAAAAGTTGAATTCACCATCAATGAAATGCTTTTATTATGATTAGCTTTCGTGACAATCTCTTACAAAAATTCTCAAAGGGAGAATTCCCCTTTTCATTCAAACAATGCAATGAAAACTATTCTAACTCCAAAAATGTCTACTCTCTATTCTGCTCTGATATCAACTGATTGCTAACTACTAGTGTACAAATGAGGGGACTCCCCTTTATATAGCTGGCCAACCTCAACGGATGGTCCAGATCAAATTACAAGGGAGGGCTCAGATCGAGCCACCTCAGCCCTAGACAAGAATAACCCTAAAAACCGCCAGAAGGTGGAGGAGTGGCGTCATTAATGATCCCAAAAATAGCAGATTCCTCCTTGACCACCATGGGCAATTAATGCCCACTATCCTTCTAGAAGATTCTCGTCCAAAACCGTGTTCCCATTGCCCTTTTCTCTGGACGCATAAGCTATGAATCGGGCCAGCACTAAATCAACTTCCTCCTCAGAAATCGAAGGAGTAAGATTGAGCTGATATTCAAGGATACCCACCATTTGCTCCCATCGATCACAAGACTTTCTCCAAGTCTCAATAGAGTCCTGTGTGCTTTGAATAATTGTTGAGAACGTAGAGATGTTTTCAAAGTCAAGCTGGGAAAACGTCCTCATCTCAGAGAAGAAAAGCTGCAATATTGCTCTCAATCCTTCCACCTCTACCTCTTCATGAGTTAGCCTCCTGGCGAACAATGCATCCAATGTGTTGAGGATGCCCTCGTGGATATTTCTCATCGCTTTCTTGATTTTGGAAGATTTCGTAGCTGCCATGTCAAAGAAGCCCTTCCCAGTGAATGCAGCCGAATGCCATCCAAGAAAATCATACCTGTCTCCAGCCTGGATCACTCCTTCATTTATCAAAGTTTGTGTGGGCACACGCATCAGAACATCAAGGCGAGGAATAGTCTTGTCCTGGAAAATATGGGTGTCACCCCAAGCTTGCTCGACACCATCCAAGCGCGAAAGGATACTAGACGCGCTCCGAAAAGAGGAGACAAGGTCGGCCATGAATCTCTCTGCCTCGCTGCGAACACTGCTTATCCATTTATCTCCCTCTCGGACAGCTCTCTTCACTTCTTCAAGCCCACTGATTGGTTCTCGTGGCAGCTCTGGTGGAAGTTCTACCGCTGGGTTCTCTTGAGCACCCGGACGTGCTAGATGTTGCACATATTCAACCAATGCCTTGTGCTCCTTCTTCAATCTCTTATACTTTCCCTCCTTTTTTTACCAACCTATCCCTCAATGCTTGGAATGAACTTTCAGCCTCCTCTACCACTTGCACTCCAGAAGGACGTCCCAAATCAATTGTGGTGACGGTGTAATTCTCTGGCATTGCGTCACTTAAGTCATGATCCTCCCTTGGAACGGAAATATGGAGGGTGCGTGAATCGGCCTGATTAGTCTCCATTTTCGAATATTTTCTTGCCCTCTTCCTTTTTGGTGACTTACTTGTTCTATTTAGAAGCTCCTCCATTTCAATTGCCAAGTCAGCATCATCGTCCTGATCCCTCCTTATTGCATGTGAGAGCCAATTACACTGAACGTCGTAAACAATAAGGGGCTGCTCTTCGGTTGCCTCCACTTCACGAACCTCCTCCCGAGCAATATTCTGTTGAGGCTCAATTATCTCAATGTGTTGATCACTCTCCTCATGAGCTCCAACCCTTGATTCTATGACGTCTTCCTCCTCGAAAGCTGTCTCAAGTGCATAGTCAAAGTGGGTATCTGTTTCTGTCTCTTCCCCTTCATCTGGCTGATTGGCACCTTCAGGAACATTAGCACTCTGACTGTCCATTTCTCTCGGCATTGGCTGGTTAACTTCTCCAACCTCTGGTGCTTCATTCATTCGAACCCTCTAATCCACAAACAGCGAGACTTCGCGCACGCTGGAGGAGTGGGTCACCAACTGAGTAGATGATGTATCCTCCGATCCTTGAGGTTCCGGCTGAATAGGTTCTTCCGGATGTGGTGGCTCCATAGCCTGGGCAGTTTGTTTCTTTCTCTTTTCCAACACCGGTGGCCTTCTATCACCCATGAGGTTGTATGAGAGGGCAATTGACCTTCTTCTCAATCTGCGAACGTGCTCCTCTACCCAAGTCCTCGTAAAAGTCAAGACGGGAATAGACAAGGTGTCTAAGTCCGTAATCTCCGGCTCAGCCCAATCTGGTGGTGGGATCGGAGTGTTCTTTATCAATTCATAATCTGGATGAATAAGCCTGGCATCTTCTTCAACTTGATCCGGCACTGGGACCACTTCACATTCTCTGATTAATTTGAGAGGCAATCTGGAGAACATTCTTTTTCTAATTTCAGCTTCGTCTCCAGCATTTGCCCAAAAATCTTCCAAGTGAGCTCTGTGCCTGTATTCCTCACCTTGCACTGTTCCAATCTTTCCTCATGGATCGAAATCCTGCCGGCTAGTATGTAGAGTTAACTGATAGAACCGCAACTCATCCTCTGCCTCCTTGGCTGCCTGCAAGGAAGGGCACTCCTCGAGTGAGTTTCCCAGAACAATGGGAAAGTGTAAACCTCCCTTCTTGTTCCTTCTTATAATTTTGTCATAGGCTACCAGTTGCCTAGACAGCTCAAACATTATCATCCTGTTCGTGGGGTACCTCGGTAGTCGGTAGACGTATGAATTGTACCCCGATAGCCTCAAATAAGTAAACTTTGGGAATTGGACGAACCAAAACCCATACTCCTCTATCAACATTTGCGCCTCTTCAGATATCCTCTGTTGCAGTCTCTGCTGAAGGGTCCTTGTGATGTACATGGTGAAGGCGTCGTTCACCCTCTTAAAGTCAGCCGTGCGTGTGAGATGCAACTGTCTACAAGATTCATGAATCTTGAACTGATTAAAACCGCACCCAATCGGCTCTTGGTAGGCCAACCCCTTGTATTTTGTCATCCGAGCAAGCATGTAGATGACATACGAACTCATGTAGAACGTTTTCGTTCTCCTTATATCCCGAAACTGCTCATCAATGTTGTCGCTGATCATCTGAGCCCAATTCACTTCCACCTTCCCTTCGAGCACCACGCTAATGTAAAAGAACATCCATGGTTCGAACACATATGACTGTGGGATGCCGTTAACTCGACTGAGCAACATGATTATATCACAGTATTCCTGCTTCAGCTCTTTTGAAATTATTTGCTTTGGCAGCCTAGCGGCAGGAGGCTTTGGCTTTCTCATCCAGGTGGTGTTGATTCTCTTCATGCATTTCTCGAAAGATGTGGCATACATCTTATCAGCTTTTGCCTTGGATTTGTACAGCATTTTATCTGTGGGCAGAATCTCGAATGCCTCGCCAATTGCATCAGGTTCATGGTTGGCCAACAAAACGCCATCCGGAGAAACAATCGTCCGATGGTCCGAATTGTAGAAGTTTGCGCACTCCATAATCAGCTCTGGGCATCGAACTGCTGGTTGGAACCCGGCTACTGCATATAATCCGCTCCTTAGAATGTTTTGCGATGCTTCCGTCAGAAGATTGCCACCCTGCCCATATATCCTTCGAATGAAGGCTTCAAGGTTAAAGGACCCAAGGTTGGTATCAGTCACATTCCCGAACTTTGACACGATTTTAGACTCCGGAATGAAAGATTTCTTCAAGCTCTTGATGATCGCCTGCCTGGAGGCGTTTTCTTTGACAGCTTCATTATTTCCAACCTTAGCTCCAGCTTTGCTTGTTCCAGCAACATTAGCTTTTCGTCCTTCAGCCATCTGCAAAACGAAAAGCAAACATTACACTTCAAACTTTTAAAATAAAAACTATGAGCGATGGCTGGCGAATGGAGTTGGCTGCAAATATAAATTAATAGCTTCAGCAGTAAACTTCGACTTCAAACCTCAATAACTTTAAACTTCGAAATATAAAATTCCGAACTTCAACAATTTTGCAGCCAAAATAATTTTCAGCTCTTCGGAAGAAATTAACTCCAGCAATCCCAACTTCGGAAAATGCTTCAAGATTAGGCGACTTTCAACAATTTTAAATCAGCAACTTCAAAAGTTATAAATCAGCAACTTCGAAGAATTTAAATCAGCAAGTTTCAAAGTTTAAATCAGCAAGTTTCAACAATTTCGAAAGTTATAAATCAGCAACTTTGAAAGTTTCAACAGTCTCTACTTCTGATTTGATTCTAAACATTTAGCAACTTCAGAGAATTTAAATCTTCAAGCTCAAGCAATTTCGACTTCCAGCTTTCAGCGAAATAATCAAACGATTTCAACCTTCAGCAACTCTCAACTTTGAAAATATTAAATCTCAGCAACTTCAAATACTTACCTTCAGCAACTTCTTAGCAACTTCGCAATAGACCAACTTCAGAGAAATAGATCAACTCAACTTCTTCAGCAACTTCAAATCTCGAGAAATTCAAACTTCTTGAAAATTTGAATTTAACACCTCCCACACTTTCAGCAACTCTCAACTTCGAATTCACTCACAACTCAACAATTACTCTCAACTCTTCAGCACAAATCTCAGCTTCGAATTCTGTGAAATGAAAATAAAAATCCTCGAAGTTTTTATAACCCAAAAGCTGGTGCTTATTTTAGCAAATGCCATTAATGACTTAGCAATTTTCCAAATTTAAAAGAGAATATTCCAGCCGTCTTACAGTCGTCATAGCAATTTGCTATTCAGGGAGATTCTTTCCTCGATTTGAATTTAAAACTTCCCTCCCGACTGCCAGTTACTTCCAGCTAACTGAAGTAATTTCGAGGAAAATCATTTTACTTTGATTTGAAATAATCTTACCGCTTTTTTAAAATGGCATATTTAAAATATAAAAATTTAATTTAAATGCCATTTAATTTATTCGTCAGCACACTTTAAAAAATGGCTAGGCATAATTTATTTTCCGTCCATAACAAATCTGAAATAAATTCCCCACAATTAAACTCGTCCGAATTTAAAAATTTCATGGGTCCAAAATTTAAAGGGGGATTTTTAATTTAATACTTTGGAAAATAATTAAATTAAATTTTAATTTATTTCTCTGACTTAGGCAAATTTTGAATTTAACTGCCTAGAGAAATACTTATCTCTTCCAACGCCTTTGCTTGATTTTTACCTTCAATGTCACTTTTGGGAAAAAAAAATTAAACGCCTTTGATTGATTTTATCCCCACACTTTGATTCTTTTTGAAAAAATTAAACGCCTTGGTCAAATATTAAATTACTCCTTCTTTTGAGGCGCATATAATAGTTGAGCCTTCACTTTTAAATGGGGCGCATATCATACAACAAATTTCTTTACCTTGGGCGCATATAAGCCATTGAGCTTTAAATTCTTGCCGTAGTCAAACTTTGAAGTCATCCTTTCCAAGGGCGCATTTAAGCCTTTGTATTTTCATTTTCTACGCCTTATGAGTGCTCTCCATGTTGGGCGCAAATCCATGTGTGAAGTTCCAATTTGAACACTTGATGAAATTTCACCATGGGCGCATATGGGGTAGTCTCCTTCAAGTTTCCACACTTAGAATTTTATTTTTTTTAAACTCCTCCATCTTCTCTTCAAGGCGCAAACAAGGGTGCTTACTTCTAATTTCGCTTTTTGCCTTAATCAAATTTATTAACTTACCCTCATGACTTTGAGCGCAAACAAGAGGGTGGATTTTCACTTGAGGGCGCATTTGGATGTGTGTGGTTTTAATTCCTACGCCCCAGAAACTTTCATGCCATCATCTCTCAGCTTGGGCACATATGGGAGGGTCTCCTTCCCGTTTAAAATTTTAAAACACTCAACTTTCTCCTCAAGGGCGCAAATCAACCATGGAACTTTTAAATTCAACGCTTTAGTGTATTTTCCAGCTCCTTCAACTCAAGGCGCAAATTCATGGGTGAACTTCCATTTGGGGGCGCAAATAGGAGGGGGTGCTTCTAATTTCAATTTCAGTTTTTCTCTTCAGGCCTGGGCGCATTTGACAGGGGCAACTCTTAACTTTGGACACTCGGAAAATTTTATACCAGACAAGGGCGCATTTGCAAGGTTGCTCTTTTAATTTGCAAATCTTAGACGTCCTTTCTTTCTCTACAAAGCTGGGCGCAAAAGAGAGGCTGTTCTTCCATTTTTCCACGCCTTAGTCAAAGTTTGAACTTCAAGGGCGCATACCATAGGTCCTCCTTTCAACTTACACCCTGGGCACATATAGTACTTTGAACCTTTAATTCGTTGACACTTAGAGAATTTCGACCCTTCAATGCTCAAGGGCGCAAATGGAGATATGTGCTTTTAGGCGCAAATGCAAGAGGAAGCTTTCATTTTAACGCCTTAGTCAAAAAAATTCTCTCTTTCATGCTTTTGAGTGGCGCATTCAATAGGGGCTTCTTTTAATTTGGGGCATATTTCTCATGCAAAGCTTTTAATTTTCTCACTTAAATATTTCCATCACCTTTCTCCTCTCCGGAAAATCTCTCAAGCCTTTATACCCAGGGGCGCATATAAGGGGTCTAGCTTTCACTTTTAGCACTTAATGAATCCAGGCGCATATGATAGGTTGAGTCTTCACTTTGAGGGCGCATTTACTACATGGAGCTTCCAATTTGTACCTTGGGCGCAAATCACAGGGGGAGCTTTTAACTCTTGACACTTAGAACGATTTTCCATTAATCTCAAGTTGCTGGGGTGCATTTCTCATGTCTAGCTTTCAATTTAGTCAAATCTTAAGCTTCAACCCTTTCTTCCAGTTTGGGGGCGCATTTGACCCATGGAGGTTTTAATTTTAACACTTAGAGAATTTCAACTCAAGTCGTCACCTTGGTGGGCGCATTTTATAGGTCCTCCTTCCAGTTTCACCATGGGCGCATTTGGTAGGTCGAGCTTTTACTTTCAACACTTGGGCGCATTTTACATGGGCAACTTTCAATTTGGAAATTCATTCAAAGTGGGGCACATATTAGTCATGGTGCTTTTAGTTTGATTGCCTTAGAAAAAAATTTATCATCCTCCTTCAAGCCAGGCGCATGTGACCTCTTGAACATCAACTTTAATGCCTTAGGCAAATTTTCATACTCCAACATCTTTGGGCGCATTTTAGTCATGGAGCTTTCAATTTTGACACTTAGGAAAATTTGAAGTTCTTCAAAGAGGGGCGCATTTGAGCTAGGCTACTTCAAATTTCAATTACTCAGAAAAATTTTGCCTTTACTTTCTCTTCAAGGGCACATTTACCTAAGCAAACTTTCAATTCCCCAGACTTAGTAGCATTTTCATCTATCTTCAGCTTATCAAGGTGAATTTCGATGCCGGACTCCAAATTTTATCAAACCCGGTGGATTGCATGCCTTTTGCCAGATTTAGGGTGATTTCCTCCTGCTAACCCTAATTTTCCCTGAGCTTCTATTTTTAGAAAGTTCCTTGAATTTCGTGCTTTGAACTGCTTCCTGGCTCTGAAAAAGCCTGATTTTGCCCTGTTTTGAACTTTGTGGTGTGATCGTGCTATCGGGGCCTGATGCCTGTCTGCACCTGCTAAAAATAGTAATTGCTCAAAATGTCTTCAAATTTTGCGTACTAAGTGCCTAAAGTGTAATGACCATGGCTGGAGGCCGCTTTTGCTTGACTGTCCTGTTTCGCCCTTGATTTTAGGAAACCCTAATTCCTCTATCCATGCCTGCTAAAAATAGCAAGTGTCTGATTCTCCATTCTCTGCAACTCCGTTTGTCTTGAAATTCACGCCAAGGGGTCCTCATCACTTGTTTGACCTGTTCAAACTGAGACTTGATGTTGACCTGCCATTTATAGCTGCTTCTGGAGTGGCTTACTATTTATAGCAGCTGCTTGATTTTGAGACTTCCTTAGCTCCATTCGAGTTGAAATTTGAATAGCGTGCTCCTTGGTAAACTTGCCTGTCTGCGCTAGCGCCCGAGATTGACTTTCTATTTATAGCCTGTGTCAGGAATGCCTTACTAAAAATAGAAAGTGCTCCGACTGCCTTCAAATTTGGCCAGCAGACTCCCTGAAGGATACTGATCATGGTGGATACTTCAATTTTGGGCACTTTGTCGTCTGATTCCTCATTTTTAGTCCTCAAGCTCGAAACCCTAATTTTCCTGTACGTTCTTCAAATGAGCTCCATTTGACCTTGTTTCTGTTGCATGTTGATCAGTTTGTAGTTCTGAAATGTCGGGCAGCTGCCAGAGTGGTACCTGCTAAAAATAGAAAGTAGCTGAGAAAGTGACCAACCGGTCATCAGAAGATTTTGCATGTTACACTGCTCGAGAGATCTTGAAAAACCCAGAAAGACCCAGAAAAATCATCAACATGCAAGCACTGGCTAAAAATAGCAAGTTTCTGAAAAGTGACCAATTCCACTTGCATGTTACACCGTTGCGAAGCTCCTGGAAAGCCCAGAAGGAATATGCCGACATGCGCTGAGAAAATCTGCATGCAAACCCTAATATCGGCCTCCGAAGGCCGAATACTGAAAGTCGTCGTCCTGCTTTGCATGTCATATCACTGCGAAGGTCTCGAAAAACCCACAAAGAATATCCAGACATTGATCTGAAAATTCAACATATAAACCCTGGAAATTGCCTCCGAAAGCATAACTGCTAAAAATAGCAAGTCGTCCGTTTCTGCTCAGATTTTTCCAGTGATGAGTTCAAAGTGCCTAGAATGTAGTGTCATTGTCAGAACGTGAAAATCTCGAGAAAACAAACCCTAGATTGACACTTACTAAAAATAGAAAGTTGGCAGAATTCAATGAAAATTCAGAGGGAGCCTGCCAGAAGCACTTTAACAGCAGTGCTAAGCTCAAAAGTTGATTATCCAATCGATTTGACCTCAAAGTAGTCTGAAAATTATAAACCCTAATTCAATGAAAAACCCTTCAGACTCAGGCATAATTCAAATCCAGGTCAAATGGTAAGTACACTAGCAAAAGGAAGGAACAGACCGAGAGAGACAGACCAAAAGGCAAAGCCAAAAGACCCGAATGGAGAAAAATTTAGGGGGTCCCCATCTGAATGGGGCGATGTGTGAAAAGGTCACAACATGACGTACAAGTGTGGTCGTCACACTGAGTTGGTGGCGCATAACTCTCATGATTCTTCACTGGAGACATCTCTCGAGGGCACAAGGTTGGGTCAGCCTTGGATGGAGAATTTGCATTAGCAAAGAAGATTGAGACAGATGAAGACACTAAACAACGGAGAACCTATATAGATTGTCATTGCGATCAGCTACTTCAAAGAGGAGGAAATGACATTTAGAGGGAGTTAAATTCCGATAATTTAAGACACGAGTTGAGATCATGTCTAGGAAGAGGACTAAGGTTCTGAGATCCATCAATGGAGGAGAGTTCACTTCCAGAGGATTTTTGTATATCTCTGTATTGAGGCAGGGATCAAGAGGGAGTTTTGTGTTCAGCAAAATGAAGTCCTTGGAAGACCTCTTCAGCTGCAGAGAACAGAATTGCACAAGGCAATCAACCTTTTTTGACATTGGTAGCTCCGCAAACCTATTCAAAATAGGGTATCTAGGATGAGGTCGAGGAGGACAGTCCAGGACTCTCGCAAGTCTTAGTGCTGGAGGTGTGCGTTGGAAACCGTTCCTCTAAGGCAAGCATTGCAGGCAATCTTGGACAAGGAGGTCAGGAGGTTGATGCAAGTACTTGGAGCTTCAAAGGGAGTCACATCATCATGAAGATTTGTTGTAATGTATATTTCTCTGAGACGGAGAAATATGAGGTGAAAACCCTTGTAATGTATATTTCTCTCAGATGGAGAAATATAAGGTGAAAGCCCTTGTTATGTATATTTCTCTGAGATGGAGAAATATGAGGTGCAAGCCCTTGTTCATCTCTGAGACTGAGATGAGATGTCATGTTAAGAGACTCCATGACGACATCACGTTGAGAGACTCTGTGATGAACCCTTGTACATCTCTGAGTCTGAGATGTTTTTCTTTCCACACATGGGAGTAGCCATTGTGGACGCCATGTTGAGAGACTACATGACGACATCCTGTTGAAAGACTCTGTGATGAATCCTTGTACATCTCTAAGACTGAGATGTGTTTTCCACAAATGGGTGTAGCCATTGTGGACATCATGTTGAGAGACTCCATGATGAACTCTTGTACATCTTTGAGACTAAGATGTGGCTTTTCACATATGAGTGTAGCCATTGTGGGCGTCATGTTGAGAGACTCCATGACGAGGATATTTGAAAATGCTTCCCTAGCTAAGAGGGAGTGTTAGTGTTTTGTAGCTTCGGGAGCTATTTTCTTAAATAAATGTAATCAAGGCAAGTCGGCCTCTTGTTTCATAAACAAAATTATTTATTTCTAGGTCGTCCCTAGAAAGGAGGGTGCCTAGCCTTGTATGTATATAGAGGATGAAGTCCTCTCATTTGATCAAGCAATCATTTCATTCCAACTCACATCTTCTAGCAGCAGTTCGCACCTCCTAGCAGCAGCAAATCCAATTTCAAAGAAGAAGTGTTATCATTCAAGATTTAGTGCATTCAAGATTCGATGCAAGGAGTAATGACATATCTTATTGTATGTGGCTCGGCCTATTCTAGGGCCTGATGTTGTATGCAGTTTCTACACTTATTATTTTGATATATAAAGAGAATATTCTTTGTTGGGTTTTTCTCCCTCGAGTAGGAGGGTTTTCCAAAGGTAAAATGTTGTGTTCATTGTCTCTAAGTTGTGTTTTCTGCTTATTACATTTTTTATTCTAAAAAAACTAACAAGGGAAACACCAAAGAAACGCCAAGGAGATTTCCAGATGTCCCCTCAACGTCAAGAAAAATCCAAGACGTCCCCTCAAAAAAGCAATAAAATAATAATTTTTGTTAAAAAAATAAAAGTAAAACCTAAAGTTATACATTGACTTTTATGATTTTATCATTATCATTTGTTTTGTTTGAAGTCGTGCGAGTAAGGGAGCTGAAGGCTGAAGTAGTGAGGACTGAAGAGTGAAGACTTGAGTGATTGATTGGTGTGTTGGACTCCATAGCAAGGGCAACTGCGGGATTGAGGGGCACACAGGTATGTAGACTGTAGTTTTAAGTTTTAGTTTATTTTATTTTTTTGATTTTTCTTATTTTATTCCGGCTATGCCCTCCACCCTCCACTCCCAGCTCTGTAGACGGTAGATATGTATGCAAAATGTGGAAGCGCTGGCAAGGCATGTGAACTGCTTGATTGAATGCCTCAAAGAGATGTCATCTCATGGAATACAATGATCGCGGGCTTTGCAACCCCGTGATTGTACCTTGGAATTTAATTCTTCGAAACATTTGGAGTGAAATTTAAAATAAATTCATCAAAAAAGTTAACATTAGAATTTGAAAAGTGTAATCTCAAGATCTTCCTAATGGTATATGATATGGACTATTTATTATAACATTCATTACAAATAGACATCTGCAATTGTTAATTGATTAATGGTTATTGCAAGGCCAACTTGTCCTAGGAATAATAGTTCAAGTAATACACTGGATAGCCAGAAGTTTGTCTTATTTTCACCACCAATTCCATAAAGTTCATTCTCTATAGAGCTATTCCAGCCAAAAAGTTAGTTTCTGACAAGAATGACGACCTATAGAAGTTTGCATTAGCAAATTTTTCTGGAGCATCAAGAACTTCTGAGGGCTGTTCTTGTCACCTAGAAGCTACAGATTAGTGGTGCAGCATCTGTTCACATGTCATCAGGTATATATGAATCCTTTGTTTTATAGAAAACATAGATTTGGAATTTCATAGAGTCCTATAAGTTATTTCATTGAAGTTTACATTATGCTTGAGACTATAATTAGTTGTAATAATGGGAAAACATGCTTGCAGTGATGAATCCTAAAAATGGTTTTTAATCTTTATTAACTATTGGTTCTTAAATTCCTTTGGGGAAAATGTTTGATTGCTATCTTAGTTGGCAAAGTGTCTCCCAGAACATGAAAGCCTGGAGTGAAAGTCCTTACCAAATGAGGCCTGTTATAGTTTGCTAGTGTGAGCTTTAGATGTCAACCCTGCTTGCATTACCACCATTATTCAAATCCTTTTAGTCGGAAATAGGTCACCTAGAATGTATGGGATTAGGTGAACTTTCGACTAGAGGAGCTCAATAAATTATAAAATATCAATAACAGAGTATCAACAACAACTAGGGAGATAGGGGAAAGTAATATATCAAAACATACATGAAGAATATAGAATAATAAGTATAACAAGAGGGCAAGAAAAAGGACTTCATCTGAATAAAGAAAAAATTGGTTGTAGAGTTAAGCATAGAAACAGTAATTTTCTCTATCTCAACAGGCTTATATACATAAATGTTCAAGAATGCTCCATTTGAAGCTTTATTTTGTAGATAAAAATAATTCTACCTCAAAGTGGTATGCAAATACTTAGTGGCAAAAGTGATGAATGAAAAGAAGACTTTCTTGATTCATCCACAACAATATCTTTTTAAGGAGCTTTCCGTAGTTTTTCATATGCTGCAATGCATCATAGCATAAATAAATGAATATCTTGAAAGACATTAACTTCAAAAGAAAACAACACATGTTTCCCCAAGAAAATCAATTCATGTACCTCAAACATTTCAATAGATATTATGCGATCAAAAGTGCTCTCCATCTCAAAACTGGTAATGTCTCCAGCATATATAGCAATATTTGACATCCCCAATTCACTGGCATGCCACCAAAACTAAGGCAGATTAGATCATGTCTTTAGAAAAGAAATAGAGATTAATTGCACAAGAATGGAAGAAATCAAGCAGTAAATTAGAAAGTGGATAAAAATAATAATTTGGAACTTCAAAAGCACATGTTCATATTTCACAAGGTAGATAATCTTTCCTGTGTCTGAAACCTGGATGAAAGATCAACGTGAAAGGTCAGTAAGGAAGCTTTAGGATTATTGAAAAATACAAAGTAAAGGGGTTGAAGAGTGCTTTAAGCTGGAAATTGTTTTAGTGGCACCATATGTCCAAGTTGTTACTTGATAAAAGGTCCTAAAATCTATGTCAATCAAAATGTTTGACAATATAGATACAAACATTAAAAGTATATTACAATTGGAATACAGGTAGTGAAATATTTGCATAATTTAGATAAAATTGTGTTGGGATACAATTCACAAATTAAAAAAGAGAGGAAGAAATAATAAAATAATATTAACTACAAATGTTAAACAAAAAATTAGTGTTCCAAAGATTGATCCTTTATTGTTAGAACTCCTCGAAATATATAGAATGAAATGGTAACCAAAGTAGTGTTTGATTCTTACATTGCGATGAGTCCCTATAGAAATCCCCAAAGAAATTACAAATTTAATTTGAGACTTATGATTTTATAGAAACAGGTTCAACATCAAAATAAACTGCTCAACAACCATTCAATTGACCATAATCAGACATGAAAATCACATTCAGGTACAATACATAATGGATTTGTATGTGACACTAGGATATACTTTATAAAAAACACAAAATTGGACTTCATTTCATATATATCGTTCTAACTGCAAAATTTCTATCAAAACGAAGACATCATTCAATGGGGGATAATTTTTACCCTCTCCACTAAGCTTGTGAATATGCAACATCCACTCTGGTTGTATTTCTCAATAGTTTATTTAATATAGTCTTGGAATTGATATGCTGTTTTTAAACATGCAATGTTGGATGTGAGTAATAATTATTAAGTCTGAAAAAATGGAAAACAACAGCAAATCTGCATAATCATTTATGCAGTGGGATAACTAACAGACTTTAGTGAGATGCTCATAAATGTTGATTGCTGATTAATTATGTGGAGTGAAAATGACCGACATAATTTCAATGTCATTGTACATCTTGATTTTTCTGGTAAAATTGAGTTGAGACTCAAGATTATATGAGTAAACTAATTTTTAATGAGTAATAATGTGTTAGCAATTATGGATTGTACAGATTGTTTTCTTTAGGGCAACAATTATTGTTGATATTTATTTCTAGGTTGACGACAGAGAGGCATGGACCTAGTTGTCTAATTGGTGACAATCAATGTCACAATTGCTTCAATTAGATTCAAATTTGGCATTTGTCATTTCATTTCAATGTATTTTGTTTGTTAGTGTGACAAGTCTATAAAGTTTGTGCTCAATTTTTATGAGAATATAAATTATTTTGATCCTCCATACTGTTTTTTATCCCTATGATATCCCAAGGGACTAAGGGATTGTCATTTCCCCTTTTCAGAAATAGAGACATGGAGAAAACCTCTCGCCTATTCCCATTTCATGTATGCCAAAGGATAAAGCAAGCGAAATAATTAATAATATTATTTTCAGTTGGGCACGCTAGTTTCTAATTTAAAAGGAAACTTATAATATTGTTATTAAAATAAAAAGTGTTTTAAACACTAGTATTAAAATAGAAAGTTCTTTTACATACTTAAGAAAATTGGACTTATAATCCCATTTGAGCACTACATAAGGGAGCTGCTTGGGTTCATTTTGTTCAACTTCTCAATTGAGGATGAAAACTTTTGGCTGATTGGAGATTTTGGAGGATAAAAATCCTCTTGGACTTCGTCTACCATACTTGAAGACGAAAACCCTTATTTCCATCATTGGAAATTCCATCTAAGTGATTCATGTGAGCTGATTTTTGTCATTTTCAGATTTGGAGCAATTGGATTTGCAAGAAAATGTTGGTATTAAGAAAGTTTCATTGTTGATTTTCAGAATTATTTGTTATTTTTCTACCATTCTTTCATGGTTAGATCTTGAGTGCCACCTTTTGGGAGGATTTGCCATTGTAATCTATTGTTGTTTTAGGGTTCGGACATAGTTTGCATGATAACCATTATCAATTGTTTGCTGCACCAGACATACAAGGAGATTTTCTTACTAATGACTGCCATAATTCACTATCATAACATTGTTTGGATCACCATATCAGCATTTCCAGCTATTCTTTAGGGAGTGCCATCACTTGGGAGGGCATATTTTCCTCATTTATTGTTGTTACTGTTAGAATTGTGAAACAAGCACAAAACCACGAGCCACAGGATCAAACACAAACAAATACACCTTCCACGCAAGAGATCTGCAAACAAATGTATGCAATTAACTTCAACAAGAAAAAGCTACAGAAGAGAGAAAACTTTCAAGAAGATATGAAAGTTACAGATATTCTCCCATCGATAATTACAATGAGATCAATCCTTATGAAAGGAGATCAAGAAACCCTAAAAAGGAAAACCCTAGTGTGCACACTTAATAATTAATAATTAATTAATTATTAATGTGCCTAAGTTTAGCTTAAGTAACTAAAGTGATAAGTGACTTAATTAATTAACCAATATGATTAAATTAATTAAGTAAAACAACTTATTACTCTAACACCCCCCCTTAAGATGAACTTAGGAAGTAGCTAAAAACACTAAGAAAAAGATGCATGAAAGCAAAGATGGGTCCCGGAAAACAAGGCCAAGTAAGGTACCCATGTACAAACAGAAGATCTCTATAAAGAGGAGAAATAGAGAAAACCTCATGGGAAAAACTCTACTCCAAAAAGAGATCAAAGGAGATTGAAGGACTGAAAAACCTCCAAATCAAGGAAATGTCCTGAAAAAGAAGAACATGTAGAACATCACAGAAGCATGAAGAAGCTGCAAACTCTGTCAAAAGATGACTGCTACGATGCCGAAGAACCTCCTCTGAAGATAGGATGATCAGGATCAAGAAGACAACAATCTGCATGAGTGCCCCCAACGACACTACTCGAATCAAATGGCAAACAAAGGAAAACACCTGGAACTCGAAGATACAGATGGTAAAGGTACCAAAATTCTGAAGAACTGATCATGAAAAAGTGGAAGGTCGCCTCCAAAAAACTAGGAATGTAAGAGTGTCCATATGGTAAGTGACCCATCTCACCGAAATGCATGGGTAACCAGCTGCTGCATCCACCTAGTACATAGGAACAAATACTGTATACATAGCTCACTCCATCAAAACCAAGGAAGCATTAACACCAACAGTAGAAACCCCCCCATAATGCTGAAAAAGGAGAGGCGTGACAGGTACACTGAAACTGGATGCTTGAAAGTAGTGCATGAAGAGGAACCAAGAGCATATAAAGGTGCAAACATGAAAGTACAAGCTGATAGAAAGGATGTGAAACCAAAATTCACATACGCATGAGAAAGGTATGAAGGCAAACAAAGGCAAACATCAACCCCCATGGCACTTTATATCATAGTGCGAGTACAATAAGGCACAAAGTGATGTGCAAGAAACCCAATACTACACATACAATGTTGAGGCACTTTATCTTAGTGCGTTTACAAAAGAGAAATACATGCAATGTGAGCCCATAATGTCTACAATGTCCAAATAGGACAACATGCTGAAAATACAATTCTCTTACAGAAAAAGAGGAAACTGGTAGCACCATGATGAAGTACACGAAAAAACATGCAGTTTCAAAAAAAATGGCACCCAAAAATGTGTCCGGATGCAGAAGATATGGCCCATCAAAGTCTCCAAAACGAGAACTGAACAGCAACAGCACTGAGAAAATAGAATTCTGGAAAAAACCAGAAGTCAAAACTGGAAAATACCTGCACCACTGCGAAGAGCACGAAATTCCACCCCATTTCAAAAAAAATTGCACTGAAAAAGCCCACCGTATGGCCGAGATATGGCCTCTGGAATATTGGGTGCAAATTTGAAAAGCCCAACGGAGAGGGGCTGAGTGGGCAAAAAAGAAAACTCCGCCAAATTTAGAAAAACACCTCCAGATCTGGAGGTCCACCAGATTTAGTGTGCAGGAAAAAACTCCTCCAATTACAGTGCATTATTTTGCATGAAAAAAAAAAATACAAATTATTTTTTTTTATAAAAAAAATAATAAAAAAACAATTTTTTTATTAAAAAAATATATTAAAACTGTGATTTTTTTAAAAAATCATAAAAAATCGTGGCACGACTCTCCACCAGGCCCCCAGGGGTACCAAGCGACCGGTTGACCGCCGCCGCCACTACACGGTTAAACCTCACGGTCTTAATAACCACCGGGCAAGTACAGGAAGTGCCCGGCGAACATAGGTGGCGTACCCTCACCCCAAAAACCCTAAAAATGTATTCATCCGAGATTTATACGGAAGCGGGTTCAGCACTTTCCAAGAGTGCTGTTTATTTTTTTTCGTTTTCTGATTTATTGCTGTTTGAAGTCAGATGTACTTTTTATGCTTCCGAGCTCATAACTTTTTGCCACGATCTCCGTTTTTCGCCTCGTTTGAAGCGTCGGAAAGGTATTGAGGAGCTCTAGGTTGCTGTCCATGTACTTTTTCTGTATCTGTCCCAGGTTTATCAATTAGTCCAGATTTGGCCCGATGGGTTGTTTGGCGACAGAGATCAATCCTTATGAAAGGAGATCAAGAAACCCTAAAAAGGAAAACCCTAGTGTGCACACTTAATAATTAATAATTAATTAATTATTAATGTGCCTAAGTTTAGCTTAAGTAACTAAAGTGATAAGTGACTTAATTAATTAACCAATATGATTAAATTAATTAAGTAAAACAACTTATTAGTCTAACAGTTACATCACTATTTCAGTTAATATCTAGGTGTGCACCAACATTAAGAGGACAATTCAACATCATTTCAGGCAAATTGTATCTCTTTCATCTAGCATTAATTGTTGTTATAGCTTGATTATACTATTGGCATCATTGGTTTTGATATTATTTTTATTTTATTTAACACTCCTCCAACAGTACACCATATAAGAGTCTGCCTTTGACATCAATGACAACAATATTTCCAACACCACTCATATGAGTCCACCACCCAAGAGCTCTGCCTTGCCACCACCACTTTGGAAGCTTAACCTTTTGACCCAATTGCCCAGCTTCAAGTGACTCAACTCCTACAGCAAAAGTGAATTGTCAATGCTCATACAACTTGAGGAGTTCAAATCAAAGCTTATCTCCACTAGCTCAAGATTGGCGACAAAGTGACAAAAGAGATTTTCAAGCCTTGCAGGCTTGCCATGCCTCTCATTCCATCCAATGCATTCATGAGGGAAAACTCTTGCAAGAGTTACCAAAAATTTTGCAACCCTTTGTTCGACACTATGAACAAGTCTTCTCAACTTAGGAATTATCTCCGACTAGAGAATCTGCTTTGCAACAATGTCTTGATGCCATCCCTTGTCAGGTTTCCAATGCACAATGCACTCTATGTGATCAACTTCTCTCAAGATGATCTCAAGGAGTCTACCTTTCCTATGCCCAATGACAGCCCTCGACTTGGATGGCTTTCCCTGTGAGTTTTATAAAACTTTTTGGGATATGGTGGGCTATGACTTGCATCATTTTTATATTGAGGCCATGCAAACTAGATCATTAGGCAACATAATTAATAAAGGCAATATCAAATGCATTCCTAAATTTGAGGATCCTAAAGAAATTTGCAATTGGAGGCCTATCATGCTACTCAATGTCTCCTACAAAATCATTACCAAAGCCTTGGCCATCAAACTCGACTCCATGCTCCCCCTGATTGTTTCGCCCTAAGCAAACAAGATTCATAAAATCCAAGTTCATCCAAGATGATATCATTATTGTTTAGGAAGGGATGGAAAGGGCACACCACTCTCAACAGTTTGCTCTTTTCATTGAAATTGATTTCACGAAAGCTTACAATCGTATTGAATGGCCTTTCATTCTAGCCATGTTGCAAGCTCGTGTCTAGCCCACGCTTCATTCAAACAGTTAGGATGTTGTTCGTTGATGCTTTTTCTTGCATCACAGTTTTCGACCAACAATCTAGCACATTTGGCCTTCATAGTTCATCCAACAAGGATGTCTTCTTACCCTAGCTCTTTATGTTTTGGTGGCTAAGGGGTTTGGCTACTTGCTTGCTCAAGCAGTCTCTCAATCCCATGTCAAAGTGATTTCTCTTCCCAATTCTTCACAGCAAATGGTTAATGGCCACTTTATTGACGAATCTTTCCTCACTCTCCTTGAGGAAGAGAACAATGTCAATCAAGCCATGCATTGCTTGGATACATTCTGCCAAGGCTTAGGTTTCAGCATTCAATAGCAAAAGACCCAATATTATGCCAATCCTTCATTCTCAGACCAAGATGGCTTGATTCTTTTGTGTGGATGTGGATTGACCATGGGGAAGTCTTTTTATTTTTAGGGATTCCCTTTGCTTTCTAGGCCTTGCCCACCAAGTTTTGGCAAGTTGTTAACTTGTTATTGATAGAATTGAGAAAAAGCTCCAATATTGGATTACTAAGCCTCTCTAATTGGCTAGAAAGTTTCAAATTTGTACTAAAATCCTTGCAGCCACTCATGTTTAATATTCCTCATGTTGGGTTCCTTCTAAGGCTTCTTCCCTAAAGATTGATAAGCCCCTCTGTAATTTCCTTTGGGCATCCAATGATAGGAATCACAACTTCCAATGTTTTGCTTCAGATTTTTTTTGCGTTCCCCATGAAATTGGGGGGCTTCCTACAATTTTCATCTGAGAACAAGGCATTGCTCTTTGTGCCTAATGGATAATCAAACCGCTTGATGGTAATGAAGCTTGGAAAATTCTTGTTCGACACCAATTAGCACCGGCTTCCCTTCTGGGCGCTTTGCTTGGAAAGGCTTAGATCTGGGAACCCTTCTTACTATGCAAGAGCCTATTATTATCCAGGGAACCTTTGTAATCAAAATTATCTAGAAAGCTAGGAAGTTGTGAAACCCTAGCTCAGATGGGCGAGTGATGATTTCCACAATGGGTTATCCATCCACCAACAATCTATCTGGTGGTCTCCAGTTCTTAGGTATCAAGGCTAGCCTTTGGCCAAGCTGCCTTGGATCTGTTGTGACCTTTTCACACATCGCCCCATTCAAAATGGGGACCCCCAAATTTTTGCTCCATTCTGGTCTTTTGGCTTGGGTTTTTGTCTCTCTCTCTCTCTCTCTCTCTCCGTCTCTTTTCTGTCTGCCTTTCCGGGGATGTCTCCACCTTTGAGCTTAAGCGTGAATTTGGCCGAGTTTGAAAATTAGGGTTTCATCTTTCCTGGTCAGTCCGAGGTCAAGCGAAGTGAATAAATTGAAAACAGAGATTAACATTGGTGTCAGTATGCTTCCAGCAGGCTTTCACTGAAGTTTCGTCAGATTCTGAAGTACTTACTATTTTTAGTAAGTGTGCAATTCAAGGCAATCCGTCAGCATTTTTGAAATTCCGACAGTCACACTGCATCTAGAGTACATCAGGTTACTCACAGGTTAAATTTGAGCTGAAATAGACAACTTTCTATTTTTAGCAATCTAGCTTCCGGGGAAAATTTCAGGGCTTAAACGCAGAGTTTTTCTTTGCATGTCTGGATATTCCTTCTGGGTTTTTCGAGACCTTCGCGACAGTATAACATGCAAAGTGAGACGACAACTTTCAGAGTTCAGTCTTCCGAGGCTATTTTTAGGGTTTGCATGTCGGGGTTTTCTTCGCATGTCTGCATATTCCTTATGGGTTTTTCGAGAGCTCCGCAATGATGTGACATGCAAATGGAGATGGTCACTCAGTAAGGAACTTACTATTTTTAGCAAATACATCCCATCAGCCGCTTCCCAGCACTTCAGAATCACGAGCTGATCGCAATGCAACAGAAACAAGGACAAACAGAGATCATTTGATACGCATGCAGAGCAAATTAGGGTTTCCAGCTTCGGGACCTGAAAAGAAGGGCAAAAAGTCAGAATTTTTGAAAACTGTAAACCACCGCGACGCATCCTTCAGGCTATCTGGGTAAAATTTGAACTCAAAGCGAGCACTTACTATTTATAGTAAGTCATTTTGAAACAAATAAAATAGCAAATCAGTTGCATGCACGATGTCGTAAGGTCACGTGGTGAGGAGCACGTCATTCAAATTTCAAGTCAATCGGAGCGTGGAGCTATCAGAAGCAAAGTTACTATTTATAGCAAATCACCTTCAGAAATGGGCTAAAATGGCAGGCCAACTAAAAATAGCAGTGTCAACGGGTAGAGGTCGTGAGGATGCAGTGTTTAAAATTTCAAATCATTCTGAGCTTCAGAGATGCAAGAATTAAAGGACTTACTATAAATAGCAGGACATGGAGAGGCTGGCAGAGGTCAAAAAAAAATGGCTAAGTATTGGACTTCATCCTGCAGCTACTTGAAAATGCGCCCTCAAGCACCAGATGCCAAAAAATTTTCTAACTCAGGTGTTTCATCCTGCAACCATGGCAAAATGCGCCCAAGTTGATGAAGATGTGAAAAAAAAAAAAATTCTAAGTATGAAAGCTCGTCCTCCTGCCTAGGCAAAATGCGCCCTGCTTGATGAAGAAGCAAAGATGTTCAAGAAAAAAATTCTAAGTATAAAGATCCGCCTCCTATAGCAAAATGCGCCCATGCAACAAAAGGTCAAGGAAAGTCAACATGTTTCATCCTCCTCACCCATCAAAATGCGCCCACCTTGAGAGAGTTGATAACAAAAATTGGCTAAGGCATGAGTTTTATCCTCCACCACCCCCTAAATGCGCCCATCCTGCACATAGGTTGAAATGCGCCCAAAAAGAAGTAAGTCAAAGTGGTCAACATGTTTTATCCTTCTCCCATGGCAAAATGCGCCCAAAACAAGGCATGTAAAGACAAAAACGAGGAAGATGAAGGGTCACATGCTAGGCGTGGGAAGTTTCATCCACCACATATGCTTGAAATGCGCCCAAAAAGAATAAAGTTCAAAGAAGTCAACAAGTCAACAAAGCTCGTCCTCCTCATATGCCAAAATGCGCCCAAATGAGGTCAAGTGAAGACAAAAACGGGGGAGTTGAAGAGTCATCCTTCATGCAAGCCAAAATGCGCCCAAGTTGAAGATAGTAAAAGTGAATGTAGGGTGGTGAATAAGGTAAAAGGTGAAGTGAAATACTCCAAGGCGTGGTGATAACAAGGTAAATGCTAGGCGTGGTTGTTATTCCTCTTCAAGTGTTAGATGCGCCCAAGGTGGTAAGTGCCAAGGTGTTAGAAAATATTGCCAAGGGTGAATAAAATGCTAGGCGTGGTTTTATTCTTCAAGTATGCTATGCGTCTAGGGTGGTGAGATAAATGCCAAGTGATAAAAATTTCTAAGGCATAGACTTAAGACGTATCCTCTTGCATATGCTATTTGCGCCTAAGGTGAAATACAAGGTGGTAAGTGAGATAAAGGTGTTGAGGGTAAAATGGTTAATGCTAGGCGTTGAAAGCTTGTTTCTCTTCACACATGATGTGCCCAAGGTGGTGAGTGAAAGATAAAATATTGCTAAGGCATTGGAATTTTAAATAAAAATGTCTTTCAAGTATGAAATAAAATGCAAGGTGGTGAATAAAAAAATAAAATGTGCTAGGCGCCTTCAATGAAAATTTTCTAAGTCAAGTTGATAAATTTCCACCACTGGCAAATGGACATGAATGGATAAAATTTTCTCACAGGCGAAGTGATCGAAGTTGAATATAAAAAATTTCTCACAGGCGAAATTTTTCTAAGGCAAAATTTTCAAAGTGATTCAAAATTTTTCTAAGGAAAAATATTTTCTTCCTTAGAAAATACGCCTAGACCCAAGGTGATAAAATTCTTCTTGAAGCACAAGCAAATTTTCAGAGATGAAGTCAAAAGATGATGACAATGCAGGATGATTTAAAAATTTTCAAGTCAGAGCAACAGGATGTTCGCAGAGATGAAGAACGGGTTTAAATTGGTGGAATAATATTTTTCTAAGGTTCAAATTTAAAAAAATTTAAATGAACCCGTTCGTTGTGTACCCATGGATTCATCGCGTTTCAGAGAAAAATTTCTTCTGGGTACGGGACATTTGTGTTGATAAGTGGATTTCTTTGTCTTCCGCACTTCGCCGAGGCCTTCAGCATGAAGAATTTAATCAGTGCTCAAATTGTGAAATTTTCCTAAGGAAAATTTTAAAATTTTCTAAGACAAATTTGAATAAAATGATTTTTGAAAGGAAAATGCTTCAAACGATGAATTCGAAATGAGTTGCTTAGATGATTTTAATTGAGTTCTTCACAGATGAATTTTCCAAAGCCAACGAGAAGTAAAATTCGAATTCAAGTGACAGAGCTCCAGCTGGTGAATTAAAAGATGAATTTAAATTAAAAAATTTCGAAAGTAAATTTGAAATGTGGCAGTCAAAGTTGAACTTCTAGAAGATTGAGATTCTCAGACAAGTGTCGAAAATGCCAGAGAGGGAAATTCAAATGGAGTAGTGGAAATTTAATTCACTGGCTAAACTTAGCCTCTTCTAGAAATCGATTTTGCTATAAGAGCTGAGAAGTTTTTCATTTCTCCTCACCAGTTGAAGGAATTCGATTTTGTTCTAAGGCTGAAGCTGAGTTGAGTGTTGAAGACTAGAGTGCTGAAGAAGTTCGAATTTTTTTTGAAGCTTGAGAAGTTCGAAAATTTTGCTAAAGACTGAAGGTTGCAGTGAGAGGCGTTGGAAGTGGCTGCAAGTGTTGGAAAGTTCGAATTTTTGAAGCTTGAGAAGATCAAACTGCTGAAGCTGAGAAGGGCGACTTGAAGTAAGTTGCTGAAAGAAATTTCAAAGAGTACATTGAAGTGCGCACTTGCTGATTTGCTGATTGAAGAAGTGCGAATCTGCAGTTGAAGTGAAGTTGCTGAGGCTTGCTTAGAAGTTTGTTTCTAAGTGATTGAAGTTCGAAGTCTGTTGAAGGAGAAGTTGAGGTTTGCGAATGAGAAATGATATTGCAGCTTCTCAAATTCTTGAAGTCGACTGGCAGCCCCTGCACAATATTTTATTTATTTTCTAAATTAATTTGCTAATGAATGTTTATTGTCCTGCAGATGGCTGACGCAAGGGCGACTGGCAAAGATAACAATGGTGCATCCAGGCAAGCAGTTATAAAGTAGCTGAGCAAGACATTTATGCCAGAGTCAAAATTCATTTGGAAGTTGGGCAAGCTGACCGATACCAACTTGGGCTCCGTCAACCTTGAAACTTTCAAGAACAGAATGTTGGGGATTGGTGGTCATCGACCTTCGAACACTTCGTACAACATTGTTCGAAGCGGATTATATGCAGCCGCTGGTTTCCCACCAGCCATTCAGTGTTCGGAGCTGATGATGGAGTGCGCCAATTGCTATGAGAAAGATCACAGATCAATCATGTCACCAGATGGACAAGTGCTCGCCAACCTCACTCCTGCTGCCATTGGTGAAGCTTTCGGAATTCCGGTGCACAGGAATATGGTTTACAAGTCCAAAGAACGAGTTGAGCGAATGTATGCTTCTGCATTCGAGAGATGCATGGAGGCGATCAATACTCACTGGATGAGCAATCCCAAGCCTTCTCGTACGAAGCTGCCAAGACAAATTATAACAGATGACTTGAAGCAGGAGTATTGTGATCTCATCATGATGTTGAGTCGAGTTGGAGGTTGCCCACAGTCATTCATTTTCGAGCCCTGGATGTTCTATTACATCAACCTCATGCTAGAAGGAAAGGATTACGTCAACTGGGCTGTGATGATCAGTGACAATTTGCACGAGCAGCTCCTGAGCCTGAGAAGAACGAAAACATTCTATATGACCTCTTACATCATCTACATGCTGGCTCGTATGACGAGGTACAAAGGAATTTCTTATAAGGAACCTGTTGGTTGTGGCTCTCACCAATTTAAAATTCATGAGGCTTGTCCGCAGTTGCATTTGACAAGTACTACTTATTACAAGCGTGTCAATGACGCCTTCACCATGCACATCACGAGACTGCTTCAGGAGCGGATGCATCATAAGATCTCAAGAGAGGCCCAAGAATTGATTGAAAGGTATGGGTGCTGGTTTATACAGTTTCCAAAGTTTTCTTACATAAGGCTGTAAGGTTTTTCATCATATCCATATAGGCTGCCTAAGTACCCAACCAACAGAATATTGATGCTAGAGATATCTAGGCAATTGGTTGCCTACGATAAAATTCAGAAGAAGAAGAAGAAGGGAGGTGTTGACTTCCCGATTGTCATGGGCAATTCAGATGAAATGTGTCCTTCATTACAGGCAGCCAGAGAAGCCAAGAGTGAACTTCAATTTTATCACTTTTCATATCATACCAGCCGACAGCACTATGATCCACATAACAACATCAAATGCGTACTGTCAAAGGAGTTTAAACACAAGGAAAATATTGAGGATTACTGGGCTGATGCATCGGATGAGGTTGAAGTCAGGAAAAGAATGTTCTCTCGGTTGCCAATTAACATGATCAGGGAGTGCGAAGTTGTTCCGGTTCTAGACCAGGTGAATGAGAATATGGACGTTGTCCATCCAGATTATGCAGCAGTGAGAGATACTCCACTTCCACTCCCGGATTGGTCAGAACCAGAGGTTGCTGACTTGGACACACTTTCTATTCCGGTCTTGACATTTACCAGAGCATGGGTTGACAGGCGTGTGAGCAGGTTGAAGAGTAAGTCGATTGCTTTGACTTAAAACTTGATGGGAGATCACAGGACACCCACCACCGGCAGGAAGAAACAAATCACATGAGGTCCAGAATCCAGAAGGAAGGAGCCAGTTCGGCAGGAGCCCATTTAGCCGGAGCCTCCACGAGTTGCAGTTGAATCGCCCACGCCATTGGAGACACGTTCTCCAAGCATACAGGAGGTTTCTTTGTTTGCTGATCAGAGGAATGCATTGAATCAGGTGCAAGCAGTACAGGAAAATAATCAGCCACCACGGAGAGAATCAGTTGGCCAGAGCGTCAACGCACCTAGTAGAGTTGATCAGCAAGATGATGAGGGGACTACTACTGACCCTCAGTTTCAGCAAGAGTTAGAGACGGCTTTGGAGGATGATGATGATATAGTTTCAGGAGATACTCAGCCACTTGAGGACGATGAGCCTCACCAGAATGATGTAGAAGTTGAACAAGTTCGAGAAGTAGAGGCACAAGAGCAGCAGCCATTTGATATACAGTATACAGTGCCTGATTGGCTCAGGGATAGGATGAGGAGAAGCCCCAGTGAAGAGATTGATCCAGCAGTTGAAATGGAAGAGTTCTTAAACAGGATCAGTGCACCTCCACAGAAGAAGAGAGCACGGAAGTTTTCAAAGATATCAACTGATGAGGATGGTTCCCGCACCCTTCACGTAGCCGTGCCACAGGTTGATTGTGACCGAGATGAAGCAGTGCCAGAAAACTATGTGGTCACAACTTTGGAGTTAGGACGCCCCACAGGTGCACAGATTGTAGAAGAATGTGATAACTCCTATCACGCCCTCAAGGATAGGTTATTCAAGAAGGAAGGAAAGTACAAGAAGTTGAAACGAGAGCACAAAGCTTTAATAGGATATGTGCAACAGTTGTCTCGTTCTCGTGGGCAGGAGATTCCTGTAATGTCCCCTTCTCAAGCATGACTTTTTATGTTGACCATTGGCCTATTCTGGAGACCCGTAGGCTTCTCAGTGGTGAAATTAGGGTTTCTTGGTTGGTGATTTCTTTTGCTCATGGATTGGTGATTGAACTGCGGATTCCTTCTGGGTTTTTCGTGAGCTTCTCGGTGATGTGATTTTCTTGGCATTCTGAGCACTTTCATGAATTTACTATTTTTAGTAAATTCTGTTTCTGGTAGTGGTCCTCTTGGTTTCGGCACGGTTGACTTTCTACTTCAGACTGTTCAGTTGGCTTATTCATTTTTGGCTTGGGGGCACAATTGGAGAGATAAGTTTGAATTATTTTAATAAAGTCATGTCTTAATGTTATATTTTGCTGTTGACCCCCCCCTTAGCCTAGTGATTGAACTTAAGTTGTTTTTAAAGGTGGTCTTTGAGGGGTGGCGCCTCATGAGGATATTTTATATTTTTCTAAGGCTCAAAAAACAATGCTTGAAAGTGGACACCTATCTTATGGTAGAGATTAATTTTAAAAGTCAAATTTCATTAAAGAAAAAGGGACGCCATCTTTGGAGGGAAAAAGAGTTACTTCAAAATTTGAAAAGCAGGGTTTCTAGAAGCTTCTGGATAGTTTTCACAAAGTTATAAAAGGAGGTCTTGGGCTTCATTTGCATCATCTGATATCTTGAGTAATGTTATGCTGCCCAAATGGTGTGGGACTGCTTCGAGGAATGAATGCCTCCTAGCTTGGCTCAACTTCGTGCTTGTGAGATAGCACCTAGTGGAGAGGTTTGCTTGTTTGAGTGAATTTTGTAGTGAGGATTACTTTGTTGTTGAGTTAATGCTTTGTAGTTCATTTCAGCTCTTTGCATCAATTTCTGGAGTTTCTGTTTTCTGTGTAGCTGGAAGTTATTTTTATTCATATATCAAAAACAAAAAAAGTTCTTGTTCTGGGTATCAATCCATTGGATTCCTTTGCTAGGGGCGACCAAGTTGGGTAAGTTGCATATTTTTTCATTGAATGCTGAATTTTCTAGAAGAAAGTCGCCCTTCTTAGAGGGCCGTACATTTCTGTACTTGCCTTGATTTCCGTGCAAAAAATATAAGATCTTTTGGGTCTGTTTTTGGGTTTAGTATTGGGCGCCATCATCTTAGGGTTGCTTTGCACTTTATCTCATGAGTTTTGGGTGGGTATTGAGTGAGATATGAGCATTTCATTGAGGAATGAGAGGGCTGGTCTGATATTCATGTTGCTGGTCTGTCATATCAGACTTGGGAAAAATGTGTATGAGTGAAGGGTGGGTGTTAGAACTTCACAATTGATCTAGTGGATGACATCCTTACTATTGCAGCTCTTTGTAGATCTCTAATTCTTGATCTTGCAGGCATTCTTCAACATATTTGTAAGCTGCACAGTAGTACTGTCAGCATTTCTTCTTTAATCTTGTTTTCATGCTTGTAATTGCCCACTGAATAAGTGGAAGAGGTTGGCTTGCCGCCTATTGAATTGCATTGTAATTTCATAAGTCTCCGCCATATGGTCGCCTCATCTCCATCCTGGATTGAGTAGCACATACTTGGTGTTGAGTTTACTTTCAGTATTGCAATAGATAGGGATCCTCTGACCATATGCTCGCCGTCATCTGGCGCATTCTTGGTTAGAGTTCTTTGTATCCGCATTTCTTTAAGATCCTCTGACCAATGCTCACACCTTGCCCACATCGGGATCCTGGTGTACATTCTGGTTAGAGTTGCTTTCAGCATCGTTTTGGTTTAGGGCTAACCTTAACGGGTGCTTGTTAATTGTAACTTGCAATTGAAAAATCGAAAAAATTTGGCTCGGTATATTTTAGTGGTATCAAAGCCATGCATCCTGCCATCCTGTGAAAACAGCCTTCTATGAGTGACAGAGAACAGAGATACTTAGCAAGGGTATACAAGAGGGATACCAGTCAGAAACAGTTCTATCAAGTTCCAGAAGGTCAGACAGCATCAAAGGTTTTGAGGGCTAATTGGTAGCCTTCTCAGGAGACAGAAATGGGGGATAATGAAAGAAGTTCGGGCAACAGGAATGATAGTGGGAAGAGTAAAGAAAGATCACCAAGTCCGGGACGAGAATTCAATAGGAAGATGGATGCCCTGATGGATATGGTTTCTCTCATGATGGGGAAATTGCGTCAGATCCCTCCACAGAACAATCCAGGGAAAACTGGAGAACACAGCGCTTCCAACCAGCACAATGGACATGTTGTCCAACCTCCAGCAAGCAGCACATACATCTCTGCTAGACCTTTCAAACCCACGTTCTTGGCACCAGTAAACCCACCACCAGAGCCTGAAGCAAATGTTTCATTTTTGGAACAGCTGAGAATAGGCCGTACTGAGTATGAAACTCTTCCTGATGAAGTCAAGCTAGACATGTCATTCAACGATTTCATGGAACTTAGGAGGAAGAATAGTGGAAAAGGGAGGAATTATGAACAAAGGAGAACATCAGTACAAGGGGACTTGTATCAAGCTATCAACAAGGTTATGCTTCCTCACTTTGATGGAAGTGATAGTAGTTCTGCTCGAGCTTGGATACAGAAGCTAGACAACTATCTGGCTCTTAGACCAATGGCAGAAGAAGAAGCGATTAAGTTCGCTACACTACACCTAGATGGGGTGGCGCATGAGTGGTGGTACCATGGCCTAGTCACCTTAGATCATGGGTCTATCACTAGCTATGATGAGTTTACCAATAGACTCATTGAGAGATTCGAGAAAGACCCAGAAGTGCATTTCAGGGAGTTGGCACAGTTGAAGCAGTATGGCACAGTTGATGCCTACATAGCTGAGTTCCAAAGACTTTCAGTAATGGTCACGGGAATCACAGAGAGAAGATTGGTGATCCTATTCAATGAAGGATTGATGGAGCCACTCAAGGGTTGGATTAAGGCTTTTGATCCACCCTCCCTACAGGAGGCAATGAAGAAAGCAAGAAATATGGAGTGGGCTGCTCCCAAAGCAAAGTTTCATTCCAAGCCATCATTTCACAAAGGGGATAGAGGGAAAAGGCCTCATCAAAGACCTCACCATAAGGAGTTCAAACAGCATAAACCTCATGTCACAAGATTGGATCCAGAGACTATCGATGAACTCCGAAGAAAGGGGTTATGTTTCCGTTGTTGGGAAAAATGGTCCCAAGATCATGTTTGCCCAAAAGGAGCCAAAATTCATCAAATTGAATACTATTCAGCTGAAGAAAGCAATTCTGATTTTTCTGATCAGCAGTCTGATTTTGAGGACAGCGAAGTAGAAAGAGCCCCAGAAGAGTCTGAAGAGGAAAAGGGAAGTGGAGGTGCATTGGCTCAACTTTCGAGCTTTCAAAAGAATGAGTCCTTCAAAGTTCGAGGGATGATTAAAGGGCAGCGAATAGTTGCTTTGATTGACACTGGGGCAACACATAATTTCATTGATGAAGCTGTGGTGGCAAAGAAAGGGCTGCAAACAGAAGATTTTGAGGGCTTCAGAGTTATGGTTGCTGATGGGTTTCACATCTCATGCACCAAGAAGATTTCAAACATGTCCATGCAATTGGGCAATTATGAAGTCAAGGATGACTTCTATGTGGTTAACATTGGAGATACGGATGCCGTCCTTGGCATTCAGTGGCTGCGATCTCTTGGAGAGATCTCTTTAAATCTGCAAACCATGGAACTCAAATTTCAATCCGATGGAAAGAAGGTGGTGTTAAGAGGAATGTCTAATGGTGGTCCTCGGATTGTGTCATTCAAGCGAATGGGAAGGCTGATACGTCATGACCAAGTAGAGTGGGCTGCGGAATGTATGATTCTTCTAGCTAGTCCGGTTTAAACAAAAAGAGACTATCCTCCAGATATTTAGTCTCTACTCACCAAGAAGAGTAAAGTGTTTGCTGATCTACCTCCTGGACCACCTCCTGATCGGGGTTCAGAACATGTCATTGAGCTCAAGGAAGGAGCTAAGCCAATAATCACAACTCCATATCGGTACCCCCAAAAAGCAAAAGGATGAGATTGAAAAGAACATTAGGGAACTCTTGGAGATGGGCTTCATTCGTCCATGTAAGAGTCCCTTTGCTTCAGCAGTTGTTCTAGTGAAGAAGAAGGATGGTACCATTCGTATGTGTGTAGATTATCGTGTTTTGAATCAAAGCACCATCAAAAATCGATATCCCATCCCAAGGATAGATGAGCTCATTGATGAGCTACATGGAGCCAAGTTCTTTTCGAAGATAGATTTGAGGTCGGGCTACTATCAGATTCGGATGAGAGGATCTGATGTTGAGAAGACAGCTTTCAGATGTCACTATGGTCACTTTGAGTTCCTAGTCATGCCATTTGGGTTGACTAATGCTCCTGCTACCTTCCAGTCTTGTATGAACAGAGTCTTTCAGAAGCAGTTGAGGAAGTTCGTGTTGATATTTTTTGATGACATCTTGATTTTCAGCAAGACTTGGGAAGAACATCTCAAGCACTTGGAGGAAGTGCTTAGCATCCTAGAATCAGAGAGCTTGTTTGCCAAAGAATCCAAATGTGAATTTGGAATGAAGGAGCTACTTTACCTTGGCCACATAATCAGTGCTGAAGGTGTGAAGGTTGATCCTGAAAAGATCAAGGCTATTATTGATTGGCCACCTCCTGAGAACTTGACTCACTTGAAAGGGTTCTTGGGCCTTTGTGGATTTTACAGAAGGTTTGTGAAGGGTTACTCTCAGAATGCTACTCCTCTTACTGACCTCACGGAAAAAGGAGCTTTTTGCTGGTCAGAAAAGGCACAGAGTACTTTTGATAAGTTCAAGAAGATAATGAGTTCTTGTCCTATTCTAGCTATTCCGGATTTTTCCAAGCCCTTCGAGCTACAGTGTGATGCATCCAGTGAAGGTGTTGGGGCTGTTTTAATGCAAGATAAACATCCCATCGTGTTTGAGAGCAGAAAATTAAGAGAAGTTGAGAGGGTCTACTCTATCTATGACAAGGAAATGCTTGCAATCATGCATGCATTAGCCAAGTTCAGACAGTACTTGGTGGGGAGCAAGTTTGTGGTCAAGACTGATCACAATAGTCTCAAGCATTTCATGCATCAGAAAGATTTGAACGAGAGGCAACAGAAGTGGGTGAGTAAGCTTCAAGCTTACGATTTTGACATTGAGTATGTCAAAGGTAAAAACAACATAGTGGCTGATGCTTTATCCAGAAGACCTCATTTGAGCTCATTATGTGAGCTTACTACCGATTGGAAGAACATGTTGCTTGTTGATTATGCCAAAAATCAGTTTGCAACCAGCATCATAGAGGGTACTTTTCATGACGAAAGGTACAAGGTGGTTGAAGGGCTGATACACTACAAGGGTAGAGTCTTCTTGGTGGCTGATTCTAAGCTCAAGAAGAAGATTTTGCTGACATTTCATGACATTCCACTTGCTGGTCATCAGGGGTTCTTCAAGACATATAGGCAGATCAAAGAAAGATTTTCTTGGAAAGGTTTGAAAAGAGAAGTTCAACGTTACATTCAGGAGTGTCCCACTTGTCAGATGAACAAAAATGAGCATACACTACCAGCTGGTCTGCTGCAACCTCTTCCCATTCCCAATCAAAAATGGGAAAGCATATCAATGGACTTCATCACTGGGTTACCCAAAGTTCAAGGAAAAGACTGTATCTATGTTGTGGTAGATAGATTGACAAAATTTGCTCATTTCTTTGCCATTACCAGCTCATTTTCAGCAACTCAAGTTGCAGATCTGTTTTTTCATGAGGTGTTTAGATAACATGGGCTCCCAAAAAACATTGTGAGTGATAGGGACAGCAAGTTCCTAAGCACCTTTTGGCAAGAGGTCTTCAGAATGAGTGGTACAGTGCTTACTCCAAGCACTAGTTATCACCCTCAAACTGATGGGCAAACAGAGATAGTGAACAAGTGGTTGGAAGGTTATTTGAGGAACTATGTTTCAGAACAGCAAAGGGCATGGGTGAAATGGCTTCACATCGGCGAATATTGCTACAATTCTTCTTTCCACATGTCAATAAGGATGTCACCTTTCATGGCTCTTTATGGTTATGAGGCTCCTAGCTTTGTTGATTTGGTGTTTGGTGATAGCAAAGCCCCTCAAGCCAAGGATATGTTACAGCAGAGTCAAGATATCTTGAAATCATTGAAGAACAATCTACAGATTGCACAGAATCAGCAGAAGATGTACGCTGATCAGCAGCGTGTTGAGCGCTCTTTTGAGGTTGGAGATATGGTTTATCTTCGACTACAGCCTTACAGACAGTCTACTCTCAAGAAGAGTGGAGCTGAGAAGCTCAAACCTCGCTTCTATGGGCCGTTCAAGGTTATCAGAAAGGTGGGAGCAGTAGCTTATGAGTTGGAGCTACCTTCGAGTAGCAAAGTGCACAATGTCTTCCACGTGTCTCGCCTCAAGAAGGCACTTGGTCACAACGTTATCGCTTCATCACAGTTGCCACCTTTGGATGAAGAAGGACAGTTAGTTTTGATTCCAGAGGAGATTCTTGATTCCAGAGAGCGTTCTTTGAGGAAAAGAACAATTAGAGAGTATTTGGTGAAGTGGAAGAACTTGCCTATGGAGGATGCGACTTGGGAGAGTGATGAGATTCTACAGCATCCGGGTTTGCGATTGCTTGAGGACAAGCAATCTTGGGGAGGGCGGACTGTAATGTCCCCTTCTCGAGCATGACTTTTTCTGTTGACTGTTGGCCTATTCTGGAGACCCGTAGGCTTCTCGGTGGTGAAATTATGGTTTCTTGGTTGGTGATTTCTTTTGCTCACGGATTGGTGATTGAACTGCGGATTCCTTCTGGATTTTTCGTGAGCTTCTCGGTGATGTGATTTTCTTGGCATTCTGAGCACTTTCATGAATTTACTACTTTTAGTAAATTCTATTTCTGGCAGTGGTCCTGTTGGTTTCGGCACGGTTGACTTTCTACTTCAGACTGTTCAGTTGGCTTATTCATTTTTGGCTTGGGGGCACAATTGGAGAGATAAGTTTGAATTATTTTAATAAAGTCATGTCTTAATGTTATATTTTGCTGTTGACCCCCCCCTTAGCCTAGTGATTGAACTTAAGTTGTTTTTAAAGGTGGTCTTTGAGGGGTGGCGCCTCATGAGGATATTTTATATTTTTCTAAGGCTCAAAAAACAATGCTTGAAAGTGGACGCCTATCTTATGGTAGAGATTAATTTTAAAAGTCAAATTTCATTAAAGAAAAAGGGACGCCATCTTTGGAGGGAAAAAGAGTTACTTCAAAATTTGAAAAGCAAGGTTTCTAAAAGCTTCTGGATAGTTTTCACAAAGTTATAAAAGGAGGTCTTGGGCTTCATTTGCATCATCTGATATCTTGAGTAATGTTATGCTGCCCAAATGGTGTGGGACTGCTTCGAGGAATGAATGCCTCCTAGCTTGGCTCAACTTCGTGCTTGTGAGATAGCACCTAGTGGAGAGGTTTGCTTGTTTGAGTGAATTTTGTAGTGAGGATTACTTTGTTGTTGAGTTAATGCTTTGTAGTTCATTTCAGCTCTTTGCATCAATTTCTGGAGTTTCTGTTTTCTGTGTAGCTGGAAGTTATTTTTATTCATATATCAAAAACAAAAAAAGTTCTTGTTCTGGGTATCAATCCATTGGATTCCTTTGCTAGGGGCGACCAAGTTGGGTAAGTTGCAGATTTTTTCATTGAGTGCTGAATTTTCTAGAAGAAAGTCGCCCTTCTTAGAGGGCCGTACATTTCTGTACTTGCCTTGATTTCCGTGCAAAAAATATAAGATCTTTTGGGTCTGTTTTTGGGTTTAGTATTGGGCGCCATCATCTTAGGGTTGCTTTGCACTTTATCTCATGAGTTTTGGGTGGGTATTGAGTGAGATATGAGCATTTCATTGAGGAATGAGAGGGCTGGTCTGATATTCATGTTGCTGGTCTGTCATATCAGACTTGGGAAAAATGTGTATGAGTGAAGGGTGGGTGTTAGAACTTCACAATTGATCTAGTGGATGACATCCTTACTATTGCAGCTCTTTGTAGATCTCTAATTCTTGATCTTGCAGGAATTCTTCAACATATTTGTAAGTTGCACAGTAGTACTGTCAGCATTTCTTCTTTAATCTTGTTTTCATGCTTGTAATTGCCCACTGAATAAGTGGAAGAGGCTGGCTTGCCGCCTGTTACTTGAATTGCATTGTAATTTCATAAGTCTCCGCCATATGGTCGCCTCATCTCCATCCTGGATTGAGTAGCACATACTTGGTGTTGAGTTTACTTTCAGTATTGCAATAGATAGGGATCCTCTGACCATATGCTCGCCGTCATCTGGCGCATTCTTGGTTAGAGTTCTTTGTATCTGCATTTCTTTAAGATCCTCTAACCAATGCTCACACCTTTCCCACATCAGGATCCTGGTGTACATTCTGGTTAGAGTTGCTTTCAGCATCATTTTGGTTTAGAGCTAACCTTAACGGGTGCTTGTTAATTGTAACTTGCAATTGAAAAATTGAAAAAATTTGGCTCGGTATATTTCAATTCCAGTGATAGAGCTTCCAGCGGAGATACCTAGAGAGTCAATCAGTGGCTTGTTGGAGTTAGGGAAGATGGCACAGGAGGTAGATAAGTGGGTCACGGGAGTTCGTGCTGAGATAGAAAAGTTTATGGAGGACCTTGCTTTTGCTTTCCAACAGGCTTCTAGTATTTTGGCACGAATGGAGGCAGTTGATCGAGCCTGGGGTGATGCTTCTGTCTATCAGAGCAAGGTAATTCAGCGTCTTGAGGCATTGAGACATGTTCCTTCGCGGTTGCTGATTGATGGAGGGGTCATTCAGGAGAATGACAGGTATGACTTTTCTAGATGGTATTCTTCAGCCATCACGGGACATGGTTTCTTTGACGCAACACAGGCAGATTCAACCAGGGTACGGAAGGCTATGGCCAATATCATTGATGGAGTTCAGAATACTTTCGAGGCCATATTTGCTAGACGGTTGAATCCAGATGAGGTAAATGTTGATAATTTGAGGGGTAGGCTGGTGCCTTTCTTTTATGAGGTGAAGACCTTCATACAAGATGATTTCGAGAATACTTCTACTTTCTCCACCTTGATCCAGAGCACGCAGGATTCCTTAGTTGCTTGGAGAAAATCTTGTGCAAGGCATGAGCAGTCTGTTACAGTACTGGAGTTCCAGCTTGATTGCATTCCACCCATTTCAATTCAGGAGGTTGAGGCTGTGCTTGGCAGATTCGTTGAGTTTGCAGCCAGAGAGAAGGAAAACGGGAATGCACTACTGGACGATGATCTTCTAGAAGACTGATTGTGGGCATTAATTGCCTTTACTATTTTGGGAGTGAGTGGGAATCTTTGCTCGTTTATTGCACCACTCCCCATTTTGGCAGTTTTTAGGGTTAGGGATGAGGTGGCTTAATCTTAGCCACTCTTTTGATTGTAATCTTAGCCGTCCATTGGACTAGGCTACCTATAAAAGGGGGAGTCCCCCTCATTTGTACCTCATTAGACATTAGACTAGCATTAGATTTGGAGATCAGACTAGAGAGTAGAACAAAGTAGACCTTTTGCTTGATAGTTTAGCATAGTGTGGAGAAGAAAGAAAGTTTTCCCTTTGAAAACTTTTGTGGAGATTGTTGTGTAATACTTTCATGATAATAGATCTTTTCATTGATGGTGGAATTCGTCTTTGTCATGGATAGCTAGCAAGGTCTCTTCTTCCTTTCGGATCCAAGTAGCATAAAGTAGCATAGTTTTTATCTCATGCAAGTAGTTTACTTTGATTTGTGGTGTTTCATTGAGGTAGCTTCATTTCATTCCATACCACTAGCAGCTTGTTCATGATAAGTTCGCCTTGCGTGGTCGACTGGAAATTATCTTGAGTTTAACTTCGATTGTGATTTGTATACTTATATGCGTCGTTCTAATGGTGTATGTATGCTAAATCGTAATCTGAACATCTTTTGCTATCCCTTTGAAGATTGCACTAATTTTGCTGAAGTTGTCCGACGTGTTGGCGTAACAACTAACACCTCTGGAGTAAGAGTTGCTACGAACAGCCTATGTACACTACGCAATGAGTGCTCTTCAAATTAGGAGGGGAAGCTCCCTCGTTGTGCTTTACAAAAATACCTGCAAAGGGAAATAAACTAAACTAATTCCTGTCTTTTTGTTTCAGCTGTAGAGGTACAAGGCTTTCTTGAAAACTAATACGTTGCAGCTGAGTTTTCTCTGGTTTCGCAGATTCACTAACTACAACTAAACTTAATAACTTAAATTCTATCCAGTTCCCTCAAGAAAACAGAGCATGAGAAAACGGAGCAAGGTTATGACTATCAGACGATAAACGTGTTTAGATTCTCTACTTGAAGGCAAGGTGGCGCAACTATTATCTCAATCTGAACAAGTTTATTGGCACAAAACAGATTTAAGAATTTACCATGATAATCTTATGAAACCCTATGTGGCATAACACTTGATTATAATAGTAAAGACTCGCAAAACAGATTTATCATCACAATCTTATGAAACCCTATGTGGCATAACACTCGATTAAAATGATAAAAGATTCACAAAACAGATTTATCTAAACTAAGGGAAGTATTTACCATGACAACCTTATGGAACCCTATGTGGCATAACACTTGATCATAACAGTAAAGACTTCTCAAAACAGATTTATCATCACAATCTCACGAAACCCTATGTGGCATAACGCTTGATCAATAATGACAAAAGATTCACAAGACAGATTTATCTAAACTATGGAAAGAATCCACTATCACAATTGCATGAAACCCTATGTGGCATAACAATTAACTGTAATAGCAAAGACGCATGAACAAATACCAAAAGAGCAATATTGAGGGCAAGGTAGGCGCAGCATATATTTCTCTCTCAAGCAAAAGTTAATTACAAATGAGCAAAAGCTCTTATTTATATACATCAAGGTGTAGGGAACCCTAAAATCACCTTGAGTTCACTACAGTCTTGCAATGCATGCAAGTTATTATTAAACCCTAATGAAGTAAACTATACAGTTAACTGGAAAGCTACCATCAGTTAACTGGTAAATAACCTAAATGGACCATGTGCAAGCATGCACGCCCTTATTTAAAGCAAAGTTAACTGGACACTACCTTCAGTTAACTGGAAACCCTAACCCTAACTCCTGTGTTGATAATTCCAAGGATGAGATAAGCATGTGTTAAGTCAGCAAGTGAACTGAAGACTGGAAGTCAAGTTAACTGCTGCTCAGGACTCAACCCTTGAAATTAACTGCACGTTCGAACTGGCAGATCACTCCATATCAACTCGGTCTAACACTTCGACCAAGAACTCATCGATCTCTCTGTCATCTGGCACTTTGACGCTGTTCAAAACAACAGTCTGTTTCTTTAGTTCTCTGCCACTTTCTGTGATTGTGTGCATGCCATCTTTACACTCCTCAGTCGCCTTTCTGAAACTGGCTGCAATTACTGAAATATTCTCTAACCTAGGCGCCATAGGTTCACCTTCAAGGCTGTCACGAATCAGCTTCTCGAACTCTGCTTGAACTTTATCCAACTCAACATACGTGCCATCTTCCAGAAGATAATGACACGGAATCTGAACAACGAAGCCACTGACCAGTGCAAGTACTCCAATCACATCATCCTTGAGTGAAAACAATTTGGAAGAGATCTTCTCACATATTTCTGTTCTGAGAAGGTGCTGCTCTCTCCAAATAAAAACTTTGTCTTGGTCCTCAACAATCTCCAAGGCATCATATGCAACTGATAACTGAGATACCAGAACACGATCCTTTGCCAAGTTCTCTGCAACTGCAATCTCAAGCGACTGAACACCCTGACGGAGTTTATGCGCATCACTTCTCAACTGATACAGATCTGCAAGAAGAGTTTTACCAGCAGCAACTAAATTATCAATCCAGTTGTCTAAAAGTCTGCCATGACTAACCAACTGATCCAATTTTTGTTGTTCTGCAGGTGTATGCTGAGGAAGAACAGGTGCTCTACTCGAATTCCCATGAACAAGATCAGAAATGTATCGACGAAGTTGACCAATTTCAGCTTTAAGTAATGCCTTATCTTCTCCATCTTTGGTGATACGCTCTTCAAGATTATTGGTAACAATCTTAAGAAGAGATACATCTGTCTCTCGTGTAGTCCTGCCAAGATTAGCCTTAGTGAATGTAAAGTCACCAACTTCGACTTCATCTAAGCTTTTACCCTCTGGAGGAACTGCAACTTCAATAACAATCTCGGATTCAGGAGTCTTCTCAATGTGCACCTGTTTCTTTATCTTCTTGTTTGACCTTCTCTGATAAGGTTCACCGAACTCAGATAAATCAAGGTTGTATGATGGTTCACGCCTCTGTCTCCCTAAAGACTTCTCGAGCCAACAAGACTGAACAATATTCTCAATTCGCGGAGAGACTGTCCCTGATGTATCAACCTGTGGTGGTTCAGGTGTCTCCGATCCAGCCTGAATTGGTGTCTCGGGCTCAGAATCTATGTCAATGGGTTGCACGTGAGGCGAACTAGGAGGTGAAACGTGAGGCTCAGCCTGAATGACTGTCTCTACTGGAACCTCAGGAACATGTTCAATTTGTTTCTGCTTCCTTTACCAGTAGCCCTTTTCCCCGTGTTTCCACTAAGTCTAACCCCTTCAGGAGGTATAATAATGGCCTTGACTCTAGGTCTTGCTCTAGAAGTAGAAGGCAACGAAGAGAAACCCTTTGGCGGCTCTGCTACGGGAACTGACTTCCGTGTCCGTTTGCTCTCCAAGAATAACTTGCTAGTCTTGATAACTGATCTGGAAACCTCTTCTAGAAGTATTCTCCTTGGCATACCAATCAGGTGAGCGAAGTGGCTGCCGAGCAACTTGATCCTTAACATAAGAATTGAGAAGAACTTCTCCATCATCATCGGATAGACCATCAACATCTTCTGATAGGTAATCAGAGAGCTGACCAATAGTGAGTCTACAGTAGTGACGACGACGGACCTCGAATTCATCTTCACAATTTGCCCAGAAATCTTCAAGTGCTGGCGCATGTGCAATCCCTCGCTCTAACCGATTTGCATAATGTCCAAGAGGATCATAGGAACGCCTCTCAGTATAAGGCTTGAGTTTGAACCTTTCAATCTCAGTAGACATATGCCTGGCATCTGTTGCAGCATCACATGTGAAAATTCCCAATGTGAATGGAAAATTAGCCGCAGTCTTATGACGACTACGAAGAAAGAAATGAACGTGCTGCATCTGTCTGAGGAACTCCATAAAAATGAGCTTATCTGAAGGGTATCTTGGTAACATCAGGGGCTCTCCAACATATCCATAAACACGAAGGTATGTGAAAGTAGGAAACTGGATAAACCAATCCGCCCAAGTTTCCATCGCTGATTTGGCCTCGGCGGAAATACGAATGTGCATCTCATCATCAAGATCTCTCACGGTTCTCATGGAAAAATGATCATTCACTGCTTGGAAGTCCTGCTCGGATTGAGAAAACTCCAACTGAGGATAATACTCATGAACACGCTGAACACTGAAAGTGCCATTGGTTTTAAGAAACCTGTAGCTACCTTGAAATGCAACCAAGTAGACCAAATAGGATATCATATGAAACTCGTGATACTTGAGAAAGTTAGTAATTTGCTGATGTAAACAATCACTAATCAACATAGCCCAATCAAAACGCTCTGTACCATCAAGAATTCTGGTAATCAAGTAAAACATCCATGAACGGAAAGTGCTAGCATCTGATTGACCAGTAACTCGGTTAAGTAAAGTTATCAAAACAGCAACTTCCTCTTTGAATTCTCCACGACCAACCTTCTTAGGCAAATTAGTCTTCTGCACTGTTAACCATTTCTGAGCAACTTTTCTCTGTGAACGTTGTTGATCAGCATTCCATATCTTCTCACAAGCCTCAAGAACCATAGTGAAGTTATCTAAACGAGGAGGAATAGCAAAACATTTCTCTATGTCCTTCGGATTGAGACTGCAAACAACCCTTCCATCTACTGATCTGATCTGTCGTGAAGACGAGTCATAATGCTTGATGCAAGCAAGTACAAACTCAAGATCGAAGATAGAAACAGGAATGGATGCCGCTGCCAGCAACCCAGAACGCTCAAGATTCTTCATCGAATTGCTGCTAACATTCTCCAAACTGCTCAAATTGACCACTGGATAAACATGATTCAGGTTTGTATCTGTCGTTTTGATGAAATTATGTGTAAGAGCTGATTTCACCTTGTAATCAATAAGGTTGAACTGCATTTTGAAAATGATGACTTTTGACTGTAAAGTCGAATATATTTGGAGAACTTTCTGAAAACCTCTGGACAAAGCTAAAAATAGCCTCTGACAGAAGAAATTTTCGAAGTTTTTCTGGAACATGGGTTTTGTGCACAACTGAATTCTGAACAAACCCAGATAGCTAGATTCTTGAAAAAATGTGATTTAAGCCCACATGCAAAGAGATTCTCGGAAAAAGGCACAGAGCTTCAGAATGAAGGCAAGGGGCGATTTTCTCGAAAAAATCTAAGACGTGGGTCTTGCTGCAAATGCTGAAATATGTGAACCCTGATGATCAGATTCTGAATGTGTATTTGAATTTCTTTGACATGCGAAGAAAGTACCTAAGGTGAGAAATAGAAGAAATAAGACAGAAGATAGAAAGTTTTGCTTGTCTGCTTCTGAAAAATCTGCAAATTTCTTCTTCGAATCTTTGACAAAACCTGCATGCAAAGTGAAAATAAAGTCTAGAATCGACTTCCTTTGAACAATCTGAACTCGTTGCTTCGAAGAACGCTGAAAACGGACACCTGAATCACCTTAAGCTTGCTGGTCGCTCAAAAAGAATAAAAGCTTCAGAGCAAAAGATGATGAAATAATGGACGCCATTCTTGAAATATATAGAATTTCATCATTGAAAATTCGCACTAAGCAAAGAATGGTTGAAAATGGCGCTTGGCTTCTAATTGGACCCCATTTTAGTTAACTGGAACTGGAACAAGCTAAATAAGTGGTCATGCATTAGGGTTTGCCCTTTCAACACTTCAGTTAACCATTCAACCATGCGATTTTAGCTTCAGTTAACAATCTTATCAAGTTCGCCATCTTCAACCTTGCTTTAAATTCACACATTTAACCTAAGGCGTGCCTTTTGATAACTTCAGTTAACATTCATAATTGAAATGAGAAGTTCACCATCTTCATGCAATAAATATTCTAAAAATAGCGACCCTTTTGGGACTTCAGTTGGCCTTCAAGAATGCGCCAACTTCACATTTATGCTTCAATATAAAATCTAAATATAGCAACCCTTTTGGAACTACAGTTGCCATCCTTAAAAAGTGCGTAGCTTCACAAAACTATGCTTCACTATTTAACCTTAAATATGGCGACCTTTTCATGACTTCAGTTAACATGCAAATTCGCCATACTTCACTAAAATATGCTTCACCATTCAATTCGTCCCTTTTGAACTTCAGTTGACATTTGATGAAGCGCCATCTTCACTAAAATCTTCACAATTGCAACCAAAATCGCCATGCATGTAAACTTCAGTTGACATTCAGTGATAATCTTCAGTTAAGTGAACATGCAATCAAGTTAACTCGACATGCAAGGTAGTTAACTGAACATGCAAACTAGTTAACTCGACATGCAAACTGAAAGATCACTCCACATGCCAATATATGAACTGAAGATAACAACCCAGAAATCGTTCAGTCTAACTGCAGTCAGAACTCCGTTAAGGCCATTCAACTCACTTTCGAAAATTCAACTTTGAACTCTCAAGCGAATTCCAGACTTAGCCAAATTTGATGAAAATTTAAGCTAAAACCTCTGTCGGGACCTCTGTTCATCCTCTGACACTGGTTGACTGACTTCTCCGATTGGCTGGCTGACAGGTGCATTGCAGGGCTGAGTAAAAACTGATCAAAAGATATCTTGAGACTATACGTCATAAAACTGTCATCTGAAGGCTCAAAAATCCAAGCGCCTTTTCCAAAAGCTGCGCTTTTTACCAGACTTAGTCAAATTTTGACTTCTGCATTTCGTACGAAGGGAAAAATAAATCCTCCATAACTTTCATTTTCTTAACTTTCAGGACTGGAACTCAGGTTCACTGTGTAGCTGACATCATTCTGCACAATAGCTGCAAAGGCACATTTCCCAAGAAAACAACATCTGAGGGGTGAAAAACTAGGGCGCCTTTTTGAAAAGCTGCTCTTTTCATCCCAGACTTGGCCATTTCAGGAACTGGCTAGAATATCACAAAAACCTTGACTGCAAGCTGCCGAGGCATCTCACGAACTGACGGAGACAGGCAACGGAAAGCTGAGCATAATACGGACACATTGAATATCTGGTATCATCAGAAAGAAAGCATTAAAGGCTTGAAAAGCTTGGGCGCCTTTCCCAAAATGTGCTCTTTTGCTTTTTCTTCTGACGTTCTGACTAAGATTTGACCCTACGTTTGACCTCAAGTTCAGGCACTTCAGCAACTCAGATTCACCCGCTGACGGATGCGTCGCGAAGCTCGAACAAGAAGTGAGATAAACATCTTGGGTGGCATTTAGCCAAAAACCTTCATTTGGCACCTCAAAAAGATAGGCGCCATTCCCAAAAGCTGCGCTTTTTACCAGTGTTAGCCAATTCTCACCTTCGCCTCGTTTTGCGCTGTATCTTTCACAACTTGCTCGAAACAGGTCCGTTTGACAGGCTTGATAGCTTACTGCGAAGCTGACGTGATGCCGGACGAATGTCTGCTGGAGGTGACAAACCCTAAAAACAGGATCTGGACCCCTAAAAGATAGGGCGCCCATTTAAGAAAGTGCTTCCTTCTCCAGAGATAGAAAATTTTAATGATTCCCGTTCAGATTTTCACTTTTCTTAAATCTTTTCAGCAACAGACTGACATGACACTGACACCAACTCCATATCTGAAAACCCCAAAAACGACCATTTGACAACACTTTAACAAGATTAAGACTCAATTAAGCAAAATGCCTTAGTGAAGCAAAATTTTGGTTTGGGTACAACACGTGAGGCTAGGTGAAATTCGGTCGAAGTCTGCCGAAATTGAGCTCCACATATCTTGCATTTAGAATAGAATATAAGTTTCTTAGGCCCTACACTCATTTACTTTCCGCACATTCCTGGTTTTAGGAAAACATACTTTATTGCCAAATCATATGTGCAAAATCCCCTTCAAATCATCCATCTGCTGTTAACTGCAAGAATCTTGAACAATTGTGTAAGTCCCCTCGTAAGAACACAACAATTCACATCAAACCAACTGAGGGTATTCTAAGTATTTGGAACCTTGGAGTTGCATACGAACTTTCTTGCAATCTTAGCGTCGGGATACTTTGATCAAGAGAGAGCGAAGTAGCCGGACTATTTTGTTCGCTAATTGGTGTGGTCATAAAATCACATCAACGGGATCCACACTCTTTTCTTATTCAAATGTGAAGTGCATACTCTTTGAGACCTTATTCATAGAGCCACCAATAATTTTCTTTCATGACCTAAATTCAAGCTTGCCAATCGAGACCAAGAGACTTTTCAAGCTGTTATTGATTCTATTCCCCCCCAAATGCTTCATAAAATTGAGGTTCAATCTCACAAACCATGGTGGAAGGATTGTAAATGGTACCTAGATACCCCTTTTTGGAATTATAGGCCTTGTAAAGGTTATTTGTAGCTTTCTCCACATTTGCCCATTCTTGAACAACTCAACCATCATTGGCAACTTCAATCTGCTCTTAGAACTTGCCATCATCAATTTCAATACATTCAATCTACTATCCTAGAACTTAATTGGCCCATTTTTCCTAGTGCATTCTCTATCAAGGTCTTGCAATGGGAAATTGGCTCCTACACATGGGCATCCCTTGCCCTCACTATCCTTTTTGTGGACATCTCGAGAGCCTCAAGCACCTCGTCTGATTTTGTCCTTAGGCACAAGAAGCCTAGAATGGGATCCATGACCTTTTTAAACTATTTTGTCCATCCCCATTCTCTTGGCATATGGTCTTACTAGGTGGTTGGCCTTATCTCCCGCATAAATACACCCAACTTCGACATGCCTTCAAGGTGGAGATTCTCTTTTGCATTTGGAAAGATATGAATCCTATTTTGTTTTCCAATTGCAATGCAGGTGTTCATTTATCTCTTTGCACCAAGGCAATGATTTCCTCTAACGTTTTCATGTAGATTCAAGTACAATCTCACAAATTTGCAATTGAGGTTGCTCACCTACAAGAGTTTTTGGACCATTGGGGAAATACTCCCTATACTATTGCCAAGGTGCCTCCAAACTCTCCCTCTCCTCTAAGGGGTTGTCGGCATTGTCATAACCAATTTTCTAGGAGAGGTTATAGTTCTCAATCCCGTGGGGATCACCCTCACAATTCTCAAGGCTTCGTTGTTTGTGGCTAGTCCCAACCCCCCAAGCAACCCTCCCAACAACCTTCTTCCTCTTCTCAAAGGTGTGGGGAGGCTTGTTGGCCTAATTCCTCATTTGCAACTTGCCATCTCTCTAGTCCACACACAACAACTAAATGAAGACACCCCTAAGGAGGAAGGAACTCTTACTAGATAGAGCCTATTGATGACACTACCCCCGTTGATGTTTGGGGTTCAAATATTGATGATAAAGCTCCACCTAATGGTGGCATAGCATTAGCTACTTAATCTTGTTTATTTTCATCTTTTCTCTAGACTTCGTCTTGTTAGACTTTGTGGGTATACCATTCTACCACCCTAGCTTTTTTTTGTGAATATTGTACTACTTTTGTTTTAATATAAAATAAAGTAGGAATATTCATCAAAAATATATACATATTCCATTCAAGATATTACATTATGTGGTATAAGTTGAACTTTGGCGGGGCTTCTAAAGGGAATCCTAGGATAGTAGGAGGTGGAGTCCTAAGAGGTGAAAAATGAGACCTCATTGCAGCTATTGCAATCAACTTGAGATAGTAGACCAATCATTATGTTGAGGTAGCTGGAGTTTATAATTATATAAAGGTGGCTCATAAGGTTGGTGTTTAGAACTTAATCATCAAGGGAGACTCTATGAACATCATAAATTGCCTGAAATGGAAAGATCATCCAAAAAAGACCATTAATAGCTTAATAAGGATGCTATTAACATAATTCAATACTTTAGAAAGGTGAATAATGTTCAGATTTTTCAAAAAGCTAATAAATTAGCTGATTTTTATGCTAATTGGGGAATCACTGTAATAAACACCCCTAATTTTTTATTGAAATTTTCCAACTGAAAATAAGTGATAATGTAATATCCTTATCACTTTTTGATTGTCTAGTTACCCAAATGGGCAAGGTGAGAGTATACAATGTATAGGACCACACAACTATCTAGAATGCAGCAACTACGAAGGAAACACACTAGGTAGCAAGCCAGCCAATCCCACTTCTTCAATGGAGTGTGATATGCAAGAACTGAGAAGAAAGCATACTTCTTCGCTTATTCAATGGAGTATGCAATTACAATAAGCATAGGTACTTCCACTTTTTCAATGGTGAGTTTAATTACATTCCTCCACTTATTTAGTGGGACGAGAAAACAGCATTTCCACTTATTTAGTGGAGTGTGCAAAAATAATACTTCCACTTATTCAGCGGGGTAAGCAAATACATTAAAATAAATGATACCACTGGCAGTACTACCATCTAGGGGATTACAAAGTTATTTCAAATGCATTACAGAATAGCAAGAGATTGATAATACTACTGCAATAAACTGATTTAATATTCTAATTTTATAATCGGACTATTGTATCTTCACAGATTAACCCAAAAGAAGCATGATAGACATAGGATATCATTATCACCAAAGCCAATACATAATCAACTGAAAATTACCTCTTATAAGGGATGAAAGATGCCGATTGCAAGTTTGATATACTCTGAACTTCTGATAATACTGACAACCTAGGTCTGAAAATAGATATTTTGTAGCTGATGCAACTATAACAGCGAAGGATAAGGTCATCAAAACTCACACCAGCCACAAGAGTCCACCCCAAAGTGGATTTTTTTGCACTCACAAGGATTAGGGACCACCAAACAAGACAGAAATCGCAAAGAAAGGAGCAATTTCATTGCCTAGTTCACATGCCCCAATCAGCTATCGTATGGCTTGTACCAGGGCCATACAATCTGCAGAAAGAACAATATTAATTCCTCAAAACCTCCTTGAACCAACAACAAAGCAATGTGAATGGGGTCGGCCAAGTCATAGTAACAAACTTTATATATTTTGGAAGTCTATTGGACTGAAATCTCTACCCAATGAGCTATGAATAAATGGCAGACCTGCTATGGAATGGTACAGCCAGCAGAGGGAATAACAAGCTTCATAACATCCAAAACTCATCAAAATAATCATAAAACTTCGACACTCCCAAAAACTTCATAATATAATTCTTAGAACACATCAAAAAATTTGTTACCAACAACTCACAGAAGAAATTACTCCATTGCAGCACATCTATAACTTCTATATGAAATTACCAAGACCAGCTAGGTTGGTTTTCATCCCTAAAACCAATATTTTTTAGAGGGGTTTTGTCCTCGAGAAAAATTGAAGAAAAACACAAGTTCTCCTAGCACAAAACCAAATATCAATTCATATCTAACACCTCTACAATGAGCTCTCAACCTCCTTTTATAACATTCTAGGAGAAATAAAAAATAATTTCCTTTTTCCTCCAAAAGCTCTTTTTTCAAATTAAATAATATTATTTTATGAGAGAAAAAGTCCCCCATTTGCCTAGGAAGACACAACTTAAAACACTTTTTAATAAATAATTATACCTTAATTACCTTTTTAATTTATACTCCTTAGGATGACTTAAGTTATAATTATTTAATAAATTAATAAATTACCCAAGTTGCGAAAAGCATCAAAGTGAGATAAATATAAACTTTGATCATACCATAATGTTATTGAGGACTTAGGATGATGAATTGAAGCAACTTGGCATCTATCTAAAAATAGCATGTTTCTCCAAGAAGTTTAGAGATCTCCCGAAAGGACGGAATTGCATTTTGAAATCATCACGAGGCTCACAAAGGCCCTTTGAACTCACTGCCATGAACAAAACCATTGCTAAATCAATCTTGTGCTCTCCAAGAAGTTTGGATTTTTCCCTTGCCCACTAATTAGCCTACAGGAAAACTCATAAAACAGGCTAATTGTTTACAAACTGATTATGCTTGAGAAGGGAACATTACAGCCACACATATAGTAGTCACCAATTGGATGAGAAATGACACTTTCCAAGAAAAAGCTATTAAGTACTATTAATGACAACAAGAAAAATCATTAACCCCTTTTAGAGGATTGGGCTTATTTCCTACTTGACTGAAGAGTACTTCAGTCATAATGATAAGGAGTACATGAGAACATCTAGCAACTTCCTTTCATCTATTTCATCAACTATCTTGGGTTTCATCAATATTCAACTTTGGTGGGGCTATGAAGAAAGAGATAGGGCATTACATACCATGGGAGGCAACACAAATCGTGTGGAGCCCTTTAGTTGCAATGGTAATAAACAAAATTAAAAAAAATGGAATTTTTTTCTCAAAGGTGGTTTGGCGTTGTATTTGAAGAGATTGAATGGCCATGATACTTCTTTGATAGTAAAATTTTCTAAGGGCTAGGACAACAAGAAAGTGGTAATGCAAGGGATTGAATTTGTTATCACCAAGGAGTTATGAGCACATGTTATGGGGCTTTCAATGGTGAGAGAAAATATTTCAAGGATAGACATTTAGGGGAAGATGTTTATCTTTTTGGAGCCTAGAGAAGAACTAGCTAAACTTCGCTCAAGTTATGCAAGGAGCTCCTTGAAGCCTCCGTGGGGTGAAGTCCTCCACTGCATTATGAGGGTTCACACTGGAAGCAAGGTTCAAATCTATGTATGGTTATCACTTTGTTTTACTAAACCATTTTAGACACATTAAGCTAGTTTCCTTTCGTTCTCTTTTTTTCCTCTTTGAAGATTTCCATTAAGGATTGTAAGGGGTTCCCTAGCATGTTCTCCCTTCATTGGGTGCTTACTCTCCTTATTGTGAGCTATATGAGAGCCAAGAATCCTACTCCCACCTAGGGTGTCATAAGTAAGGAGAATAATTTGAAGAAGGTTGTTGAGTAATCTAACTCTTCCATCAACAATACTAAAGAATCCCTGTCTAATTCTTGGCATAATGTGTAGAAAAAGAATGCTATGGATTCAAACATTGAGGATTCTGTAACACACAAGCTAATCTACAGTTTATGAACTGTACCTAACTACCAGATTCAGCTGAAGTGTAACTAACTAATTTTCCTTACGAGAGTTTCATCACAAATAACAAACAGGAAAGATATATAATCTAAGCATTAATTACTCTAACATTCAATAACTAACTTCTAGTTCTTTTTCTTTTAATTTCAGCTGAAATGGAACAATTAATGGTTTATATAACCGCAAACTTCAGTTGGTTATGAACTAACCATTGTAACGAGACTCGCCCAGACTCGCCCAGACTCGGCAAGTCCCGGGCCGAGCTAGTCTGGCCGAGTCTGGGGAGCCCGGGACTCGGACCCGCCGAGTCCAGAGCCAGACTCGCCAGACTCGCCGGGTTTGGGAGAGTCCCGAGCCTGGGACCCGGCCACAGCAGCAAGCACTTAAGACACTAAAAAAACATAAAATTAAAAGTTTAAGTTAGTTTTTTTTTTGTTCTATATGTTCTCTCCAACCCTAAAAGCAACCTCATTTCACTCTTTTGGAAAAATAGAAGGAGAAGAGAGAGTTGTGAAGAAAAATAGGAGGAGAAGAGAGGGCAACCAGCAAATTGTTTAAAACAAAAGCAAGGTCATATATCATTTGGGAAGCTTCATACTGCTAAGGAGGTGCATTGAAAGTTCATTGCTAGTGATTGGGAGGAGTTTGCATTGCATTCCAAGCCAAATCTAAGAGGTAAGTTTGATTTTAATGGTTTTTTTTGTGTTTTTTTAACAAATAATTCATTGTAATTTGTAAAATCATTGTTTTTAAATTTTTATAGTTTGCATTTTTATTTACAAACCCTACTTGCAACTTAAATAATTTTACAAACCCTACTTGTTATTGCAGCCACATTCATTTGCAAATCAAACCATATTATTATTTTCACAATGTCTCAAACCCCAGTCAGAAAAGACCCTGCTTGGAAACATTGTGAAAATTTTCCCGGAATGAAAAGAGGAGAAACAAAATGTAAATACTGCAAAACAATATATCATGGAGGCATAAATAGATTGAAATACCACATTGCACGCATACCCATCCATGATGCAGTGGGCTGCACCCTAGCACCTATTGAGGCTGTTCGTGAAGTGCAGGTGCAATTAGAAAATTTTGAAATGCAAAAAGAAGTTAGAAAGAGACAGAGGGAGGAGTTGGCGGGTGTTGGAGTTGGACAGGGACTTGGTGCTGTTGGAGGTGCTTCTTCCATGCCTCCATACCGTCCTAGTGCTAGTGCTTGTGCTAGTGCTTCTGCTTCTGCACCATCTATTCCTATGCGTACTCCTAGTGCTGGTGGCGCTGCTACTGCTAGTGGTAGTGGCAGTATTAGCATTGGCCCTAGAGTTCGTAAATCTAGGGTGGACTCATATTTTGTACCACACACTACTCCTGGTTCCCAACCATCGCTTGAGAGCATGGGTTGGAACAAGGATGCACACGATGTAGCAAAAAAACAATTGCAGACTTTTGGTACTACTGCACCATTCCCTTCCATGTAGCCAGGTAATTCTTTTTTCGTTTAATTGTTTTAAAATTTATATTTAAATTTTATTGTTTTAGAATTTAGATGTATCTCACTATCGAATTCAAATTTAAAGTTAAAAACTTAAATCTTTTCATTTTATGACATGTTTTAGGTCTCCTTTTTGGCAAAACATGGTTGATGCAATAACCATATGTGGGGCGGGGTTCAAAGCCCCCAGCGAAGATGAATTAAAGGGCCCACTTTTGACTCAAAAGGTGGCGGATGTGAAAGCACAATTAGAGGAGCAGCGTGTGCAATGGAGGAGGATTGGTTGCACCATCATGACTAATGGTTGGACCGATAGGAGAAATAGGACGCTGTTGAACTTTCTAGTTTCCTCTGGAGGTAATTGTACTTACCTTAATACATTGATATTTGAATTTGATTTAGTGATTAATAATTTAATAAGGCTGATTTATGTTTTTAATTTATTGAATAATTGGTAATTTGGTTTTGCTTATTTTTTCAGGTGACACTGTCTTCATAAAGTCCATTGATGCTTCCGCCCAATTCAAAAATGCCACATACCTATGTGAGGCTATAGAGGAGGTGATAGCCGATGTGGGGGAAGAAAATGTAGTGCAAGTGGTGACAGATAATGCAGCAAATTATGTTGCTGCTGGTAGATTATTGATGGAGAGGCACCCAACTATATTTTGGACTCCATGTGCCGCCCATTGCATTGACCTCATGATGGAGGATCTTGGCAAGCTCCCATGGATAAAAACATGTATGGAATCAGCAAGAAACATTTGCAAATTTGTTTACAATCATGCATGGGTGCTTAACCTTATGAGGCAATACACGGGGTTGAGGGAGTTGTCTCGTCCTGGCATCACTCGGTTTGCATCAAATTTTATCATGTTGCAATCCTTGATTCGGTCAAGGGCACCTTTGAGGCGCATGTTTGCTGGTGAGGAGTGGTCTTCCTCATCCTTTTCTACAAGCACTGCAGGGATTGCTGTGGCTGATTGCATATTTGATGAGGCAGGGTTTTGGACACCAGCAGATGAGATTGTGAAGGTAACATTTAATTCTTTATTATGTTTTAATTTTTAATCATATCTTACTTTTATTTGTTCATTTTCGTTGACAGTCACACTTACTTATTTGTGAAACATGTTTGCACTTTGCAGTTTATTGAGCCCTTGCTAGTTCTCCTACGAGTTGCAGATGGGGAGAAGCCCGCAATGGGCTACATATATGAGGGCATGGATAGGGCCAAAGAGGCCATTAGATCAGTCTATGGTGGAGTTGATGATAAGTATCATCCCATTTGGGAGATCATTGATAGGAGATGGCAAAACCAACTCCATAGGCCCATCCATGCAGCCGCATGTTTCCTAAATCCGGCCTTCCACTTCCGCCGTGATCTCCGTGCAGATAGAGAAATTCTTAGTGGGCTCTACTCGACGATAGAGAGAATGTTGCCCGCTGTTACTACACAGATAGTGCAGGAGATAGATGCCTTCACTAAGGCACGAGGAGACTTCTTTGCACGTCAAATGTGCAAAGATAGTAGGACAACATTAATGCCAGGTAAAAATATATTTAAGGCCATAATTTTCATCTTTTTATATTATAATTTATTATTAAATGTTGAACTTGAACTTGAAACTTGAAATGAGATTGATTTTGTTTCTTTTTCTCATCTCAGATGGATGGTGGGAGATGTTTGGTTCTGATACACCGAACCTGCAAAATGTTGCCATACGAATATTGAGCCAGCCATGCAGTTCATCCGGTTGTGAGCGCAATTGGAGTATGTTTGAGCACATACACTCCAAGAAGCGCAATAGATTGACAGTGGAGAGGATGAATGACCTGGTATATGTTCATTACAACCTTCGGCTCAGATACAGGAAGGCTTTTGACCACGACAACACCCCGATCTGTTTAGAGGAGGTTGATCCACAGTCTGAGTGGATCACTGAGGCTACAGACGCAGTCTTTAGTGACGAGGACCTTGATTGGGTGGACCAGGCAGAGAGAGAGGCTGAGGTTGTAGCCATGGCTGAGGAGGAGGCTAGAGCACGAGGAGACATAGCTACTGGTGGTGAGAGTGGTATGGGGACTCAGACACAGGCAGAGACTATGGCTGCAGCTGCAACATCATCCAGGACCTTTAGACGCCTTCGTAGGAAGGATGCTGGCTCCACTATGCCATAGGCATAGAGTGATAGACTTATAGCTATTGTTTTGAATCTTTTGATATTTCATATTTGTATGGAACATTTGATGTCATGGATTTCATATTCCATGAGTTTTGTATACATTTGACTAATTTTATATATCAAAGTATGTTATTTCCTTCAGCAGCGCAACTAGAATTTGTGTACTTTATACTTATGTGATCATTGTATACTTGTGTATGTGATCAAATTTGCTTTTATTTGTGTTGTATTCAATAAAGGGTGCTTGAAACAAGTTTTAAATCTTTAAAAATCTCTAATTTTCTAAGGTTTTTTCAACTTTTTTCATTTTGCCGAGTCTGCGCCGAGTCCGAGTCCGAGTCTCGTAACTATGGAACTAACTATTCCATTAATTGAGAAATGAATAGAACATATAATAACAACAATGAAATAAACAATATAGAGTAAATATATTTTGAAGTAAAGAGAGAGAGTTAAGAGATAGACAGTCTGAAGGCTTCCTATTTGAATGCTTGAACATGACTCAATCTTCGAGGGAAAAAGAAACATCATTAAGGGATTTTCTGCCCAACCAAGGACCTTCCAGTCTCCAGTGTTTCTTCAACTGAAGAAACCCGACCCTTCACAAGGGCAGTCTATAAAGGATTTCACAATTTACCATCTTGCCATCTGAGTCTGGTGTGAAGAACCTATACTACCCTAGTTGATCTCTCACTATAGGTTCTCCTAACTAGAAAGACCATTCTAACCAGGGCTATATCTGATTCTTGATGGGTTATTGTTGCTCATTCAAAGCATCATAACCTTGGCCAAGGATTTATTGATTATGGGAACGTTCTATGCCATCAGCACTCTCACCCTTACTCGGCATGAAAAAACTTGACTCTTGGGTTTATATTTTTAGTGACTCGGCTCATTATCGAACCACTTCAATAAAGAATAATGTGTTCATATCTTACTCACTAAAGGAGAAAATGTAAACTTGTCAATGTTGAAGAACACTTTAGCTTTAAATAGTTATATTTCTTTTAATTGACACAGAGAGAAAAGAGATTATTGTACAGTTCTGATTCAAGAGCTAAGAAAACAAAGTATGGATTAAACTACAAATAAAATAGGGTTGGAGGAAGGCTCAGCAAAACTCGGTTGCAAGATGAGGTGGCCGCAACCGGGATGAAGAATTAAGAAGAGATAATTTGTCCAGGCGAAACAATGGAGATAGCAAAGAATTTTGATATCATAATCATTGGAAGGAACATGAATCTAATGAATATACCAACATTACACATCAATTCAATTGAATGAAAGATCAACTATACATTATGCACGACTCAGTAAACTTAAGGCACCAAATAAACTTGCCTATATTTGCAAAATTGAATCGCGACAATCCCCAGATGAAATCTCCCAGATGATGGCAACAGATTAATCAGCCCTTCTCAGTTAGGATAGAAATTCTGTAGCAAATTAACTAAGAATAAAGATTGGATTTCCTCCCTCAAGATAAAAGTGGTGACTAAAAGAAGAATCGAGCTCAACAAAGCTACACAGACAGAAAGAACAACCCTCCAGGACAATGCCAGACTGAAATATGCTAGCTCTCTGGTTGAATCCTCCTAGTGATCGATCGATAGCACAGCTATATCGAACTCTTTTCAGGTTGAAGGAGAGTTACAAAGACGGGTCATACAAAAGTGAGGAATGAATCAAAGATATGGCGTTCAGTCAAGTATTCACTAATCAGAAAGGAAAAAACCCCTGAGATGCCGAACGATAGAGAGTAAAAGAATAAAGTACGAGAGAGGAAAATAATGAAGAAAGCTCTCCTAAATCCTACACGAGCCAAGACTCCCCGAAAGAACGACTGCATGCCTCCCTTCTTGTGCATTTCTTCCAAGAAAGATGGCAAGGGTGGCGGGGAGTTACCGCCACCATCTACTCCAACGGCAAAAGCTACTACCCCTTTTCATTATCGCCACTAGAGATTTTTATTATTAACGGCTTTAATATTTTAATTCATAAGCTAACTCCCAAGGTGCTCTCAAAGAGTTAATACATGACTTCAATAGGAAAATGATGATGCACAAATTAAGTTGACTTGTTTTTATAATTATTTAATTAAGTGAGATTTATCCCAAGGTTACGACTTCCATGTAGCCACCTTACACCAACTCGTGACTTGATGGTAATTTGTTCCTTTATAGACTACGACCTCTCCTTGATGATATTTCCCTTTCCCTCGAGGTGTTGACAATCCTACATCCACTTGAGAAAGAAATAGGGTTAGACCGTTCTCTGTATCATTTTAAAATAAAAACACATCAACACATTCACTTATATATTTATAAAGAAATCATTCATAATTGCAGTTATATCAAATAAATTAAAAAATTATTTTCCCAATTTTCACATTCTCATGAAAGGTAGTTAATCACAACTAACATAACGACCATAATATTATTGCCATAATCTTGTCCAAGACAAAAGGGATGTAATAGATTCCCTTTCTAGTAAAAGTAGTCCTAAGGCTTAGGAGGACATTAGGAGAGTTGGTTTGGGTAGAGATGATAGACCTCAAGGGGGTAAGAAGAAGAGAGTTCAACCCAATAATAATTAGGTCCAAAGCCCTAGGGTTAGGGCTAACAACCTCAAATAGAACAAAAGAAAGAGAGAAGATTTTGTTAAAGGGAAAACCCATGGTGTCAGGGTTCCTCTTGATAAGGGAAAAAAGAAAGTCGATGATGTGCAAGAGACTCCTGAGCAAATGGAGGGATTGAGGGTTAAAGATAAAGGGAAGACTAAAATCCTTGCATAGCCCTTAGTGGGAGAACCCTTCACAACCATTATGAATCCTTGTCTTGCTTTTCCCAAAGAATTGTCTCTTTTGAAGTCAAACCTATCATCATTATAGGAGATTTTAAAAGTTCTTGGGACAATGCAAGAAGCAATGTATGCCTATAACTCCCTTACTTAGTGGTTCTTTGTGGAAATAAACAAAATTAATATGAAGCTTGCACTAATGGAGAAAATTATGGGACGGAAAATTCAACTATGGAGGGAGAAGAACACTAACATACTTCAAAATTGAGAGACTTACTTCATCTAAATAGGATGGATAAAGACCACAGTAAGTTGAGAGAAAAATTGGTTCCCATGGTTGCAGAATTGGAGTAGTCGAAAAAGGAACATAACAATAGGTTGGTGGTACTAAAAACAGAGCTGATTATTATTAAGGAGAATCTGATTAAGGTTATCCAAGATAGTAAAATTACTATATAGACTAGCACCATAGGGATCAAAATTCTTACTATCTTAAAGATAGTGCTGAAAGATCAAAAGCTCCTAATGATGAAGGAAAAGTTGTGAGAGTTGGACACAATGCTTGAACTAGAAGTAGTGGGAGGAAAATTCATGAGGAGAAGAAACAATTTTAGGACTTCGTGCAGCCACATGAAAATATTTATCAACATGAGCTGGAGGCTGCAAAAATCTTGAAAATTTTGTAGGGTCTAGTGGTGTTTGTTTTTTGTCTATTGTATGGTTTTTCTCATAGCATGGTTACTATTTTCCTGTTTCTTTATTATTTGTAAAGAGTTTGAGGGTCCCTTCAAAAAAAAATTTACCCCTTTCTAATAAAAAACATTTATAATGCATCATATATTGTGTGTTACTATCTAAGTTGCTAGTTCTAGCATAATCCTAGTTCTAGCAAAAAAAAATGGCTTTGGGTTCATCCATACAAAAAAATATAAAAATTATATATATATATATATATATGCAACCTAAAGCATGAATTAAGATTAGAATATCACATAGCATCATATAAACAACAAAACCACCATAAACTTGAATGTCATTTAATACATAAATGATAAATATTATAAAATATTCATCGTTCAAACTTCAAGTTCAATATTAAAATAATAATATCAAGTTCAACAATTAGTTTTAAATTTGTAATCATCAATTGGATTTTCTAAATCATCAATATCATCATCATCATTGACATTAGATGAAGTAGGAACACTAGATGAATCACAAGCAATGCCAATTCCATTGCTACTTGCACAAAGGTGTGTTAGCTTTCTGACTCCTCAAGTGCAATATTCTAGGAAGTGGAAGCATCCAAGTCAGTATGCTCTAGCTCTATATCCCACAATTTCATGTCCTCTTGTAGCCGTGTTTGTGAGGAAGGAGACACAAGTTGGAATGCACATTTACTAAATTCTCCACTTTTTTTAGTGCATTATATTGCGCTTTACTAAGTGGATGAAAGAATATGTGCTCCAATTCTTCTCAGATGCAAACGAACTAATAACCTATCAAGACAAAGTAAAGAGTTAGGGTTATATATTATAAAAATAAAAAATTATAAATGAAACTTGAAAATTTAAAGACTAAAAAGTAAAAATTTATTGAACTTACTTGGAATAAAATTTTAATTGTGAAGGGTTGTAGGTGTTGGAATTGATGGGCATGGAAGCACCACCAACTTTGAGCATCCTTATTTGTAATGTGCCTAGCCCAGCTGACTCAAAAACTCTTCTTTTGCTGCCTTGGGAATTTTGTCAAACAATTGGTGTGCAAGCTGATATAGGCTGATAAGAACTTCTAATTGATTTGTTTTGACTTTCTCGTCACCAATGATGTTTCTTTAAATGTTTCCAATGGTATCAATGATTGCCAATGACAACTATGAATGTCTCTAAGATGAAATGCAATTGTTTTAATGCACTTTTGATGTATATAGATGACTGAAACTACTTGCAATATGCAGCTACAGCAATTAGAAATTATGACAAACACTTTGGATGCAACCTAAGATGGCATTTATGCACTTACAACCAAGTAGCATTAATACAAATATCTAGTATGCAATATTATAACATTATTTATGCCAAAGGAAAACCTACAGCCAATTGACATTTTGACAAACAATTGGCATGCAAACTAATAAGTTGATCATGAATGACAATAACATATTCAATTACAATAGTATTTGACCAACAACTTATATCTCCTTCTTTGCAATAAAATGTCTACTACAATGATGCTACGAATTGGCCAAGACTCTTGGCTTACAATTGTTTGACAATAGTACCAAATCTGATTTTCTGAGTATTCACTTACAACAGCAACTAAAATGCCTATGATGACAATGCAAACTACTTAGTAAATGCAAGAAGAACCTGGTAATGATGGCGCCCAATGTTGTTGATGAAGAAACAATAAAAATCCAATGTGATAGGCACCTTCCAAGCTCAAATCGAAATGCTCAAGCTGCTGCCCCTGTTCTTGCCTTAGATAATTAATTGCAGCACCAAACGCCCTCCAATTTGCCCTTAAAACGATTGTCTTGATGATAGGAATTGAATACAACAATACCCAGAATGATTGGCCTCCTCAATCAAAAGATATGAGCAAAAACATGAGACTCACATAGGCTGATCAACCTCCATGACAGCAAATTATGAAGGTCTGAAAATGCAACTGAAACTTTACAAAATATCACTCCTTAAGATGATGAAATGATAAATCACAGTCAGCAATTATTCTCCAAATTGAATCTCCACAAATTTGCTCAATAAAATAATCAATCTCAGCAATACATCAGCTGCTGAAGTAACTTCTCCATCAAATGCAATAATACATCAGCTGTTGCAAGTCAAATACTTTACTCAAAATAAGTACAATAATACATCAGCTATTGTACTCAAATAATTTCCACAATGAAGCACAAGATTGGACTTCTGAAGTAAAGCCCACAATCAGCAATAATTCAGCTGGTATCTCACAGCCTCAAAATTGCGTAACCAATGAGGGTTTTCGTCCCCAAAGGTCCTCCAATGGCTGAAACCCTAGCTGGCTTCTCCACCACCAAAAGTCATCAATTCAAACAACAATTCCTAGATGATGAAACAATGGCTGGCCTCACCTATTTATTCTTTTTCACCAAGAGGTCGGCCCGAAATCTAGAAGCTTCCAGAATATTATTTTATTTTTATTAAGTGACTTTATGATATATTATTTTATTTAAGTCACTTTATTAAATTAATTAAATATAAAGTTACCTTTTAATATTTATTTATTTGATAACTTTATAAATAATTAACTTAATACCACTTTTTTAATTTAATTAAAATAATCAATTAGTCATCATCATAAAATAATCATTATTTTGGACAACTTAATTAATTAGATTAATTAAATCAAACTACCTCCAAAACGGGGACATTACATTATTTAACTTATCACAAAGAGCCTCAATCCTTTGACCATTTGAGTGCACAAAATTAATGAGCTCACTCATGACTACATCTTGCAAATCAATATCAAGGAAGAGTCATACAAAATGTTGCCTTGTATCCTACAACAAATTCAAAATCTCTATATGGGGCAACCGTTGTTGGCATATAAAGAATCTCAGCTCTATAGTATTTTGGACTCAATGCAAAGGCAAGAAGACGTAATGGGGTGGTCATTGTGTTCCATCTTTCTTCAACAATTGTGTGCAGTTGTTTGAAGAAAGTATCTTTAGGTCTTGCCCTTTCACATTTATGATGCTTTTCATCTTTTCAATCATTGATTCAATGCTATCATATATCTCTGCCAAGCAAGGCATGTCCATGTCAATATAACAAATCATGCTCAAAATGGGCTCAATGAAACTAAGGAGATACTCCACACCATAGTTTACATACTCTCTGATTACTCTCCAAGTAGCTGAGTAATCTCCAAAAAATTTGCATGCCGAGTAATTTCTACTTTTACTCGCAAGTAGTATGCAAATGGATTTTCTCCCATCAAATTATTGAGTAATCGCTAGTAGCTCGCAAAAAACCCACAAACTTGGCATGTTTTTGTGTGTATAAATATGTTTATTTGTGTATATGCATGCAAACATGGCATCCTATGTATGTTTATAGATGTTGAAAATGGAGATAATTATGTAGCTTTTAAAACTTGTAAAACTATTATACTGTAGATCTAATTAAGTATTCTTTGTTACAATTTATTTGTGGATGATTATCTGTTTAGATTCATTTTACCATTTGTAGAAGTAGACAAAAGATTGTAGAAGAATAAGACCAAAAGATAGAAGTGACACAACATTTACCGTGGAGAAACCCTTTCGAGAAAAAACTCCACCACAATCAATAGTGCTTGTATTATTTAACCTTAGAACAAGATTACAATAATTCTTTATCAATCCTTGCTTGAGATGCTTCTTTTCCTTCAACAATTCTTCTTCACAACCTGCAATAAACTCATAAAACTCTCTTCAACTTGCTGCAATAAATAGACAATTATGAGCATTGTAAACTCCAAAAAGTTTACAATTACAAAGAACAAGGCTTATCTCACAAAACCTGCGCCTTTTCTTTGCAAGTAGAGTTTTTCCGTGAAAAACAATGTCAAACCAAGTCCTTCATCAATTTGGGCATCCCAAACTGAAATCATAACTCAACGTTGATTACAAAGATATCTTCCAAGTTTCTCCTCAAAGTTGGCGCCCAAGAATGGGCCCCACTTAACTGAGCCTTGTAAATATCTTCTCATGCAAAGGTGTTAACTCCAAGATCTCAACTTGGGCACCCAAGGTGGGTCCAAGACAATCTTTGTTAACTGAAACATATCTCTCCATCAATTCATGCAAACATGATGCATGATTGATCATCCCCACTTAACTGAATGTATCACCCGTTATCTGTCATGCAACTCAAGTCATTAGTCATGCATTCCAAGTCAACTGAAGTCAACTAGCATTCAACTAAAACTAACTACATGCAACTGAAGATAACTGAACCATTACTAAACTGAACTAAACTAAACTAAATTGAACTGAACTGAACTGATACTAAATTGAATTGAACTGAACTGAACTGAATTGAACTCTATGCATGTAAACATCAATCCCTAACTTCTAGGATCTTTACATGCATTACAGAAGTGTTATCTTTTTCTCCAAACAGTTAACTTAACTCAAGGTGAGTTCCACCTTCCATGTGGGTGCCCCATGTGCTCCTATTTTGTAGGAGCTCTTCTTGGGCGTCCCCACATGTTCCTATCATTTAGAATTAATTACAAATGTCAATTTACATGTTCATTTCATTTGAATTTAATCTCTTTTTGATCCTAGTGTTGGGGACATTTTCCAAGGACTTAGGAGATACATGAAATATGTTTAGGATTGCAATTAAATGGCATCCTATTCCCAACAATAGATATGTATGTGTGCACAATGCAGTTCTGAGTATACACATACATAAATATCCACACAAATTTTCCGAGTATTTGCCGAGTATTTGTTGAGTATTTGTTGAGTTTTTCCCGAGTCAAAAATTTTGGGCTTGCCAAGTACTCTCCGATTCCGAGTATGTAAACTATGCTCCACACCATCCCACCAAGAGTCATCTAAGATTATCCACTTAATTTTTGATGCCCTAACATAGTTGCTTTGTAATGTCCCTTTTTCAATCCATTCCAACATTCTTGGAGAGTGTTGCTTTTATCGAAACAATTTTCTAAGAATGATAAAGTGTTCCAGGAGTCAATATGAATATAATGATTTTTCTCGAGTGCAAATCCAACTTTCAAGGAGCATTCCATATTTCTTTGAGATTTCCAACATCCTTGGAGAGCACAAACTTTCCTAAGACCTTGAGATGTGTGGACACAAGTAATTAAATAAATAATTTAAGTTGTTTTAAAGTGACTTTATATTATAAAGACAACTTATGCTTATTTATTTTAAAGAAGGGTGGCATACATCATAAAGTGTTTCTAAATGAGGGCTTAAAAGTGTTAGCACTAGTAATGGGGTACAAGTGACTTAAAAAGTTATTATTTAAAAGCGACATTGAAATGAAAAATCAAAAGTGATATTTAACTAAAAGTTCTTGAAAAAAGTCACTTTATTTTATTAAGAGAAAATGTTTTTTTTTTTTAAGTAATAAATAAGCAAAAAAAAATATCTTTCGGAAAAAATCGAAAAACAAAACCCATTTTTCAAAAACAAAAAAGTGTTTTCTCAAAAAAGCAACAAAAAATGCAAAAAACAATGAAAAAGTAAAAAAGTAGCAAAAAAACAAAGAAAAAATAGCTCGAAAAAGTTATAATAGAAGGTTGGGTCTTGAGAAGAAGCATTACCATATTTTCATTTGCATTTTCTTTAATTAAGAATGTAATTTCATATTACTTGAGGACGAAAACCCTCTTGGAATACCAGTTTTGGGGACATAAACCCTCAACAACCATTAGAGCAATTTCATTCAAAGATTGGCATTGTGCTGAAAGTGAAGATTTCTCAGTTTGTGCTACAAAGTTAAGTTAATTTTCCAGTTCTGTTCTAATGGAATTTTTTAATGTGTTTTGACATGTTATGGAGTTTCTTCTTGATGTTCCTTGCTGGAAGCATAGATTTAAGGAAGACTTTTCATGTGTTTGGGGTTAGTTTATGATTGTTTTTAGCAATGTAGATGTTCCTACTTGTTGGGGAGTTGGGGTTTGATGTTATTTGGGTGTGTTGTTCTTGCTTTCCAGCTTCATATCAGACTTGTACATGTCTGATTTCCTCTTAGCAGCTTGATATTGTTCGGTTCTAGTGTGTTTGGGTGTCGGTTGAGGTAGTTTAGAGTGCCTTATCAACTGTTATTTCAGTATTGGGTGAGTTTTCTTCAGTTTGGGGTTATTGGATCAGCTTATAGTGGTGTTTGCAGAGTGTTTTAAGATTATATCAATCTGATTTTGGACAGTACAAAGTTGTATCAGCATTTTTCTAGCTTCTTGCTTCAACTTTCAATGTCATACTTAGCTGGGTTGGTGAATACACATTTTGTGTATCATATTCCTTGTTCATTTTGTGTCTTGCAGACTAATTTATGTTATTGTAGCAGATTGATTTTATATCAGATTGATATCAACAGTATATCTCATATCATGTTATTTTGTAATGCATTTCCTAACTCTTTTGTAAACTCCAGATGGTAGTACCACCGAAGGATCATCATTTGCATGCATATCATATTGTAGGATTGAATGGTTTACCGCCAATGATTAAAGCATATCATAGAACCCATTTTGGCATTGAACAAGCTAGCATTATCAGCCATTTTGGTCAAATTCAAGCTTAAACATTATGCCAATGGCTTTCATTGCATTCACACAATGCATCAAAGAGGTGTTGATTAGGCTGGCTCAACCGCCTATGTATTCTGGTCAACTTGTGTAACGACCCAGTTCTGCGTAAATTAAAAACTTTCTAATTCTCACTTAAAACATGTAAAAGTAACATATAACAAAGATAATACAATAAAATTTCTTCCTTTCTTTATTGATAAACACGTACAAGTTACAATATGTTTCCTCATGAATTTCATTTTCATTGCAAATATAAACCAGAGTTAAAAAGTAATACAATTACATACATAGCTTTTAAGCTTTTGCACAAATAGAAGTAAGAAGGTCCAGGAGTCCGTCCTTTCAAATCTTGGTACATCGGCCGCTTGCTGTGGAGGAGAAACATCACTCGAGCGCTTTTCCGCCAACCACGGACTTATAATGCGGTCCCCCGCACGATCATTTTGCAATGAACGGCCCTCCCTTCGAAGAAGAGATTGGTAGGGTATCCTTTAACGATTACCAACTGAGCATAGTGCTGTGTCCTACTCAACTAGAGCCTTGCTATTTCACAATCTCGGTCTAGTACTCGGATCACAATGAACTGACAGTGTAGTCTCAACTATCTCACATCTAGGTGGATGTCGTACCTTTCACTACTTTGGCCAAAGTATTCTCATTCAGTTCTTCGAATGAAGGTCATCTATCATAAACACTACTCAGTGCCGATTTGACTTAAGGCTTCCTTACTCTACGCATAGGTTTGTCCTTCAATGGGTGAATCCGTCAACCCAAACATCCTACAATCATACGTACCTACTAGAAATGAAAACAGTATTCAAGTGTCTTGTATCAATCCTCCTATCTAGGAATTCTTTATCCTAGGAGTACTTAACTTGTCTCAGTTATCCTAATAACTTAAGCTAAAAGACTTCACTTGATTCTGCCATCATTTCGATCCTAGTAGATAATAAGTATGTCTACGTACTCTCCATATACGGAGATCATACAAGTTTGATACTCCAAACAATTGCATAACCGTTTAATACTACCAATCAATCATCACACACAAAAGACAGTCTTGTAGTACAATGCATATAATTTCCTACTAATGCATATAATCAAATTGAATCCTTTCTTTTCAAAACCCCAATTTCCTACTAAAACCTTCTTAAACAAATTAAATCCCTTCTATTCAACACCCCAATTCCTATTTAAACTTCTTTAACCAAATTGAATATAATGAAATGCATCAAGCTATCTCCTTAAGCTACATTGTCATTCCCTAACCTTTACCCTTGCATAAAATGAAGTCCCTTAAATCATTATGCAATAATAGATTATCAACCAACAGATATATGCTAGGAATAATTCATTTATTTCACCTCAATACAATCAGCAAATCTAAAGACAGTAAAAGAAGACAGTTTTAAGCTAAATTCTTTAATCAAGAAAACATGCCTGTATAGACTCCTTTCCAATGTTCCTCTTATCAGCAGTCTTCTGTTGTTGACCACAGCAAACAGTTTCCTAACTCAGAAATTCTCCACTTTAAGAACGCTATTGTTTTCTCACAGTAATTTATGAAATACAATTGAGAATACTCAATTCTCCTCTCACTGAAAACACTTGAAACAGAATAATAACACAGACTCACAATACTGGCTCTCAAATTGCAATGTATAAGCTCTCTAAAAACGTCACAAATGAGAAAGCACAAGAATGTCTTCGAATGAAGAATTGTGAACTATTTATAGGCCGGATTAAAAATAGTTTCCCCATTTCTGGGCATGCAACTTGACAGATTACCATGTTTACTAAGTCAAAATGTCACTTGTCATTCTTGCAAACCCTCAGTCATTTTTTCCAAGATGATTCGACCTCTTAGGAGCCAGCAATTCGAAGAATACTTCAACTTTGCAATAAAAACGCCACCTACAGCCACGTTTTGCTGCCAGGCGTATAAACCTTTCATGATATTATTGCTGCGTTCTAGGTCAAGCTTCAAATCGATACAACATAGAGGTTTATTGCTATTTTTCTGGTTTTGAGCTTTGAAAACGTCTTCCTTCATTTCCAGCTGCGCAGGAACTTCCGCCATTTCACGGGATAGTTCATTTTTATTTTCCATTCGTTTTTTGTAAAGTTCGAACTTTTCAAATATTTCCCTAAATAAGTTCGCTACTTTTCAAATGTATTTTGAGATGTTAAATCTTTCATACGGCTTCCTTTTAACACTTAAAATATAAAATACGAATTTCATCCTTCAAATAACAATACTTATTCTTTAAAACATTTGAAAATATTTTCCTTCATTTTAAAAGAAATGATTTAAAGCTTCAAAAATCATTTTCAATACTAAGGGTTCGATTTTACCATAATTGATTTATTCAATTATTTACTTAGTTCATAATAATAATGATTTTAACTATGCAAAGTAAAAATTGTTTTCCCAATTACTCAAGGTAATATTTAATTTCCCCAAATTACTCCTGGTAATATATTTTTATATTTATTTACTCCTAGTAAAATATAATCTTTAATTTTCACTTAAGAGATTTTAAAATACTATTAAACTTAAGTAATAAGTTAATTTCCATAAATTTAGAAGTTTAAATAAAATATAATTTCATTATATATATTTTATTATATAAATATTATTATAGTTCTTTTAAATATTAAACATATAAATATTTAAATACCCAAGTATTTAATATACATATATATTTTAATATAACTATAATAATATTATATATAATCTTTAATATATAATTACTTATATATAAATATATTTATATTTAACAAATATAAATATATATACATATACATATTTATTGCCAAATATATATTTTGCCAGTCGGTCCACGTACTTTCAATATATATATATATATATAAATTCCAAGGCAAATATTATAGTAATATTATTTATCCATAGATAATAGGTAGTGTGTGTATATATATACACATATATATTCGTATATACCTCAGTATACTATATACATGTATATACACACCCACTTAACCTATTCGCTTATGTCCATTCACGTTATGAGCATAATACTGTAAGTCTGATAAACAAACAATCATCACTCTCAAGCACAAAGAAGTAAACTAGACTCCTAAAGCCTATGGATGACTTATCAAAACCAACTTATCTGACTTGGTGTCTCAGAACCTATATTGACGTGTGTGTATGCTCAATTTGGTAATCGTTACTGTTTACCCGACCAAGTTCCTCCCCGAATGATGTCTCTCCTCTGTCCGGAGGAAGAGTCTTCATACCTGCACATCATGACATGACATCGGCAGTCATATGCTCATAACAAGGTAAAAACATCTCACAAGTTAGAATAACATTATTCCATAATTGTATGCTACATTTAATCAAGAATTAAATCATTTAGAAGTAACAATCAAATGAAACCATCATTTAAACAGGACTCATTCATTTAATAACGAGATCAACCATGTTTTATTCATCATCAAGATTACAATCAATTGCCCTATAATAGTAGCTATAATATCGGGATGTAACAGCTTGCCACCATTCATCTTCTTGCATACATCATAGATAGTGTGTGGTTGAAGCACTATATATTCTCACCTTGCCCTCTCTAGGATCTGGGTGAACAAAAAGTGTGGAGACATTGCTTATGCATTTCTATATTGCAAAAAACTAAAAAAAATAAAAATAGGATGGGTTGTTACATGCTTTGCCTCCATATAGACCAATTTCGATTAATCATCATGCTAGAAAGTGCCTCCCTAACTTTCACAAGTCGTCTCAAGACAATTTTGTTAAAGGTGAAATGGGTCTCAACAACCTATTCAAAAATAAAAAATAAAATAATTAAAATTTAAAAACAAATTTTAAAGAAGAATTAGAATACACAATCAAATTATATAAAATGTAAAATTTTATACTCTTCAATAGCTCCAATTTTGAAAATGATCTAAAAATGTCTTGTGACATGTGGAGATTGGTGGCAAACATTTGGATGTCCTCAACTTTTGCATACAACTCTTTGATCCAATCAATTTTATTACCAATTTTTTGTAGCATAAGATTGAGAGAGTGGACTACGCAAGGTGTCCAAAAGATATGTGAATAGCATTCCTCAACCAACAAGCCAATAGCTCTACAATTCTTTGCAATGTCCATTATGACTTGAACAGCGTTATGGGTCCCACTCCCTCAATGGCTACAATGAGAATATCAGTAATAAATTGGCCATCTTTCACTTGCCCATCACAATCCACAACTCTCAAAAACATTGCCCCTTTAGGGAACATTGCTATGACATTGATCAAGGGCTGATTTTTTGCATCTTTCCACTCATTGGAAACAATGGACACACCTGTCTCAACCCATGAATCCCTTATGGGCTTCAATGAATCATCTATGAGCTTGACCACTTTTTCCAATAAGGTGCCACGCACTTTCTCATAACCCAGGCCCTTGTACCCTTTTGGATCCTTATTAACGTTTCTCACCATCTCTTGTCAATGTGGTGAGAAAACAACATTGAAATCCAACCCATTTGTATAAATACATCTTTCTTTGTGTTGGTCAACAATGTCTCGACTCTCATTTTCAAATTCAATCTTGAAAAGTCGCTTTGGTTTTTTTTTGTAGTGGCCAAAAATGGGTGATTCTCTACCACAACAATAGGTTTAGATGGGGGCATTAGGGGCTTCATTCCCTTTGATCTTTTTTCTTAAGGTTTGATTTGATTTACGACCTACTAGTTCATCTGCTTGTTCTTACTCCATAATATATCTTATCATTTTATCTAGTGGCATAGGAACACTATCCTTCCCAAGGAAAGTTTTGATGTCTTGCACAAGTACTCCACACAAATGGGCTTTCACCCGACTATATGAACTAGAATATCTAACATCACATCCCTAGAAAATCCAAATGTAATCCCCACCACCTAGAACCAGTTGTATCATATCAACATACTTCCATAGAGGAAAAATTGGATCTATTTTGAATTTAGATCAAGTTGTGGAGCTATAACTAACTGCCATTGTGATTCCTATGACAAGAAATTTTATAAACAACACATTCAAAAAAAAAACAAATTTAAAAAAAAAATAGATATATTAAACCTAGTTGTTTTGATAAATTCATACAAGAATGAAAAAAACTTAGATAAACAAAATTTAAGAGTTTGTTTCATGTTTGTAAAACAAAAATGGAGGAAAAGAATTGAAAAAAACTTTACCTCTTTGCAAAAATATTCTTCTATGATTTTCTTGGCAGCCAATGGACACTTGTAAATATGTAGGAATCACAATGCAATCATTGTAGAACCTTCAAAGATCGATCTTCAACTCCCATTGTTGATTCAACAAGCCAAACTAAATGTTCAGCCTCTTAGCATGATATTTGTTTTTGCAATAGAAATGAACTAAAATGAACTTGTTTTGGTGTTTGATGTGCTTTAAAAGTGACTTTAGGATTGAGGAGCAATTTTAGGGCGTCCAAGTCAAATTCAAATAAAAAATTAATAAATAATTTTTTTTTTTAAAATAGCACAGCTATGACGAGTTTTTCCTAGGTTCGCCCCACTGAAACCAAGCTCCTCCATGACGCATCCTTCCTAGACCCATAGGTGGATTGGATTGGATCTTGGATTTGGTTTGAACCAGACTCGAATCCAAATTGTCCGCAAGCAAATCTGACTATTAGGCTATTATTGATATTTTAATAGCAAGATGCACTATACACAATTTTAAAATGATAATATTATGAAACTAAAGATCTATTAGTGAATCCAGGTTAGTAATATTATTATTGTATTAAAGATAACAATAATATTTTTTAATAATAATTTGTTGAAACTTATACATGATTAAAGTAAAAAATTTAAATAATAATACAACCTGCCTCCGAATGGCTTTTAGTGTTGTATATACATTTATGCAAACACATAAGTTAACCAAGCCTAAATTAATACGTTCAATACCACACAAACATTCATGGTGCATGCCATTTTCATAATTTTAGAAAAGGCAAAATACCATGTGTTTAAAGTGTGAAAACTGCAAATTTTTTGCATTTTTTCTTGCATCTACCTATTATTCTATTACATGGCGAGCTCTTCACTCAGACTCATCAAGTACCCACATGAGTTCCAATTTAAGACTAGCCAAAAAATCATGACTACAACTTTGCAAGTTTTCCTACAAAAACTCAATGTTAGAATTTTTTGCCGAGTATTCAGAAACTTGCCAAGTAGTAAAACTATAGTTTTTACAATGTGCTTTCTCATCATGCCAAGTTTTCAAAGAATAGAGATATTTAATTCAAAACACCCTAAGAACAAAAATTATGGCTGGTAGCATTGACTTATCTAAGATGCCAACGCAAGACCCACTATAGAGCTAATGATGTTGGACCAAGTGATACAAGCTCCTCTCTAGCATAGTTTTACTTATTTTTGTTTTGTATGCCATGGCTATAATAATCCATGAGTTTTGTACACCTAGAACACTTGAGAATATTTAAAATATAAAAATATTGTTCCCTTCAACTCAAATCTGCTTTTGTACTCATTTGCTTGTATACTTAATTATACGATCAAAGTAGCTTGTAATTGATTAGTTTATTATGTATTTAAATTTGATTTATGAAAATTGCATAGAAAAATATTTAAATACTTTAAAATATGTATATTTCAAGGTCTTTTCAATTTGTTTAGTTTGAGTGCCAAATCCAAGTTCAAGTCCAAAATCCACTTGTCAAGTTTGTGTCAACTCCTTGTAACTATGATCTAAACTATGTTTTGTAGTCTAGCCTAAGGTCAATCCCTACATTATGACCCTAAATGGTATGAGAAATGCTAGTCATGACAATTTTAATTACAATACCATTTCCTAAATGGTGTTCCTCAACTTCAGCTCCAACACCATTTCTCTCCCTTTTTCCAAGGATAAGTATTATGTATTAAAGGTGGAAAAGTTACAATCATAGGATACCTTGAGAGGAAAACAGGTGATCCTAGAAGTTCCCGTGAAGGGAACAAAATTTTTATTAAGGAGCATATTCAATCTCTAGTTTTTGCCAATTTTTGACATCTTCAATTTTTGTTATTGATAGCAATTATCTACCTTTAGCTGATTTGACATCAAGAGGATTCAAGGTTTAGATGGATCACAACTGACATTTTTTGGTCATGATTGAAATTGCCACTCTATTGAATGAAATGATTTGCGTCAATACTTTTGTATTTTTCACAATTGAAATATAATATCTTATTCTTAAGTAAAAACTACTAGAACTATGTGACATAAGTAGAATGTATTTATCCAAAGAGCGAAATAATTTAAATGTTAAAGAATCTTATAAACTTACAAAAAAGTTGTCAACTTACAAATCATCATAGTTTAGAAGTCTGAAGTGAAATCTCATTATGAGTCAAAATAATAGATTGATGTAAATGGGTTTGATAACAAGTGATAAACCAAGTGATATTGAAGTGGCATTGCGGAGTGCAACATTTCACTTAATTTGAGGATTCATGACATTTGTTTTTCAAATTTTATTAAGGATAACATAAATTCTTGGTTGACATATTCCACAATTCAAATATATTATTCTCGAATCCTATATCAATGTCCACAGTTTCAAGCCTAGCATTATGTTAAAAAAAAATTCAATGTCTTATCCCAAACAAAGTTATTGATATGATATTAGTACAAAAATTTAAGTAATCATTTTTCATTGCAAGCACATGCATGATGCTTGATGGAGCATCTATCAATACTTTTCAAGTAGAACATTATTGAATCTATATATAATCACATTATATATGATAGGTGCTGATATTTTACATACCTAGATTTCTCTATTATATATTCCTTTTGTGTGGTAGAATTGCAAATGCCAGTGACATGGCTGTTTGGATACTTTTTGGCCATATAGAGAGTAAGAGAGCCCCAACCACATCCAATGTCCAAAATAGTTTGTCCATCTCTTATCTGTGCCCTCTCACAATATAGTGACAGCATCGATTCCTCAGCCTCATCTAGTGTGTTTGTATTACTTGCAAAATAACATGAACTATAGACAAAGCGACAAAGTAATTAGAACAAATGCCATATGTAGTGACATAAATATTATCAAGAGGCAAAGCAACAAACTATAATGTCATAATAAGTTGTAACATTTTTCATTGCAAGAGCCACAGAGACAAGCTGAACCTATAACACAAGGAAAATGTTTATGGTGAACAAATCTCATTATAACTTGAGTTGTGGCCAAATTTTTCGTAAATTACAACTCTCAAAAAGAACACTCAAATCTTCGTAAGGAAGATCACATTAAAATGTCTTCAAATTTATGGCAATTAGTCTAGGTTACAGTTTTATCTAAATTATCCATAGAGAAATGAAAAAGGTAACTCACACAATCATATATATTTACTATTTTAAATTTCTTGCATTAAATTAAAAAGATTTAAGAAAGTTAGTATCCGACTAGGTTGTGAAACAGCAGCAAGTCAAGAATCATAGACTTGATTTACGTTAAGTATCCTCTTAAGCCATCATCTGAAAAAATATTTACAGCCATTAACTAAAAATTCTGTCTTTCTTATTATAACCTAATAAACATAAATACTCACAGCTATAATTTCACATCATCCAAGTAGGACTAAATTGGGATAGAACAAAATATAGTTGAGCTTTCTTGATGTTGAATTAGTTGAGGCTTTTAAGTTGGCATTGAGGCTATTTTTCTCTAACTTAATACAAAAAATCATCAACTCTATAGAAGCAATTGCTATAGGTATATCCTAGTGGTTTCTCTTTAACATTTTTCTTTTATGTCTAAGCTTTTATTTCGTTATTGTGGGTTTAGGAATGTCATTTTATACTTAATCCCCTCTATAGCAATGATGTTTATCAGTTTTGTCTACTTTAAATTCATTGTATTCCTATTGGTTTTCTTTAAAGGTTACATTCACAATACTATGCTACTAAATGGGAAAACTTACTAAGACTTATGATGCCATTTAGACCAGTGATTGGATGAGGTGTTGGGCATCATGGAGTCACAGTCTCTATTTGAAAAAGATTCTAAGTGTGAATTTGGGTTGCAGAGATTCTTTTTTTGGGGCATGTGATTGGTGCAAGCAAAGTCCAAGTTCATCAAGAGAAGATTCAGACCTTCTAGATTGGCCCTTGCCAAAGACATTAACAGAGTTGAGAGGATTCTATGGCCTTTGCAACTACTACTGGAGATTTATGAAGGGGTTCTCATAGCTTGGTGCACCTCTCACTAATCTTACGAAGAAAGGAGATTTCAAGTAGTCAGATGAGGCTCAATGCACATTTGACAAACTTAAGGAGGTAATGAGTACCTGTCTTGTGTTCGTGTTACCTGATTTCTCTCAGCCCTTTGTTTTGGAGTGTGATGCTTCAAGTGAGGGGATTGGGGCAGTATTGATGTAGAACAAGCACCACATTGCCTATGAGAGCAAGAAGCTCCAAGATGCAGAGAGATTATACTCCATATACAATAAAGAGATGCTCGCCATCATGCATGCATTGGAAAAGTTCAAACAATACTTAGTAGGTGGAAAATCTGTTGTAAAAACAGATCACAACAGCCTAAAATACTTCTTGGAGAAAAAGGATTTGAACAAGAGACAACAAAATTGGGTGAGTAAAATACAAGCATATGAATTTGATATAGAATATGTGAAGGGAAAGAAGAATATTGTTGTAGATGCACTTTCTAGAGAACCTGCTATTTGCTCCTTGACAAAGATTTCGGCCGATTGGAAGGTTCATCTCCTAGTTGAGTATTCCAAGAACAATTTTGCATGTGAATTGATGGGTGGTAAGGTTCAGGATGATAGATACAAGGTAGTGGATGATATCATCTACTACAAGAATAGGGTTTACTTGGTTCCTAAATTGAAGCTTAAGGAAAAAAAATTGAGAGCCTTTCATGATACCCCTCTTGCAAGACATCTTGGGTACTTCAAGATCTACAAGCAGGTTAGGGAGAGATTCTCATGGAAGAGTCTCAAAGATGATGTCTTGCGGCATGTTCGTGAGTGCATGAATTGTTAGTAGAACAAGTAAGAACACACTTTCCTGGCAAGTTTGTTACAACCATTACCTATTCCTGAGAAGAAGTGGGAAAGTATAGCGATGGATTTCATTACAAGTCTACTGAAAGTCCAAAACAAAGATTTTATTTTCGTTATAGTTGATCGGTTGACTAAGTTTGCACATTTCTTTGCCATTTCATCGAAGTATAAGGCATTGCGAGTTCCAAAGTTGTTTTTCAAGGAGGTGTTAAGACTACATGGATTGCAAAAGAATATAGTCAACAATCAAGACAACAAGTTTCTCAGTGCTTTTAGACAAGAGTTGTTCAGATTGGCTAGCATAGAATTGACCCTGAGCACCAATTACCATCCTCAAACAAAAGATCAAACAGAAATTGTGTATAAATAGGTGGAAGGATATCAGTGTAACTATGTTGCGGGGCATGAAAAGGTTTGGATTAGGTGGTTGCATCTGGGTGAGCATTGTTACAATACCATCTATCATATGTTGATTGGGATAACTCCTTTCAAAGCCTTGTACGGATATGATGCTCCAACATTTGTGGATTTAGCTTTTGGTGATAGAAGAGCTCCTAAGGCTAAAGATTGGATACAAGAAAGTCATGACATCCTTAGGACCCTTAAGGACAATCTTCAAAATGCCCAAAATCAGTAGAAGATACATGCAAACAGGCATAGAATTGAGAGATTTTTTGATGTGGGTGACTTAGTTTTCTTGCACCTTCAACCTTACAAGCAGTCTTGTTTAAGAAATATGTTGTGGAAAAGTTGAAACCTCGCTTTTATGGCCCCTACAGAATTGTTCGAAGGATAGGTGAAGTGGCTTATGAGTTAGAATTTCCAAAGAATAGCAAGATTTATAATGTGTTCCACGTTTCTTTCCTTAAAAGGGCACTATGAAAGATCCCCAACTAGAATTTGATCTGATTTTTTGAGTTTTTTTCTTTTCAAAAGTCTTTGACCAGAAAATAGGTAGGTTTTTGTTTTTGTGTTGTTTTACGTTTTTTCTTATTTTTTTGTGTGACTTTTGAGTTTTACCAAATATGGATGCAATTTGCTCTTGAGAGACAAAGGAATTAAACTGAAATAAACTTCTAATTTTTTTGATTTCAAACAGTAATGCATAAAATTGTAAAATTAAAGTAGTGGAGGAATGTTGGGATGGAGCTCTGCAACGGTCATGGCGGTAAGCAACGGTCGGAAAAGTTTCGGAATGGTGGCAGCGGTCGTGGGGGCCCCAACGCGAACAGGTCTGGGGACCTTGAACATGTTTGGAGGAAGGACCGCTGGGCCCGACCACAGAATCTTCCTCCGCACGGTCGCTCTTCTGCGGGCATGGGTCACGGGCATCTTCAGAACAATGGTGCGGGCTACTCACGTGGTAGGAATAAGAATGGTCATTACAGAAACGAGGCATTCCGCAGACCTCGTTCTCAGAATGAAGAAAGATTGGGGCAAAATAACCTATCGCGGCCGGACAGACAAACTTCGTGGAAAATCCCCATTGGCAAGAATGGGAAGGGAGGAGTGGAATGGCAAAAAAAGTCTTCGGCCAAGGTATGGGAGGAAGCCAGGGAAGAAAGCTCAAAGGGCGAAAAGAATAATCATGGCTCTTCTTTGTCCAAAGAAGCTAAATGCGGAAGAACCAAAGTAGTCATTAGCTCTTTGAGTCTGCAAGCGGAAGTCCTGAGGTTAGAACAGTTAGGTTTGTTTGGGAAATGGTTTGGGAAGAATCTCAACTGGGACTATTTAGTGAGTTGGTGGAAAGAGCGTTGGGGCGCTGAGTTGCAGCTTAAAATGCTGCAAAACGATTTTTTCTTAGTCATTTTCCCATCCCGCACTATCAAAGATAAAATAGTCAAAGGGGTCTGGGTTCTTGATGGCTGCGGCTTTTACTTAAGAAAGTGGTCAGTGGGTTTTGATCCTTCAACCCATGTGATGGAATTTCTGCAAGACTGGTATAGCTTACCGAATCTTCCACAGGAGTACTGGGCTCCTTCCATTCTTGAGGAAATCAGTAATCAGTTGGGCACCTTTGTTTGCGCAGAAGAAAGGAAACTGGCGAAGCGAAATCAAACCTATGTGCGCATTTGTGTGGAAAACAATGTGGATAGAACGCTTTGGAGCGAGATTGAGCTTATAACGGATTATGGGGTTAGGGTTCAAAAACTAGAGCGGGACTCTTTAATGCGTAACAACCTGGTCCGTACGCTAGGCTGCAGAACTCACAATGAAGAGGCAGGGAAATCCAGTATGCTAGTGACTCCTTCGGCAAACCTTAGAGCGGCTATGCGAATCATCTCCGAAACTCCATTATCCCCAAAGCAAGGGTGTGTGAAGCCTCCGATAGAGGACTCTAGGGAATCTCCAAAAGCAAAGAGTGATAATATGGTACCTTTGGGTGAAGTTTCGTTAATTGGGACTCCATTTCCTTCCTCTTTGGAGGGAAGTGTAGGCAGAAAGAACTTTCAAGTACAACAGGTGGAGAAGGAGGTTCAGTTTGAGGAATTAGATGATAAAATTTCTGAGACTTTAGCACTTATGGGGGAGAGTGGTCTGAACGTGGAGTTGGACTCTTTGATTGAAGTAGGGAAGGAACTAGTGGAGCTTGCGGAGGCGGCTAAAGCAAAGTCTGGAATGTTAGGGGATGGTTTTAGTCTGGCAGGAATAGAGGAAATCTGGGAGACAGATGACCAGGATACAACAGAGTTGCTAAGTCCACAGTCAGGTAGGAAGCGGAAGCTAACAGAGGAGTTGCAGGCAACTAAATCTCGCTTAGGCATTCATAGAAGGGACATTTTCAAATTAACTCCTGATTGTGGGGATCAAAAAAAGAGGGGTAGGATCCCTAATCAGGAGAAGAGAAAGATGGACGGGGAAGCCAATGGTCAACAAAAAATTGACACTATGATAAAAGTAGGGAAGGGTGGAGCCCTTCCTGAACAGCAATGAAAATCTTAACCTGGAATGTTACCTAATCAGGCGCCACATTGAAGTGTGTCAATTTGAAATTTGTCTTCTTCAAGAAACAAAACTAGATGGGTCTGATCTGAAGAAATTTGGTAGGAATTTAAGGTCTTGGAAATGGCTTGGTTCGGAAGCAGAAGGAGCTTCAGGAGGTCTACTGATTATATGGAAACCTCAGACAGTCTTTCTTGAGGCTTTGAATCTTAGCAGACATTGGATGGTGTGTAAGGTAAGGAGTTTAACCTCTAACCTTCATTTCAATTTAATAAATGTGTATGGCCCTATGCTATGCATTCAGAAAAGACTAGTTTGGCATGAGCTGGACGATGTTTTGCAAGATTTGCACCAAGGTTTTAGTATTTTAGGGGGAGATTTTAATGCCATTCTCAAAAAGGAGGACAAGCTTGGGGGAATAGGGAAAGTCTTATAGTCTCAAAAGGATTTCTGTGACTTTGTGGAGAGAAACTCTTTATTGGAAATTCCCTCAGGCAATGGTCTTTTCAAATGGACAAATCGTAGGAAAGGGTTTGGAAGTATCGCGGAAAAATTAGATCGTTTTTTCTTCAAAGGAAATTTGTGCTCCTTTCCATTTTCTTTAGAAAGCAAGATAAACTCTGGTACTGGCTCTGATCACCTTCCGGTGCAACTGCATATTGTCGGGGAAAAAGGTCCGATCAGATGTCCTTTTAAATTTGAAATGATGTGGTTTAAAGATCCCAATGTGATGGATTTACTTGAACAATGGTGGAAGGAATGCTCTCCGGGGGGTTCAAGTTTATTCAATGTAATCACAAAATTAAAATTTCTAAAGCAGCGCCTTAAACAATGGAACAAAGAGAGCTTTAAGAATATTTTCAAGGAGAAAGAGCAAACAGAGGAAGAATTAGAATCTTTAGCAGATGAAATTATGAAGAGCGGGATGAATGAAACGTGCTACATGAAAGAAAAAGCATTATCCAAAAAGTTGAATGATATCCTGGCCAAAGAAGAAATTTTTTGGCATCAAAAATCCAGAGAAGTATGGTTAGAAGCAGGGGATAGAAACTCAAAATTCTTCCACAACTCCACAAAAGCAAGAAGGGAACTCAACAGAATCACCTGTTTGTATGACGGGGATGGTAGATTGTTGGAAGATGCGGTGGAAATCAAGGATTCAGCGGTCTCTTTTTTTCAGAATCTGCTCAATGATTGGGAAGGTTCAAATTGGCAAGTTCAGAACGCTTCCCTGCAATTCATACCGAAATTGGTTTCCCCAACTCAAATGCAAGCATTAAATGCAAATTTCTCTGAAGAGGAAGTAAAAGAGGCAATTTTTGGGATGCAGCCAGAAAAGGCCCCTGGACCAGATGGGTTCCCGACCGGCTTCTTTCAGAAATGTTGGCACTTTTTGGGAAAGGATGTATGGGAAGCTATTGAAGATTCTAGATTAAACAGAAGGGTTCTAAAGGAAGCTAATAATACCTTAATTGCTCTCATTCCAAAAAAAGAGAAACCTGACAGGTGGGAAGACTTCCGTCCAATTTCGCTTTGCAACACAATCTACAAAATACTGGCCAAAGTGGTAGCTAACAGACTGAAGAAAATTCTTCCCACAATAATCTCTAAGGAACAAACAGGCTTTGTTCCAGGGCACTCTATCTTAGATGGGGTGATTATTGCTCAAGAAGTCATTCATTCAATTCAAAAATTGAAAAAATCAGCCATGTTGTTGAAACTTGACATCAAAAAAGCTTACGATAGAGTGAACTGGAGATTTCTTTTCAAAGTAATGGAGGCTTTCGGTTTTCAGAAGGAATGGTTGGATTGGATCTTTGGTTGGGTGGCTTGCCCGCGTTTTTCAGTACTAGTAAATGGTTCTCCGGAAGGTTATTTCACTGCTTCAAGAGGACTGAGGCAGGGGGATCCTCTATCTCCGTTCTTGTTCATAATAATGGCAGAAGCTTTAGGGAGATCGATTGAAAATGCAAGTCGGTCTAGGTGGGTTCAAGGCTTGCAAGTCACTAGCAGTCTACCCAACATCACACATCAACAATTTGCAGACGATACAATGCTGGTCGGTGAAGCATCGGCAAAAGAGGCTCAAAGGTTTAAAAAAATGCTCGAAGATTATTCTAGGGCTTCAGGTCAAGAAGTAAGTAAGGCCAAATCAGAGGTCTTCTTCTTTAATACAAACTGCCCTATTGAGGTTCAAATTTTGAGAATTTTAGGTTTCAAAATGGGGCAATTGCCCTGCAAATATCTAGGACTCCCATTGAATAAAAGTATCAAAAGTAACAGTGCATGGAGTTCAATGGTGAGCAGATGTAAGGACCGAATTTCTTCATGGAAAAACAGATGGCTCTCTTGGGCAGGGAGACTAACTTTGTTGAAATCAGTTATTTCAGCCCTACCAATTTACATGATGTCTTGTCTCCAGTTAACTAGTGGTGTAAGCAAAGAACTTAATAAGGTCATGCGGAACTTCTTTTGGAAAGGCAGCTCCGAACAAAAGAAAATTCCCCTTATTAACTGGCAAAAGGTTTGTGAAAAGAGGGAGAATGATGGTTCTGGGCTGAGAAACGTTCTAAGGCAAAATAAGGCGTTGGGGGCAAAATTAGCTTGGGCTATCCATTCTCGGCCAGATCTCAAATGGGTCAAAATTGTCAGAGCGAAATATCTGGAACCAAATCCATATTACTTTCTTTATGCAAAAACACTTCCATCTGGGTCTCGGATCTGGAACTTCATAAAAAATTGCAGAGAACTAATTACAGATTTCATTACATGGGAGGTAAAGGATGGAAAGGAGGCTTCATTCTGGGACGACTCATGGGAAGGACACCCAGCTTTAGCAAACATGCCAGAACTCTCAAACATAATGGAGAAAACCAAGCAAATTTGGGGCTCAAAAGTCAGGGACTACTTTGTCCACGAGGAATCCTCCGGAGGTAGTTATATGAAGTGGAAGTCGGTGCGAAGCTTGAATGTGGGAAGTCATGAAATAGATTTTTTTGAGCGAGTAATGGACACTCGTAGGATCTGGGCTAGAAAAGGGGAAGATAGTATTCGGTGGGACGCTGCTTCAAATGGTATTTATTCGTCCAAAATAGGTTATAACATGTTATCTTCTCATGAACCCTTTTCAGTTCTTCCTCTAAACCTGTGTTGGAACAAGGTTTGCCTACCGAAAGCTGGGATTTTTACATGGGCCGCTGCTCAAGGCAGAATTCTGACAGGTGATAGGTTTTCTAAATTGGGTTTTCTTGGCCCAACTAGATGTCCCTTGTGTAAAAAAGCTGAAGAAAATGTGAACCACTTACTTCTGAACTGCGATTACACATATCAAATGTGGAGCTGGTTGTGCACAAAACTTAAGTGGTTAACTGTTTTTCCCAACACTTTGCTTGAATGTCTAAACTCGTGGCCAAGCAGCGAGCATAACTCCATCTTTGGAGACCTATGGAAAATGAGTCCCTCAATTCTTATTTGGGAAGTCTGGAAGGAGAGAAACAGACGATTATTCCAGGATAAAGAATTATCGATTCCAAGGCTACAATGCAAGGTTGAGGCGTGCATTGTTGAACTTTCTAACTCACAGCTTATGGTGAAACAAAGGAAATCCTTTTTTACCAAATGGGATGCATGGATCATGAAACAGTGGTTTGGTATCAAATCCCCTCCTGTGGCTTGTTCAGGAATTGCCGCTTCTGTGGAACAACGCAAAATGACGCAGTGGCTTCCCCCGGAACCGGGTTGGGCCAAATTAAATTTCGACGGTGCATCAAAAGGGAACCCGGGCCCGTCCGGTGCTGGGTGCATTATCAGAACCAACACAGGCTCGATTCTGGGTAAACTTGCTCAGCCTCTAGCAGATGGCACGAATAATGCTGCTGAGTTCCAGGCTCTGGTGCTTGGACTTAAACTTAGCAAAGAATTAGGATTCAAAAATTTGATTATTGAAGGGGATTCAACATTAGTTATTAATGCTCTAAGGACAAGACAGCTTCATAATTGGAAACTTGGAGTATATTTGGAGGTGGCAATTGAGCTGTTAGACTGTTTTGAGCAAGTGATGCTAAATCATACTCTAAGGGAAGGTAACACGGATGCCGACCTCCTTTCCAATTTGGGAGTAACTGGACCAGGTTTCAAAGAATGTGATATTTAGCATCTTCCAGTGGGCGGATGGGTGGGCTCCCCCCTGCCCCTCTTTTTGCCACTCGAATTCCTAGGTGGGCGTGAGGTGGCTTTGGGACGGTCTGATGATGGCTGAGGTGGCATCGCCATAACATTTCACGGCCTTTCTTTTATCGTGGGGAGAAGTTGGTGTGTTTAATGAGCTCGGCTCTTGATTTCCGCAGAGCATTGGTGCTCGATAGGGTGTATGTCTGGCTTTTCATTCAAGGTGTTCACTTAGCGACACGTCGGGTATGGTAATCATCGAAAAGACGGTTGAATGGCCGGGTGGCATCTCACTTCACACGAAGTGATTATGGTTTGTAGGCGGATGGACTGCGTCCATAGCAAATCTTCTTGGAAAGGACGCGATGATCGTCCTGCCATTATTCCGTCTCATGTGCGGAGGCCAGTCGGATCCTCTCACGGGTCTATTTTTGGATCTGTTGAAATCTTTTTTGTTGCTTTGTCTTCGCATTTTGGCATAGTTTGTGTTTCTGTGCAAGGTGAGTCTGTCAACATGGAGAGGTCGACAAAGTCAAAATTTACCATTCATATTTTGGCGGAAGGCCTGGAATGTTTTGGAGTCGACACTCTGGTTTCTCTAATGGCTACGGAGAGGCAAATTGCCTTTAGGGAAGTCACTGACCAGAGACTAAAGCGTATTCTGTCCGAGGATGATCCGGTGTCGCTGGTTGCAGTCAAAATGATACTTGGTCATGAGCACCTGCAAAGAAGGGAGTATGCCAGAGATAATGCCCATGTCTCTCACGATTCCTTGCGGTGCTACTGGAGTTGGAGACCCCGAAGAAGGTGGCAATGGAGATGATGGTGCGCTTGTTCCGCGCCGACTTGCTCAGTGGACTTGAAGAAACTTTGAAGGCAGCCTTCTTAGGCAAAGGCATTCTGCGACCGGCTGATTTGTCTCTTTTATGGGATACGGAGGAAGCTGTTAAAGTTTATCCTTTTCTCTTAGACCTCAAAGGGCCTGCCCTGTCGAGGCACAGGAAGCTTGCGGAGGTGGCCGTGGATTTCTTGAAGCGTAAATTGAAGATGGTGCCGGTGGAAGGGATGGATTGGTTGGACGGCTTTGTAAGTTTCGTGGAAGTTAACGGATTTATGTGAGGGTTGGCCTCTGTGTCTGGTGCTTTTAGTTACGTTGCTATTTACTGTCTTTTGGGGGTCTTCTGCTCAAAATTGTAATTTTCGTCTTGGTGGGTCGGCCTGTGACCCCTCTCTTTATTTCTATGGTTTCTGTGGAGGGTCTTTTGGTGCTTGTTGTGGGACTGCTGAAACTGTGAAATGGTGTCCCGGTTGGGTGGAATTTTGTTCGGCTGTGAATATGGCTTGTCTTTCCTGCGATGCAGACATTTGTATATTTCCTCTATTTCAATATATATCTTCTACTATGCGTATCAAAAAAAAAAAAAAAATTGTAAAATTAAAATTTAGGAACACCATTCATCAACTAGTCATACCCGGAGTCCAATGCTAGCTTGCAATTGAATTTTATTGACAAATACAAGATTACAAATCATATCTGCTCCTCCAATATTTTGTCCAAACCTTAGCAGCAACATAGATGGTACGGCTACCCTTGAGGATGGAACGGCTAGCAAAATCAGTCACCAAAATCCATAAATCTGCTCTCCAAATTGACAAATTTGACCTCCAAAACCCTAGCTACCTATTTCCAACAAATAGATTGCAAATATGTGATAGTATTGGCCTGGGAGAGGTTCAATCTATCAATGGCAACCTCTGATCTGAAGAAGTATGATGATATAACACTGCTACAAACTCAAATCTGAAAAATAACTACCTAAACCTCCTCCAATGAAGCCCAAACAAAGACCCAAGGTAGGTCCTCCTCAAAGGTGAACTGGGTTCTCATCCAATTCATGATAGCCTTTGAGAGTTTTCATTCCTAAAAGGCTGAAACCCTTCTCCAGAGCTCCACCTGCAAATACTGATATGAAAAATGACAATAGAAATGCCAAAATAGAAGCCCAAAAATTCACTTGATAACCTCCCATGAGCTTTTTTATAAAAGATAATAAAATATTCCTCCTCAAGGGTCTTTTCCTCATCAAAAGAAAGGGCCACTTTTTAAAAACAACTTTGTTTCACTAGGATGGGGGTACTTTTCACTATTCACTTTATAATTCTCTGTTACTATTCACTTTTACTATTTCAATAAAGCAAACTTTAATATTTTCAATTTATCCCTGGATTCATCAACTGAACTCCAAACGGAAAGGCTCGTAAAGCCCCCAACTAAGCTTTGCATCCCTTAGTTGGGTCCCCCTAACCATTCTGCTAACCTACAGCAACCCTAATACTAGGCCAACCACCGCTATAGTCTAAGCTACCTAAGGAAGGGACATTACAGTCCTCCCTTCCCGAAGATTGTTTGCCCTCAAATAATCTGCACCTGCATGCCGAAACCAAATACCAGGATCCCATATCCACCTCAAGAATGTTGCTCCGCCAATCCGCTATGCTACTCTAATATCAACATCACTATACCTGGAGTTGTGAAGCAACTCATTATGATCCATAAGAAACAATGCACCAATCATGTGAATGCCAAAATCTTGAATCATCCTACGTGCATAATCAATCAAGTCAATCTGCCATGTGCTACTATTATAAATGAGAACATCATCTATCCAACTGAGAACCTCACTCCAGCAGAAACCACAAGTACCTCTAGTGTCAAAGGATGATGGGAGCTCATCATTATGCCAACCTCTAACAAAGAAAGAATGATCCCAATCTTTCCAAATTCCCCAACCAGTTGCTGTCCTAAAGGACCAAACTAAAGTATTTGTGATCAATAGTATGAAACAACCATCTATCACCATTGTGATAACTCTAACCCAATGAACTATGGCTGAAAATTCCATGCTCAAAAATGTAGAGCAGCCCTCTATCCTTGTGTTGTAACTCAAAACCCAAAGGTTCGAATATGAAGTACTATTGTCCTCTACATGCTCCATGATGTCTTCTTCATTTACCAAATATACTCTCCAAATGTGATCAAGGAATGATATTGTTATGAAACAAAGGCACAATGTCAAACCTTGCATGTAATGTGGTTCTTCAGTTCTTCAATTCTTATCACATATTCTTGTATAACAACAAACGAATGAAACCATGTAAAGATGGGAGATGGCTGATCACCAACATGAGACCCACCTTAAATTTGTACCTTCCACGTTTACCTTCATAGATGCTATCATAGCCTGCTGTCCCAAGGTGTGTGACATACTGAAAACTCCTCTCATGAGTTGTCAAACTTCCCACCTCAAGGCTGCTATTATAAATCAGACCAACAACTAAAGTGAAGTCAATGGTGTCTGTATACCCATGCATAAAAAAGAAACCCATCTCATACACCTTACCTATCAAGTGATTGTGTCTCCACACACTCCAATCCAACCGAAAAACTGATGTAGACCCAGATAAATTTAAAAATACAATGTATAGCCATGTAGGACAGCCACGTGTCAACCATGAATTCATGAAAATTATGTCACAACCCAACCAATAAACAGTTGCATAATCATATGAAATAGGTGACAAGTCCATAGTTGTATTGTAGTTGTCTCCATTAATACCCAAAGTCAAACCAGGAGTGGCTGATCCATTGAACATATCACCCATAAAATCACGATACACCTTAATGAAATTGTCAACATCAATTGAAAACTTAGAATTTTGGATGTTAGATAGCTCTTGCTTCTCATCATTCATGGAGCCGTGTGAATCAAAATCCTGTTGAAAATGAAGTTTGGATTGATGAGCCATCAACTTGGCTTGCCTTTCCCTCTCTAGCCAATCATCATTCAACATTTGGGATTGAGTCATATCCACTACTCCAAAGTGTCTAAACCCAGTCCTAACATGAGATATATCATGTGACTTATCATGACCAAAGCACGCATCATGTGTACCCACCATATTGGAATTATCATGACTCATTTCCCTATGATTAGAAGCACCAAAATCATGAAAAAGGGAGGATGAATCACTATTGTTATAAATCAAAGAATTAGGACTGAATTGTTTCTTTGTATCCATACCTTTGGAGTCATCAAAGTTAGAGAAAACTAACATGCTCTTCGCTGTCCCATTTTTAGTCCTATATTCAAGTGTCTTAAGCACAATGTGTTTACCCATATGAGTAAACTCTAACACCATCTTGTTGAAGTCTTGGACAAACTTTCCAAGAGACTTCAACCATTGCACACCAAGTACCACATCCAACTCTCCACCAATACCTACAACAAAGTAGTCATATGTAAAAGAATAATCATCCAATGCAATGGATAATCGTGGTATCCTCCTTGTGCAACTCATTTTGGAACCATCCACTAGCATGACTTGGAATCCTTCAAACTCTTCAGCTTCTAGTCCCATATTGGCTACAAAGCCCTCATTGATGAAACTATGAGTAGCACCACTATCTACCATGCATAACACCCATTGTTCCTTGACAATTTCTTCCCATACGAAAGAGTGATATCTAGGAACACCGAAAAGAGTAGCAATAGTGCCATGTGCAACATCAGGTGTATCAAATTACATAAACTCAGTCTTCAAACAAGAGACATCATTAAAATTGTCATGTATCATACTTGCCTCTTGTAGACCATCAATAGTAGGAATGGTACCACTACTTTCTTCATAACTATTAGTGGCAATGCTATTAGAAAAGTGGAGTATATCACTGATGTTCCCAAACTGAAGATTAAGACTGATTTCAGTCTTTGTTTCATTGCCTATAAGATCTTCCTTTGCTTGTTCAACCTGTATACATTCCTTCCTTGGAAGAAGCATGGATCTAAAATAATTTTCCCTCTGTTGTCCTGTTTGTTCCCTTTATTTGCAGCAATCTCTGATTTCTTGCAATTGTTGTTGTGCTTGGGCAGCAAGTGCCTTAGCCTTTGATGACTTTGACTCCACTTATTGCACATGTCTAGTGTCTTTCCCATATCACCCATGTTATGGTACAAAGAATCAGATCTTAGGTGGCTTATTTCCTCATCAATAAGAGTCATTAGGTTGTTGTTACCATTATGAGTGAAGTAAGACTCCAACCTATGTGCCGAAATTTCTATAGGCCCACCATCTGAAAGAGCTTTAAGCACAATTTTCTTACCATCAGCCATAAACTCCAACTCCATTTTGTTGAAGTCTTGGACAAACCAAACATTATCAAAATGCAAGATCTTTTTAGTAAGCAACCTCTTAGTCTCTTTGTTCAATTTTTTAAAACAAAATGCTTCATAAGATCTTAACAATTGTCCTTTCATTGTAGAAGATGCATGAATAACCGAAATGAATTCAAATATATTCCAATGCACATACATAGATATATCACTTGTGGCTGGCCCAACAAGTGTGTATGTATTATCATCATTGTTTTGAGCCTTCAAGGGGCTCTCTAAAAGAGGGAAGTCATAAACTTCGTAATGCAAAGTGGACCAAACTGAAACTCCTGCATCATACCTCCTTTCTTCATCACACAACTCAGCATGCTCTTCTTGTGAACTTAACTCAAGAAGCTCTTCACTTGTATGCCCATCATCCACACATTCTTCCCTTGGAAGAAATAAAGACCTAATGTATGATTCTCTTTGTTTTCTTGCATTATAAAGCTGATTGCATCTTTCCTTGACCTCATGCAAGTGTTGTCTTGCTTGGGCAGCAAGGATTTTGGCCTTCTTAGCTCCTAGTGACCACCCATCACACAACCCTTGTGTCCTTATAACATCTTCCATAGTGTGGTGAATAAAATCAGGAATTTTATGGTTTGAATCCACAATATATACCTCATGTGTAGCACTCTCAATTTGAGTATCATCATAGGAGGACTCAACAACATCATTACCTTCATGTGAAATGCATGCTACTACATGACTAGAACTGCTGTTGCAAAAACCAGAATAGGTGTCAAACCTTGGTGTCATGTTTTCAACACCTCTAATGGGATGACCCGTGATTGTAAGCCCTTCCACTTTGTGATCAACATGATGACTCAATGGTGTGCTATGTATCTCCCTTTGATCCAAAGTTATTTCTTCTTTAGGACTCCCACATGATGACTGATTTTCGCATTCATTGTGATCACTTGTAGGCTGCAAACTACAAACAAGTGTTTCTTCTTTTCCTTGGTCATACACATTAAACTCTTCACCTTTTCCAATGGCTTATTTACCATCTTTTGATACTTCTTTCTTCTTTTGTTGTTGATATGGACTTGATAACTTCGAATCATCCTCATCCTCATCTGGTATTCCCAAGAATTGTGTGAAAGAAAGCATGTCTTGTATCTTTTGAGGAAGAGAAGGATATTTGTCATAGCTGGCCATAATTGCTTTATTTGTTGGTGAAGCATGAGAACTCTTAGCTACTCTTGTAGATGGATATGAACCAGTAGTGTATCTAAGTTTCCTCGAAAGGGAATCCTCAACATGCTACAATTTACGAATGATCTTGTGTTGTGTTTTTTCAAATTATTTTCATGCTTGTTTATTGTTAAACAACCCTGCCATGATGACCTATCTCACTGTCCAAATTGGAAACCAATCCACTGTAGTATACACAACTTGAATTCACCCAACAAGCTGGAAAAATCCAGGCTCTGATACCACTAAAAGATCCCCAACCCAAATCTGATTTGATTTTTTGAGTTTTGTCTTTTCAAAAGTCTTTGACCAACGAATAGATAGGTTTTTTTTTTTTTTTTTTTTGTGACTTTTGAGTTTTACCAAATATGAATGCAATTTGCTCTTCAGATACAAAGGAATTAAACTGAAATAAACTTCTAATTTTTTTTATTTCAAACAGCGATGCATAAAATTGTAAAATTAAAAATTTAGGAACACCATTTGTCAACTAGTCATACCCGGAGTCCAATGTTAGCTTGCAATTGAATTTTATTGACGAAATTCCAGTGAAATACAAGATTACAAATCAGATCTACTCCTCCAATATTCTGTCCAAACCCTAGCAACAACATAGATGGTACGGGTACCCTTGAGGATGGAATGGCTAGCAAAATCAATCACCAAAATCCATAAATCTACTCTCCAAATTGACAAATTTGACCTTCAAAACCTTAGCCGCCTGCTACCAGCAAGTAGAATGCAAATATGTGATAGTATTGGCCTAGGAGAGGTTCGATCTATCAATAGCAGCTAAAAAATAACTACTTGAAACTCCTCCAATGAAGCCCAAACGAAGACCCAAAGTAGGCCCTCCTTAAAGGTGAACTGGGTTCTCGTCCAATTCATGATAGCCTTTGAGAGTTTTTGTTCCCAGAAGGCTGAAACACTATTGAAACCCTTCTCCAGAGCTCCACCTACAAATGCTGATATGAAAAATGACAATAGAATGCCAAAATAGAAGCCCAAAATTCACTTTATAACCTCCCATAAGCTTTTTTACAAAAGATAATAAAATATTCCTCCTCAAAGGTCTTTTTCTCATCAAAAGAAAGGGCCACTTTTTAAAAACAACTTTGTTTCACTAGGATGGAGGCACTTTTCACTTTTCACTTTATAATTCTCTATTACTATTCATTTTTACTATTCCATTAAAGCAAACTTTAATATTTTCAATTTATCACTAGATTCATCAACTGAACTCCAAATGGAAAGGCTCGTAAAGCCCCCAGCTAAACTTTGCATCCCTCGGTTGGGTCCCCCTAACCATTTTACTAACCTATGGGAACCCTAATAGTAGGCCAACTACCGTTATAGTCTAAGCTGCCTAAGGAAGGGACATTACACACTAGGACAACACATCACATCATCACCTCATCTTCCACCTTTAGATGAGGAGGGCAGATTGGTTCTAGTTCCTGTTGAAATTTTGCATGTTAGGGAAAAGAAATTGAAGAGCAAACTGATTAAGGAGTATCTCATTAGATGGAGAAACTTGCCCATTGAGGATGCCACTTGGGAGGGTGAACAAATTTTGCAGCATCCTAATCTACAATTGCTTGAGGGAAGCAATTTCGAGAAGGGCGGACTATAATGTCCCCTTTTGAGGAGTAGTCAAAGATGACCACTTAGCCTATTTTATTCTCATACATAAAGTCGAGAAATAAAAGAATAAATTAAATTAATTATTTTATGCTGTCCAATAAAGTCACATTTTACTAATAACTTATTTTAATTAATTTATTGAAGTGACTAAAATGAAAATTATACGAAATGTTAAAAATGGGTCACTTTATTATTTTGGAGCCCAATGTAATTTTAATAAGCAAAAATTTGAAAAGGTTTTGGTGAAAGTTCCTGGGTTTACTAAAAGAAGATTTTCAATGTAATTTTAATAAGCAAGAATTTGAAAAGGTTTTGGGGAAAGTTCCTGGGTTTAATAAAAGAAGATTTTGGAGCTCATTTGAGATATGTTGGATTATCTTTTCTATTGTGAATTTTGGAGAGCTTCTGGCCGAGAAAACCCTTGGACAAAAACCTAAGGGAAATCAATTTTGGTAGTGAAAGATCTACTCTAGCTGGTTACACACACAGTCACACAAATTTCGAAGTCATATATTATTTCAACCGCAAAGGGAGGAATAAGGTAAAATCTTCATTTTACCAATTGCAAATTACAGCCGACTCCCTTCAGAACGAGTGGTGCCTAACCGTACCTTTACCTAGGGAGCCGTACATTTTATTAAAGGAGCGATTGGCATTAGGGTGCTATAGTCAGCAAATACTATAAGGTTTATCTAATATAACCACTGCAGATAAGAGTAATCAGCGCCATACCATCTTTGCCATGGCTGTCATACAGTCTGAAGCTAGAGGTGGTCAATGAAGTAAAGGATGCCTCGCAAGTTTGCGCAATATGGAAAGGAGGTGATATGGCTTGTCTTAAGCAAATATTAAACATATTATAGGAAGTGTGATTCACAATGTATTAAGTTTAAGGAGTCGTGGGAAAGTAAATGAGTTGCCACCAATACCTTGAAGACTTTGGTTTTCCATTAAAAATTGCCACCGTACCACTTCATCTCTAATACTTGGTGTCGATGAAGATTTAGGTGAAGGAATATTTAGGTGAAGGTTCTAAGGCTTATGAGCCCTTTTTGTGGAGTCGCAGCTATAATAAAAGTTGCCATTATTTATTAAGCTGTATCGTACAGGAGCTTGGAGTCTGTACAGGTTAGCAGATAATATTTAAATAATTTATGAACATTACTCTGAAAATTATGTATTGTGCAAATTGTATCAACATCATTAATATCTGAAGGTTATTCTGTGATCTTATTGTGCATGATGTTTGAATTAATAATGTTATTTGCATTATATGAAATGAAAAAAAAAAATTCTGAAAATTATTTTACAATCTGTTCCAAACGAACGGAAACTCTTCAAGAACAGTTGGGTGCAATACCATTTGACGAAATGCCTGAACTTTGAAACTATAAAAATTTACAAAAAAATTATGTGCAAATTGGCTTGGGATATTTCATCGCCAAACCCCTGTATGCAAGTTGTCATCTTTGTAAAATAGCGGCTAAAGGCCTTATTAAAGGTTAACTCATTGTTCCAGGCATTAGGGTTTGAGGGCAAACTATATTTGGAAGGGACAAGATTCAGGCCAAACATTCTCAGTTGCAGTAGCATACTTTTGGGCCAGCAACATACTTAGTCACACCTTTGACCCTCTGAGTTGAATTTGGTGATAGATACTTGACCTAAGAATTATTATTTGGTCCTATTCTTTGTATTCTACCCAGCAATAAAGGACCGTAATAGAATTTTTGTGGAGGTCTGTTATAAATCTTTTAATTTTCATATCTGAATGCATTTCATTATCCTAGAGTTTATACTAATATCAAATAATCAAACTGCACAATAGTGAATCTGACGTACTATGCTAGATTTGCATATTTTTCATAAATTAGAGAATTCAGATAAATAACCAGCATATTGCAAAAAATTATTTGGGAACTTTACAAGGTACTACCCTCTTCCAGGTTGGATAAACTTGTCACTAGTGGCCAAGAGACAATAGACATCGAAATCCACTAACTCGATGATTCAACAAGCTGTGGGATAAACTTGTCTTATGTGATGTGTTTTGTTACATTTACATCTTATTCGATGATGGGTGATGATTGCAAGTAGTATGGGATGCTTTCCCATCATCACAATAGGTGCACAGAATTAGGGAAAAGGATGGGACCGACAATGTAGCATGGGATGCAAAGACATTCCTTTTTCTAGCTGGGATGCACTAAAATGGTAGCTGCTAGTGAACCAAATAATGGGAAGATGCATGCAATGGTGTCACATCCACTTCCTACTGCTAGTTGGTGGTTGTGTATGTAAATGGCCTCAAATATTGTGCACTTTGTTATACTTATGTAAATGGCCTCAAATATTGTGTGCTTTGTTATACTTGTGCCCTTGCAAATGTAAACAAGTATGGGATGCTTGATTTTCATCATAGATGGTAGTAAATTGGGAAAAGAATGGGATTAATGGTGTAGTATGGGACTCATTAACATTCCTTCTTTTGATGGAATCCACTTAGAGGGCTTATGTATTAATGAACCATGTAGTGTGATGATGCATGCATATGTCACATCTTCTTTCATTTTTTCAGTTAATCTTTATGTGAACATGGGATTTTTAACTTATTCACATTGTGTATGTGATGGATGCATGAGCTAGTCACACTATGTAGATGCAATGCATGCACAAGTTAATATATTGTCTATATGTGAGTATATGTGAATCATTAACACTATGTATATGTGATGTATGCTTAACTTAGTCACTATTTGTACTTGTGATGTGTATGATCTAGTCACCCTATGTAGAAATGAGGTAAGGTCAAGCCAATCATTGTGTGAATATGGGATGTTGGAATGATATGGCACTTATATGGTTTTGTGTCTATTTATACACTAATGATTGATATGGAAGTAACACTTGATTGGCATGTGTTTGATATTATTCTATTGTAATTGGACTAATTTGAAAGCATAAACTTGATGAATAATTATGATTTAAGAGTGAGATTAGAGATTTAATACATAAGGAAATGATGAATTTTCTCAATCATTGGTGTATAAATACGGATTCTTTGATTCCCAAAAAAGATAAGTAAGCAGGATTATCACAAATGAATCCTTAAGGATTAGGTCCAGATCTAGGGATGACCTTGGCACTGGGAGCTTACCTCTTTCTAATGTAAGCACATGAGTGGTGGCATAGAGTCATCACCATGACTGTGATTGGAAAAATTATGAAGTAGGCACTTCTAATTTATTTGTTAAAAAACAATTGGTAATAAGCGAGGGGTCGTCGTTATAGGACTCTACAAAGAGCCCAAGGTCCAGTTAAGGTGATTACACAGTCAATCAAAATAGTGGATTACCACTGATAGGAGAGAGTATATAGCGGCCAAACTACCATTCTCAAGATGGATTTATACTACTACAAAGTGGATATCGCAATAACTGGATATACACCTTGATGGCATGAGTTACATTTATGAATTATACACCAAATAAAACGAGCTGTTTAACTTTTATTCAATTTACAAAGCGTGTAAACACACATTCAGGGCAATGCTGCAGTGAGTCAAAAGAAAAACTTGTAACATTGCAAAAATCAAGACACAGACCAATCTGAGACAAACTGAAAATCCGATTTCAAGATAACAGCCTAACATATCCAAAGTTAATATTATTTTTTAGAAGCAACCTGTATTTTAGATTTTTGCCAAGCACCAACTTGAAGAAGGAAGTGGGTAACTCGTAGTGTTGGGCTTTGGGCTTTTCTGTGCTCAATGCTACAGGCATTTCTTTCAAGGCTGCATGCATCAAACATATAATAGTGTAAGACAATAACAATGAGTTACAAGAAGGAGAAAAAGAAAAAAGGAAAAGGAAATCAAATATTACATTTGATAAAAGCCATGAGATCTTGAAGCTGTAAATCGGCATTGGGCTTGTAACCCAAACGCAGTCTGCTTGCCAAAAGTGTTCGGGTAATTCTTCTGAGAAGGAAATCAGGAAGAAGATTGGCCTCCAATATACGCATTACTCCCTTCACTAGCACATCATAGGGAAGTTGCATGATACCTCTTTGCACCTCCATTATTTTCCCAATCTCGAACCTTTCCTTCACCTCACTTATTATTTGTGTGGTTGTCAGGCTATTTGCAGTTTTCTTCTTGTACTACTACCATTTTATCAACTTCTGTTAAAAATCATATAATTGATTTTCACTTTCTCCGAGTTGAACCCGCCAAATCAGTTTATTAAATGCCTTTTAAAATCAGCCTATGCATTTTAATAAAAATTATGTTATAAAGATCTTTTGATTAAAATTGGAAAATTAAATCTTTGATGTGTTTTAATTTTTTAACATGAATCAATTAGAAATGAAATTTTTTATGTAAGTTAATGTCTATTTTGATTTTTTAATATATTTTTAATATTATTTTTTAAAATATATCTTTAAGAATTATTTATATTTTTAAAATATTATTAATATAAAAATTAAAAATTAAAAACAAACGTTGTTATTTTATTCATTTAAATTGTATTTATTTATTTGAACTAAATGTAATAATAATGCTCAATTTAAAAAAAAAAAACATTTATTATATAATCTTGAATATTTAAAATTTAAAATTTATATTTATATTTTTGTAATCATTATGAGTCAACATATTGAATGTTTATGTTTTAATTCTTTATAATTAATTAATCAAATTACAAATATTTTTAAAAAAAGTCATCTACTCTCAATATTTTACAAATATTTATTTTGATAAACAAACTCAACTTCAATTATGTGAGTTATAATTGTGTTTATAGTATGAATCAAGCTCGAGCCAAAGTCAACCTTAACAATTATAATATTCTTAAACCTAGTAAAATCATGATACATTCAACTTACAATGATTTGTTGAATTAAATTCTACCTCAAAGTCAACCCTAACAATTATAATATTCTTAAAACTAGTAAAATCATGGTACATTCAACTTGCAATAATTTGTTGATCTCAAACTATTATGTAGTCAACCTTTAAATTGTTGTGATCCATCAACTACACAACAAATGCTTGTAGTTGTTGTGATCCATCAACTACACAACAAATGCTTGTATCTGACTTGCTCCTAAATTGATATTTCACAAATAATTTATCAACTAACAAACAAATACAATTTCTACAATACTATAGGCAATTATTCGCCACTTGTCACTTGTTATTATAATGGAAATAATAATTAAAACAATTATTAAAATTATTATACAATTTGATAAATAAAATAGAAAACAATATGTACTTTACAACTATTTAAGAATTAATATAGATATCTTAAATACATCTATCTAAAAAGATGTGTTTGGTGTTATTAAGATAAATGCATTTAAAATATTTTTGTCTACTATTTTAATAAATTATTTATGTCAAACTAAAGTGACAAGGTGGAGTGTAATGACATGAGTGTGTTAACAAAAGCTATCAAAATGTTGACATATATTTTAAAAAATTAACTCTTTAATAAGTAAAATAAAATTAAAGTGACAAGGTGGAGTGTAATGAAATGAATGTGTTAACAAAAGCTATCAAAATGTTGACATATATTTTTAAAAATTAACTCTTTAATAAATTAAATTAAATTAAAGTGGCATGAGTGTGTTAACAAAAGCTATCAAAATGCTGACATATATTTTAAAAAATTAACTCTTTAATAAATAAAATAAAATATAACCAGTGTGAAGTTTAATGGCATGAGCGTGCTAACAAAAACTATCAAAGAGTTGAAGCTTTTGCAGCCTATCATAGTTTGAAGTTGGCTTAGTCTAGAGGTTATAATAAGGTTTGGGTTGAGGGTGGTTCCCTCAATATTATTAATAACCTTAAGAAGATTTCTTCTCCCTCATGGACGATGGAATCTCTAATCCTTGATGCCTTAGTTATCTTGGATTCTTTCGACCAATGTTTCATTTCCTATGTTTTTAGAGAGGGAAATAGTTTAGCAGATTTTTTTGCTAACTATGGGGTGAATGAGTATATGGAATGGGCAAAACACGATCCCCTTCCCTTTGAAGCACGTTCAATAATTCATCATGATTCACAAAGGGGATGAGATGGGGGTTCCTTTAGTTATGGGGATTTATCACATGTTCTTAACGTGGTATTTCCTTCTTAGGCATAATTTTTTAGAGGTAAGGCTATGTGGTTTACTGATGGGCCTAAGACTCGAATGACTAGGCATTCAAAGTTCATAATTTCTCTCTGCCAACTTTTCTTTTCCACGTGGATTATGGGTAATTAGAAAGCTAAGGTTTTCTCGAAGTTTCCTGGTATTCTCTACAAGTTCTCTAGTTTTTTTTGTATCCTCTACAAGTTCTTTCTATTGGGGTGCTTACCAGTTGCAACGATTGGGGGTGATCGAAATCAAACAGGGCCTATCTCTTGTGACACTGTAAAAAGCAATGAGAAGGTCTAGAGATTGTTGGAGGCAAGGGGAGTGACTCCCTACATGGAGAAATTGTATGGGCATGATTTGAAGACGTCTCAGGGATTTCTTGAAGGATGGCAGAATTGTGTTTTGCAAATTGGTGGTAAGCAGTTCAATATTATGGAGGATCTCATTGCAAAAATCATTGGCTTGTCAACTGATTCCAGAAAAGTCTACAGAGACAAAAATGAGTCTAGTGCAGCCCTGGATATCTTCTTCAAAGACAATGAGAGGCAAAAGTTAGAGCGGGCTAAATGTGGAGGTTATTATCATTTCTCAATCAAGGCTATATGGGGAGTTTTTTGTGCAGGAAATTATGAGGTATTTCACCCTCGACTAACGCTTCTCTATTCTCGTAGGGTATCACTTTGTTTTTCTTAATATTTTAGCCACAAAAAGGTGTCTTTTCCTTTTTATTTGTTGGTGTCTTTGGAACATGGTATAAGATATCACAAACGCAACCCCAAAAACCCTATTCTTCATGAAGATTTAATCCTTTTAATTTCTAAGTATGTTAAGTCTTTTATTATCCCTAATCAACCCAAAATTTCTAATGTTGGGAAGAAGAAAGATTATGAGTATGTTATGGGGTCAGAGGATGAGTCTGATGACGAAGATTATGCCGCTGGGTCAGAGGTGTCCATGGATGTTGATTCAGAATCTCTAGCCACTTCTAAGGGCAAGAGAAGTAAAAAGAGCAACCCCCCCCAATACCTCTAGGGCTAATGAGTATGACATGGGTGGTGAGGAGGAGGATGATCACTCCTACTAAAATTAGAAGACTAAAACTTTGAAGGCGATGAGAGGTAAGAAGCAAAAGGGTGTTGCTCTGGGCAAAACGAGGAAGGAGGATACTGGTTTTAGGGTCCAGATGGGGGTTTCCCCTACTTCTAATTTGATGGAAAAAGAGGGGTCGAAGATGAGGAATCTTCCTAAGAAATCTAAGAGGAAAGGGGTGCAAGAGAATGAAGTGAGTGACCTGTCACATGTTGATGATAATTCGCAGGGTGTTGAGGATCAAATGATGGAGCAAGATTTGGCTAAAGGTGATGTTGCTCCTTTTCAGAAAGGGAAGGAGGCCCTGAATAAAGATTTTATCATCAATGACTCCCAGGAGGAGTGTGCGGTTGACAGGGATGGTTTCAGCATTAGGAGGGAAGATATGCCTGATTTTATTGGCATGGCAAAAGAGGGTTCCTTAACCCTGTTCAAAAATTTTAAATGGGTCTTCCATGAAATGAACTTTACCAATGTCAGGGTTAGAGCAATGACTAACAACTCTGATGAGCCTTCTTCTTCTAGGGTTCCTAATGTTCAGGCTCAAATTAGTAAGGTCCAGCTTGAGGTTAATCAGCTTCTTGAAACTCTAAAAATGATTACTGATGAGATGGTGAAAATGAAAAAAAACCTATGAGCCTAGAATTGTTGCTCTCAAAGAAAAGTTGGATCAAGTCTATCAAAAGTTGGAGAAGGTTCTTGAGGTGAGTAAGCATGCAATGTGTAATGAAGCTGAAGGTTTGTGTTTGTTGAACAAGAAAGTCAGGAAGTGGTTGGGGGATGACTCTAGTATGAAAGATGTTATGGATGGTGTTGGAGCCCAATAGAAAGTAGCAAGTGAGACAGGTCCTTCAATTAGAACCCGTAACAAAACCAAGTTGAATGCTAATGTTGGATTTCCTGCTGAAGAGGTTGTGGAAATTATGAATGTTCATCAAAAGATTATTGACAGTGACTTGGAAATGGCAGAAATCCTGAAGAATCTCTAGTCGCGTGTTGTTTTCGGTGCCTCTATCTGGTTGTTTTTTTGTTGGTTTTTTACTTCTTTTTGGTTGCTTGCTCTATTTTTTATTATTTGCTGAAACAACGTTTTATTTTGTAAAGGGTTTCAGGGTCCCTTCAAAATCTATTTTACCTATAATCAAAAGCTATCAAAGAGTTGACATATATTTTTAAAAATAACTCTTTAATAAATAAATAAAATAACTTTTAAATCAATAAAATAATTGTTTAAGTAAATAAAAAATTTATTTATTATTAAAAATAATATGTTTGATATTAAATATTAATATTTTGATGTATAAATAATTGTTGAATTAAGTTAAAAGATAAGGGTTTTGTTAACAGGCTCATGTCATTACATTTCACCTCTTGTTGTCATTGTAAAATGCTTCATGAGTTATTTTATTTTTCTATTGCACCTAAATGGTATTTATATTTATATTTTAATTTTGTGGGATGTGCATATTAAAACCAATATTATTCATTTAAGAGTTGTCATATTTTATTTTATTTACTTAAGAGTTATTTTATAGTTAATTTATTTTATTTTATTTATTTAACAACTATGTTTTAGTATTTATTATTAGTTCTTGCCTATTACTATTGCATTCATTGGATTTCTATTCTTTTTCCTGCTCTAGCCAATCACATTACATAATTTAAATATATTTTTTCTATTTCTATAGTTTTAATTTAAAACATATTTTTTAAATTTAAAAATTATTATTTATCTATTTTTCTATTGGTTAGAGTAGCTTGTATAATTCATTTTTCTTTTAAAATTTTTGAAAAATTAAGATCATAATAATTTTTGCTGGGCATTATAGTTAATATTTTATAGTTAATAAATATAGAAGCTGCTGGAATGTGCAGAAAACTTCCAGAAGCTGCTGGAAAGAGAAGTTGTTGGAATGTGCAAAGCAACAACACAGAGCAATGAACAACAAACCTGCTCAGCCTGGCATTACAGTGACTCCGTTACACTCAAGTTTTATGGTGTTGCGTCACTAATTTGTTCATTGTTGTCAAATCCTCTCTGATTATATTTTTAATCCTCTCATTGTTGTCAAATCCTCTCTGATTATATTTTTATTAATTGTGTTGTTTTGTTCTAGGATTCGTATTTGCATATTTTGGGGAATCTTGGCTATTTGTATAAGTTTTTAAATTTATTGTGTATTTAGAGGCAAAAGATGCTCCTGAAGAAGGGTAATGATTTTGAGGAGAAGGCTTTTGGACTGGTCGCCTAAATTAGGGTAGGTCAATTTTTTTGAGATGTTTATGATGTTTTCGGTTGTGTTTCTAGACAGACACGTGCGGGGGAAGACATGGCAAAATAAAAAAATTCATTCGCCACAGCACTACAGCCTCTGCTTGCCACATCTTGTGCAACCCCTCCAATGACTCCATTTTCCATGTAGCTCCTCTGCTATCATAGCGCTGAGAGGGACAATCCTGTCTGGAAGAAGAGTCATTTTTTTAATCATATTCCACTGGTTTTAAATACAGAGAATCTACTACAAGGTATTTGAAGAAGGCCAGATATGCACAATGGGTGGGCATTGATGCTGCCGTCTATCTTTCTGCTACACTTGCAATGGTTTCTACTGTAATAACTTTGTACCTAACAAACCCTACAAACCATCATTATGGACTGAGGCATGGAGTGGTTGGTACATAAATCATTCCCTCTTCTCAAAGCTGTTACTTGAATTTTGACAGTCGCTAAAATGGTGCTATTTGCAATAATTTACAAGTTTAAGGCAATACATGCTTTCTGATGTTTTGCAGATTCTAGCTTTGTATTCAAATGTGTATATTGTGAACCTGTTATAAGAGATGATAGTAAAATGTTGGCTTTCCAGCAGCTACACTAAATGTCATTAAAATTTTGATAATGAGCTTATTGTCTATTGTCTCTATAGGTTTACAGAATTTGGGGGTACTACTTCTCACATGCCAATTGAAGATCTGGCCTTTGCAGTTGCTCGCTTTATTCAGAAGAGAGGATCCTTTGTAAACTATTATATGGTAGGATTCACCTTGTAGCAAATAGGTTGTTCTAGCACGTGTCATTCTTATATGGCTTCATTGTAAGAGTAATTCAATTGCTCTTCTTTGCAGTATCATGGTGGGACAAATTTTGGCCGTACTGCAGGAGGGTCATTTGTTACGACTGGTTATAACCATGATGCACCTATAGATGAATATGGTATGTTTTGTCTGGCATGAGATAAGATTCAATCCTAACATTCTCCTTGGTTAACAGTGTTAAACTGGAACAGAGACAATTTTTTCTGAATTACATAGAATCCTTAAAAAGCAATATGTTTTTTTATCTTCAAAAAATTGAGGTTTAAATCCCACTTTAAGTTCCTTGCAACTTTACGAGTCAAAATAAATAGTTGGATCTTAAATATTTTTAAACATGTAAATTGTTCTGAGTTTGGTATTTTATTCCATTTTTCAAAATGCTTGAAATCCTTCAAAACATGAACTATTGATTTTTTACTTGCTTTGGAAGGTCTTCTTAGGCAATCGAAGTGGGGGCACCTTAAGGAATTACACAAGGCTATAAAGCTCTGTGAGACTGCTTTAGTTAAAAGTGATCCTGAAGTTAATTCTCTTGGGACTTACCAGCAAGTAAGTTAAGCATTCTGATTGGTTTTATACTTGATAGCCTAATTTAGTTTAAAGTCTCGTTTGAAAAAGGAAAAAAAAGTTAAAAAGTTGAAAATGCTATTGTAAACACAGAATGAGCTAACACCATTGTCTTTTTAGTCTTATGTGTATTCTGCAGGGCCTGGAAATTGTGTTGCTTTCCTTGCAAATTTTGATGCAAACTCTGATGCAACAGTTGTATTTTTTGAGTTTGAGTCTTGTTGTCTGTAAATATCGTTCTTGCAGCTTGCATGAGCTTGCTCTGTAAACATAATTCTGAGCTTAAATGTATATTTCAACATGATTTTGTTGGTTATAGCCTGTTCATGAAACACTGTGGGTGTCTCCACTGTCTCAATCATTTCTGACTATGATTATTCTTTCATTCCATTCTCCTTAGATGATTGCACTTCTCATGCTTCATGTTGAGCTAGCATTAACAGAGGTGTGAGTTGTTTATTTTGTGTTTGAAGGGAGTTCTTCAAGCCAATGGCTATTCTCCCTAGATAATGGACTCTCTCTCAACTTCCTTCCCTTGATTTTTTTTTTTTCCTCCTCTTTCCTTATCTTTTTGTTCTTTTTTATCAGCAGTTAGAGTAGGGACAATTAGGATTAGTTCAGGATTTAGTCTATTTTCCTATGCTCTGCTACCACATCTTGTTGTAAGGGCATATTCTTTCTCGATTCTCCATCCCATAATCTGAGCCTAACATTATCCTGTAATCTGTCCTACTTAATTCTAACCAGGCACCTTGTTGAAACATGATCTAATTCACCACTGAGTTGTCTGGGAATACTGAGACCCAATGACCTAGAGACCTTGGGGAGGCTTTTAGCCTTCTTTCAAGAGAGGAATCCATTCTTCCAACTCTTGATGTTGGTGCATGTGGTTCCATGAGCCTTAACATAAAGATTTTTACTTTTATGGGACTTGATTTATGAGCATTTTAACTTTTTAAATCATCTCAAGATGACCTCCATAAGCACTCATTACACCAATGAAATTTCTACTTATGTATTTTGGAAATAACTACGAGGCAAGAGAACCCACTTGGCACTCAAGCACCTTTAATAATTTTTTTTGAGGAATGAGGAACAATAGATCTAATATGTCAATTTTGGTATTTTCACACTCTAGCTCCTTTCCCCATTGGCAAAGCTTTTGGAGCTTCTGGAAGCCTTCAATTACCATGATAATATAAGTCAGTGCAAAACAAAGTTACAAGCTTTTATAACCTTTGTAGGAGGAGGATATTTCAAAAGTGATCCCCTTGCGTAACTCATCAGTTTCTAGTAACACATGATGCATGGTTTCAAAAACATAAAAAGGACCTCAAAATGCAGTACCAAATATTGAACATTAACAGGAAAGAGAATTCTGGGCTTTACAGTTCCTAATGAATTCTTGTAGTCAATTCAAATTTTGCAAAACAGTTATACACATTCAATATCATTCAACAAGATGGCCTTGAAAGGATAGTTGAAGTTACAAAAGCCAAAAGCTGCCATTTAGAATTGGCAGTTCACTTTGGAAAAAGAATGCAAATAGAAATAATGGATAAAAAAAAGAAAAAAGTGTAACTGAACCATCCTTGTAATCAGGATAGAGCCTTGTTTGGCTGGTCATTGTCTAGCAGCAAGGCATACCAATGGCCATGATAATGACCCACAGAGAATACTAATGCAGAGTTTTGAGTCTTGATAAGGTGGAAATGGAAAACAATATGTCTAGGACACAATATAGCACATATAGCACTCAAAAGATCCAAGGATCGCAATCAGTCAATACATTAAACTTGTTAACCTTTAAGGAAGCACTTGCAGGTATGGCCATGTACCAAGATGAATATGAAATTATGAATCAAAATAGAATGCTTTTCATACGAAAAGATCTTCAAGGTCCCTCTCAAACCTGTTTGGTCATGAATTGGTAAGATGCTCATGAATCAACCCTTCCTTATATGTGTAATAGAAGGGTCACTTATGGCATGGTCAACTTCTAGGCACGGTCGAAAGTTCCTTTGGCTATATCTTTAGCATTTGAATCATCAAGCCAAAAAAGCACTTTTGATATTTTACGGTCGAAACTATACATAGAAAGCAACCTATAATAATAAGGTAGCTTATTGACTTCGTCATAAGGTTAGTTGAACTGTGCTTTAAGTATTATATTACTTGCCCTCCTAATACATCTTTGAAAATCTTAAGATATGCAAGGAAAGCAACATAAAATATATTTTAAATTTTTATGTAGAGGGTTGGATGTATAGAAATGGCTTTTGCAACTTAATCAATGTTTTGTGATGTCTGCAAGTGCTTCTAGATCATATCCATATAAAATTAGACCTGGAATGTGTTAAGAGGGATCAAAAATACTCTCAAGGTGCCAGTACTTATATTCTTAAGGCTAGATGCTTGTGGGATGGGCATATGAAGTATTTTGGACAAATCTTAGTGTGTGCCAGATTAATTTAAGATGGATCTGTGCTAGATTTGACAACCTCTCATGTGCAAATAGAACAATAGACCATATCCAAAACTTTATTGAAATAGCAAAGATGTGGATAATAAAGAACGGTTTAGTTCACCATATCCATGATCACATGCAGCAAAAGAATAGAGAAACAGAGAAAACTTGCTCTATTCTTTAGCATGCCAGTGTGCGTCTAAACTCTTATTGTCCAATTTAGTTGGTGGTATTACTTGTTGTATGCTCATTGTCAACTTCTTTCTCCACATAATCACTTCTTATTCAATTCTTAGTAGTTTGCTACACTAATAGAGCTCTGGATCAGTTCTTGGAGGGAATATATGCCGCCTATGTGGGTACTGGTGTATACTTATGTAGCATGGGGAAGGTGAAGAGAACTGTTGCAAAATAGTGTTTGTTTGTATACTCTTTGAGTCTTACTACAATAGGCCCAATGTTTTTATTGAGAGTAGTTTGAATGAAGAACCTTATTATATTTAGGCTGTGTGGGTGTGGAGGGTGTTTGTTCTATAGAAAGAGCAGAGTTTGTGACATCACTGTATGGTCGAATTTCATTATCTTTCTCCCCTGTTTTTGAAATAAATATGATCAGTTCTCTTGAATACGAACCCATTACCGATTTTTTCCCCTTGCCTTCAAAGAGGTAATGCTAACAAATTTGTATTTTGATTGTTTTTCTTCATTGCATTTTGGCCTCTAATAGAGTGGCATGCCTTCCTTGCCCAAACTGTGTGAAACATGCGATAATATTGATGAAAGTCTTGAATTTAGTGTTGGCTCAGATTTGGATGATACACACAAACGCAACATTAGTGAATAGCAGAGGCCAGAGCATCTTGACATGCTATACTTGTGACATCCTTCTTCACTACTTTAAACATGGTCAATCGTATTGGCTCTTGTACTTCAATAGACCAAGACGTGGAGGTGTAGATGAGGCGTGTCAACTGTAGACGGAATGGCTCAAAGAAATGTGGTGTCATGGAATGAGAATGATTGCAGGATATGAACAATTTCTTTGGACAAACATGAGAAATGTGGAAGCAAGACACGACACTGAAACTATTTGACAAAATCCCTCAAAAAAAAGTTGTTTCACGAATACTTTGATTCCCAAACTGCACAATAGCATTATGGAAAAAGTTTTATAACTTACATCAAATGCAAAGGCAGGCACAAAGCCATATTCCATATCGTCCACGTACCCTCTTGCTTGTGCTTCCATCGCCACGTTCGCCCCAGGTATATGCAGATCCAAAAAAACACATCACAGAGTTCCCCCCAATTTTTCCCAAATATCAAGCTTTTAAAAAATGCTTTTGTGGGCATGCATGCAAAATGAGGAAGTATTTGACAAGGCACGTAAACTTTCCTAGAAAATTCCACCTCCTAGCTTACTCCACATGTGGCATGTATACAGAACGTGGAAGCATAAGAAATATTACATCTTGCATATCATCTTATAGCAGGCACTTTTTGGGCGGATCACAATATTCATCTTAGTTATTTCCTATCCATGGCATACTTTTAACTATGGTTTATGGTTTGATAGTTTATCTGAAGTCATGATAAACTCTACTATTTTTGGGCATTTGGGAAAGCATTTGTTTCTTTATGTAATATAAGCTCACTTGATGATTTCTCGGATTGGCTTGCAATGCAAACAACCAATGAGGGTTTTTGCATTGGGTATTCACTATTCTCTATGCAGTTCATCCTTCCATGCAATGAATATCTTTCTTGTAAATCATTTGTTGACTGGTAGCATAACTTTTAGTATTTTTTTATTTTGCTTTGAAAGGTTTTGTCTATATACTGTTGTCAATGCCTTATACTGAGGAGACTGTAATTTTGAAATCTATTTATTTTGTGTTTATTTTAATGATGGTCATACAGAACAAAACTTTTCTATGTGACTTAAAGTTTTATCTTTCTACAACATTAATTTCAATAATTTGTGCACAATTCTTCTGTAGCGTCCCTAAAAAGTGACAAAAGAAAAGGAAATAAGTAATGGGACTGAACATGTTTCAACACTCAGTATACTTGTAATCTATCATTGCTTCTATTTGTAACATATTTAAAATAATTTGGGTGTGGCATTTTTAAGCAATCCTAATCCGATATTGGTGGTATTAGAGCTTAAATTGTATTTAGTTTTTATATCCTATCTTTGTTTGGAGTTAACATGATCACTCAAATAAGGTTGATCTTGTAATTTTTAATCTTATTTTTATGATCATTACAATTGACAAAAAAAAAATCTATTTGGAGTATCTTTATACTTTAATTTAAATTTTTAAAAATCTTTTGAAAAATAATCAATTTGATATTTTAAACCTTATTTTCTTATATTTTTAAAATTTGATTTTAATTTATTTTTTACATTTTTACATTTTGATTGGTGCTAAAATAATTTTTTTCTTATATATAGAATTTTATGTTAGAATAGTATAAATAAAAGTAAAATATAAATTTTTTATTTTAAATTAAAATTATAAAATAATGTATATTTCTTAAATAAATCTATTCAAAAGATATGAGAGAGATTGATTTTGAAATTTCTATATTAAATTGGTTACATATCATCATATATTACTTCATCATTTAAAATTATTATGAATTAATATAAGTTGAAAGTATTTTCTTATACAACATTTATATAATATCAATTTTTCTTATTTATCTAAACTATCGAAAAGCATAAATATGACATGAATTAAAATACATTTTAACATTTTCCTTTAATTGAACTCACAATTTAAATATTACTTTAAGAAAAATTACTATTTGTATCATTACTCAACTGCCTCATAGCAAGTTCTTCAAGGTCAATGGAGATACATCCCTTTAAACCATGTTTATCAACCACACAGTGAAAATAATGGAGACTAATGTTTTTGGCTGAATGTTGCCTATTAAAATGGTGCATCAGAAATTGTGCTAAACACTATGATTCAAGAACATAAGCCATAGCAAAAATCCAAAGCCACATGCTCATGATGAACATCCTAGATTAGAAATTAACTCCTCTTACACGTCTTATTATATCATGGATTGTGTCATAACAATCAAAATGAATAGTTCATCAAATCTATACACTCTATGAGAGTATTTAATTGGAAGGATGTTCTATAACTCCTAGTTTTGATAGTTTCAATGTAACATTTGTATTTGATACCTTCCCACACAATATTCCAACTATTTCAAAGAATAAATAATCCCCACATTTCATGATGTTTGAAGATCATAAATTATTTTTCGTCTTCATGCTTAAATATGACTAATCAAGACATAAAAGTTAAAAGGTGAATGGTACACCTAATCCTAATATTCTTCCATTTAACATTCACATTGTAAAGACACAATAAAAAACTAAAAAGGAGGAAAGGCGCATGGCCTAGATCTACACCAACAAAAATTATAAGTGATTGTGACTACCACTTGCAACCATATTATGCATAAAGTGATAATGAACATCTTATTTCTACCACCATGGTACTATCACAACTTTTGAAACATTTTGAAACATGCTCAACTATCAAAATTGAACTTCCTTCTGCGCTATGTCAAATCATGTTAGATTTTGCTTCCAAGGCTCATGTTATTCTAGCATACTTGCTTGCACAACATCTACCTAGGAGACAAACCATCAATCACATTTACAAGAAGCCCAACTATTCCTAGTTACAAAATCCAACCATTCCATAACTGCTTTTGATGTAATCAATTTTCTTGCTTTATAACATACACATTTATATTCACATAGTTTAGAGCATTGTTCCCCAATTACTCTTTGAGATTTCGATCAACGAGCCTTGTCTATCTTCTTATACTCATTATCAGTTATATGGATACTTTAATTTGGGATCTTGGACATTATAGAATATATTTTCTTTGTCCAGAACACTCGATGCTTAGTAAATATTGCACATATATCTTAGTCATGCTAAGTCAAAATACTTCCTCTTAAAGCCTTAGAAATAGAGGATTATAAATGCATACCTCAAAATAGGAATTATGTAGAACATATCTTGCCAAGTTGGAGATCTTGCAACATTCTCTCAGATAGGCTCTTCTTAGAGAGACAAACCATCATACCCTTAGGATGAGAGGATCTCTTGACTTTGTCAGATGTATAACAATTAACACATTGTGAGATCAAGGGAAGTTGTTACTATTTATTCAAATGTTTAGGAGTAAAATTTTCATTGTACACCTTCCTATCTAAGTGTTGTATTAAAGGTGATCTTGGAATTTTAAGTATAGTAACTAGACGTAGAGATGCTCAGTATTTTTAAGGTAACAATTTAGATTCAAAGCATATGTAGATACAGTCATTGCACTAATGTAGTAGTGTTGTTATAAGTACAACAATGTTTGATTCTTAATTTCTCAAGCCTAATCTTGTAGAATTCCTAATATAGATACGTGTATTCTGTATATGTTTTTTTCAAGAAGCCTTTTTTCATGTAAGAGTAAACATAGAGCTTTAGTTAAAATAGACCATTTCAAAACATGAGACATTGTTAGAAAATAGGGCATACATATTATTGATGTATGTATTTAAAGAACTTGAAGGAATTTGTGGGCAACTATAGTAGCTTTATGGTGGCACAAATCAGTACTACTTTTCATGAAATTGAGTCCTCTATGTTTTGTGAAACCTTCCAAATTTTAATTGGGCTTAAGTTAGACTTGTACGAAATATGCATATAGTGCAGCATGCATAATAATACTGACCAATGTTTGTGATCTTAATTGTGCATGCTAGAACTTTGTTTCATTCAAAAAGGTTTTCTTCTCCTGATATTGGGGCTAAAGTTATTAATTATTCTCCCAATTAAATGTTTTCTTCCCTGAAATAGAGGTTTGACTAGATTCTAATACATTGTGGTCTTCACATTGCACTTTTTTGTACATTGCACTTTTTTCTACGAGTGAAATGCAAAGAGAGTTTATAATTAAGTGATTTCAAATTTTAATTTAAGCGCTTCTTTATCTGCTTTCTTCTTTGAACCAACATGTTCCACATTCATTGGCAAGAATTTGATGCCATAATTAGTTAAAATATCCTCCCAATTAAAATATGTTGCTATCATGAAATTCATACTACTAGAGCAAAAATAGATCCAATGGCATTTAGAGCAATTAGATTCTTGAGCTTCAAACAATATTTTTGCACCCTTTCACACAAATATATTACTTGCATGACAAGAATGGTCACTACTTTTATATCAGTTTTCTCCTCTAAATCAAAATGCATCATGCTCTCCGGCAGGAACTCGACGCTTGCGTCACTTGTTTTTTCATGTTCTCTCTTTAATATTTTTGCATTCCAATTACCTAAGGACTTAAATTTAGTGTCATTAATACTCGGAAATATTAAAAAAAGTCCAAGTGATTAATCATGAGTTTGATCTTTTTTTATATTTTTAGGCATAATGATTAAATTGTACATCAATCTCTTTTTTAACGTTTTTGCTTTACTTTGATTAGTTTTTTTATACATTTACTAGTGCATAGATGACTTATTTTGCATGAAAGTTGGCAAATAGATTTATCTTAGCTTGTTTCCACCATCACTCAACTACAAGACTTGGATGTAATCTCCACGTCTAGTCATTTGTCCTATTAGTTTGAACTCATGAGTAAAGAATTGATCTAGATCATTTATGTGGTTACAAATTTGAACCTTGAAGCTTTAAAATTGAACTTCTTCAGTTGGTCCCATGTTTTTCTCCTTTATTAATCATTATGAGCCAACAAAAACATCACTGATTTCAAATTCCATGCTCTATTTGGAGTATCTAAAAAATAATCCTAATTCAAAAAACATCTAGCATTGAGAGAAGAATCTATTGAGCACATGTAGAATTTGATTGGAAAAATATTGAAAAGGATTACACCATTATCCTAGGAGCATACTACACAATTGCCTAATGTTCCAAAGTTGGTTCATTATTATTGCATTAATCCATTCAAAGGTACAACTAAGAACGTGAACCTTGAAATTTAATAGATTTTCTAAAGGTATTTATTTAAATACTTCTTGGTCTTTATCAAATTCAAAACATTTTTAGAGTGACAATTGAGTTTCAATCAACAAAATTCTTTTAGATCAAAGATGTGAATCACAAGTTCAATTCTATGCAAAATATTGAGTATACATTCATGAAGATCATCTTCACACTCACAAAACTGAACCAAAATTGTACAACACCAAACTTTTAGGTAAATATCAATCATGTGATTGGTTGTAAAATTATGATACCGTGGCAATGAACTTATAACCCATGCACATTAATACATTCATCAAATTCAAAGCTAAGTACAATATTTAATTTATCTTCTTGCCACACATATTTGAGCATGTATTTCAATATTTTATATCAATAGTGACTCTTAAATTTAGGTTTATTTCTATATAATTAGTATAAATATTATATTAGCCTTGATTATTATGTCAGTGTGATTTTTCCCTTACATAAAATAGTGAACTTGAACTTCTTACACACCCTAAGGTTTATTCCTTCCCCATCAAAAGGTTTCAAATATGATGTTCTTAATTTTTATTAAACTATTTTAAATAAATTTTATTAGGATATGGATACACCATTGAATATTTATTATTATTTTATTTCTTAAAGTTTGGAGTTTACTGTGAGAACTCTTTGATCCCTAGCCTCTCACCCTTTATATTTAAAGTTTAAATTTTTATTTCAAATATGATCACTATTTTGTTGATCTTGTACCAAATCTACCATTTATCTTGAACTCTTATTTTAATTTGACAATGCTTGTTATTTTTCCTTTGGGATAATATCATATGAAATGATTGTCTCTCTATATTGGTTTCTGTATTTTTTCTAAGATTTCTTATTAGGTGTATAATTTTCATAATTTGTATATATGCTTCGCAACCCTAACTAGTACATGTGTCATAATATTTAAACAAGTTTGTGCTTTGATGGATATCTTTAACTTACCTGTACATAATATTTGATCACTAGTTATCCATGTGTGATCTATGGTTTGATGTGCTATGATATGATTTCCATGTTTATTAGTATATATGGCCTAAGGTGATGTATTAGTCCATTTTTATCCTTTTATTGTTCATACCTTTAAATACCTTAAATAAGAGGTTCTTTGTGCCTTATATTTATCTTAATAGCCCCTTCTCATTTTGTGATGTCTTACCTTTGTTCACTCTTGCTATATGTCTAAGTTATCTTATTTCTATATCTTTTTCTCCATATTCATACAATGTGTTCATCTTTACATCTTTTCTTTCATGTTGAGCCATATCCTTCTAGAAGTATACCTAATTTTTATATCATAACTACTCCATAGAGTTATCATCAAACTAGACATGCATGTCAAAAACTAACTAAGGGATATGATTTACTTGATTAACTTAAGAATAATATTGCTAAAATATCTCTTTGGGATTGAGTGCATTCATCGAAGATATCAAAATTTATTGAAACAAGATTTAGCTAAAATCAGCATTCCATCTATTGTCACTCCTACAAAGGTAGTTACCATTATTGAGCTTGTTTATCTAAATAATTCTAAGATTTCATTTTCTCCTCATGATTTGCCTCCTTCACATGTTAGTTAAGAACCCCACCTATTATATAGTATGAGTAATTATGGGGACATTTGAAATAAATGAGCCATAGCTGATAATGATTCTACTTTAAATATCCACATAGAGAACTCTTCTTGGATATCATAAAATTTCATTATAATGATTTATCTAAATTTGAAATCATTATTCAGTGATTTGATAATGTCGATCATGAATCTCTTGGTTTTGTTACTTGGTCCATTACTCTTGGACCTATTAAACTAATATGATTTTTCATGTGATTCCTAGTTCTTTGGTGTATAACATTATTTTGGTTGCCCCTTGAATGCATGACATGGGTTTTGTGCCTTCTACACTTCATCAAAATTTAAAGTTTATCCTTAATAGTAAAAAGGTGTATAGTAACAACCAATAATAATCATAATTAGTATTGTGATGGTTGAATTTTTTTTTAGTTCCTCCTAATTAACTAATTGTGCCTATATTGACATTTAGAACTTCCATAATCCACACCTTACACTAATCTTGAGATTGATTGGAGTTATCTTGATTTTACACTTTCGTGCAAAATGAACATAAAGTGAGTGAGAAGGACTATACCATTGCAATTTACATATGAATCTTGCTATTAATAATTTTTTTAGTGATGAATCTTCACCAATGTTTATAAAATCCAAATTAATTTTAGGAAATTTAATGAAATAGTCAGGGCATAAATATCTAGATTTTATGATTTATCAATCTAACAAGTGTTAAACAAGTGCCAAATTATTTATGAACCATAAATATATAATAATTTATTCACCATAGTAGACAATGTTTTTGCAATGAGGAATCACTTTGAATTTTAGAAGCATGCTTCAATTACTCAACATATTTGCTAATTCCATTAAAATTCTACCTTGTATGTGTTGGAGCAGCCAAGATCTACTTGCAAACTCAAAAAATCCACAAATGAGCATACAATGTCTTAAAATGTACAAATGATCCTTTCTTATAAAGGTAAGGATGAATAGGTTAGAAGGTAGGAGTCAAACTCTAACTATCCCTCCAAGTATAAAACAAGTGTAGGACTCTACAGACAAGTGTTGGGACACTTGGCGAGTCTACATGAGGTGAGAAAAAATTCTAGATAACCTCTAAGTGAGCTTAAGTATAGTGTGAATAGGATTCTACTAAGTAAGCTAAAAGCTAATTAGTTTTATAATACATCTTTTCACACTAACATCCCCCCTTAAGTGATGCTTAGGGAGTAAGCTAAACATTGAAAATATAAGCCCCAACAACAAGACCTAATAAGGCACTCATATACAATAATGATCTCCCACAAATAGACAAAAGGAGAAAACCCAATGGGAACAAAACTCCTCTCCAAAAGAGAGAAAGAGAAGGATAAGACCTCCTAAAAAGATGTCTCATGAAGACATGACAACATAATGATGAACTCCTAAAACATGTCAAAACTATAAACTTTGTCAAAGATGAACAAGTGTCTTCTAGAATCAATGAACCTCCACAAAATGTAGATCAAGATAAGAGATACAAAATATTGCATGAGTGAACATATAGAACACTACTCAACCATGAATACTTAGATGACAAAAAGGCAATCAAGCTCTATGAATTTGAAGATGTAGATATTACCATGATTTTGGAGTACGATCAACAAATGCATGAGTGACATGAAGTACACTACTAAAATGTGCATCACGATGCTCTACATAAGTACTAAAGTCTCACAAAATATGATCCACTAAAGTAATCCCCCATAGGAGAGACAAAGAAAGAAGGTTTATGAGACCCCCATAAAAGTAGAAGGTTCCTCTATTGCTCTATTGAAACCAAGGAAGCATTAGCATAACAATGTGATAATTTTGTGTTTAATGTTGATGAGGAAGAGGTATAGATAGACCAACTGAAATTAGGCACAAAGGTTTGCACAGGAATGTAGACCCAACATCAAGTCCAAAAATATGTACAAGAAAACTAAAGAAGGGTGTGCATCAAGGCACACACACATGAGGTGATAATCACAAGGATCCATTGTTGTGATATAAAATAAAGGGACTACACAACCCCCCATTACACTTTATAATTCAATGTAAGTACCATATTCCCTTCCTAAGGAACACACATTCAATTTTTTTTATTAGATAAGTAGGGTTAGGGCCCTGATCTCGTACAAAAAACCAACAACGGAACTGTAGAGCCCAAAAAAATGGACTGGAGAAACAAAACAACCAATTGAAAACAACAAATATTAGAACAACATCAAAAACCCATCAAAAGGACTATAGACCAATGATTTGCACCAAGATACACTATCCACTTATCCACATCAAAAATCATTCTCAACAAAACTTACCAAAACCACTAGGCTATTAAGTAGTTTTTAAACTATTATGCAAAGTCTTACTATAACCAAAATAAACTAAGAAACTAAGCCAATCCAATTCTAAAACAACGAAACTAAAAACCATACAAAAAATTGCACTACAGCTAGAGAGAGTTAAACAGAGCCCAAGCATAGAAAAAGGTAGCACAATAGGAATCTTTAATAAGACTCCAATTCCCTTGGAGGTCCTCCACAACATCCGACCAACATTCCTTGAGCTCCTAGTTCTCATAAATATTAGCTTCATTATTGTAACCCTTTTTCTTTTGCTGCTTCAGAATTTCCCCTATCTAGAAACAATGCCCATCACCACTTTTTTCATGATGTCGTCCACCACACTACAAATATTTTTTATGGCCTCATCCATAACCTGGAACTTCTTTGAGATGGAAACCTCTTCAAGTTGACTTTCCATTTGCACCATTCAGGCATTTAACACTTCAAGTCTTGCAATTTCTTTTATTTGAGAGTTCTGAATAGTGGTAACCTACTCTTCCTTAGTTATAGGGCTCTCATTATTTGCCTCAACCTCATCATCCTATTGGAAATTTTTCTCCTCTCTATCCTCGTTACCTCCTTCTATCTCATTATACTCCTCTTCCTATTCTTGAAACTCCTCCTCCTCCACTTCATAATCTAAAATATCATTGTCCTCTGAACACTCGGTCTCACCCAAACTATCAGGAACAAACTCCTCAAAAGTGTCAAGACCCTCCTCCTCAACAACCTTTTTACCTTTTTATCCTCATCCTTCACCTTGGAAGCAACTTTTGCAAGTATTACCAACCTTCTACCATCAAGAGGAGTAGAACCACTATCCGGATTGGCATCTTTATCATTAGAGATAGTGATAGTGAGACTTTTCTATTTCACAACCTTAGGGTCCACCTTCCTTTGTTTATCTAGTCCTGGAGAAAGGGGGGAGGTTTTCCTTTTGCAGAGGTGATTTTTAAGAGGTTTTTAGTGGAAGGTTCGACATTGGGAAGAGGGTAATTTTTATTCTTAATCAACATAGGTACTTTATCAGGAGAATGGGGTTGGCTATCAATTAGCTCTATCTACATAGAGCTCTTAGGGGTTAGGGTATCCTCAAGAATATTTCCAGTCAGATTCCTTTGGGGGGTAGTAGCTAAAATATACTTATAAATTACTCTAATAATCCCCTAATGTAAGGGAGGGTTTGCACCATTCTCCATATTTTGTTCGAGAGAAGAAAATAGGAAAAAGGGAAGGTTTATCTTCTCAAGATGTCAAACATGGTTTAAAATAAGAAAATGGTATCCATGTATAGACATAAAATTCCCTTCAAGAGTGAAGTACCTCATAATATGCATGCAAAAATTATGATAGGGAGGGGGAAGTTTTAACCTTGCATACCCCTTTTTGAATCTTTTAGCCTTCTCCTTAGTTACAGAGAACTTGTCAATAAATTCTTGATAGTTACCTAAACTCTTTTTGTTAATCTTTTTTACTTCATACTTTAAACTCATAGCTTGAGCAATCAACTTCACTGTGATAGTAAAGTGCAGACCACCAATGTTAACTTCACCATCACTCCAAGAATTGGTAAACTTACAAGTAAGGGTGTCATCATATCCCTGCATAGATCGAAATAAGGGAGTGATTCCCACCCTTTCAAAGAGACCCCACAACTCCTCATTCTGCTTTAAGGAATCACAGCTCCCTGGTTCTATTCATTTTTTGGGACCCCCCATAAAACCCACACCAACCAGATAATATCTATGAAGCAAAATAAAATCTTTACCAAATCCCTTCCCATCAGCCAAGGAGATCACTGGCAGAGTAATCTCTTCAGAATTCAAACTGAAACTTGTTGCATGCATTTGAAGAGGCTTCCACTTAAACTCACCAACAATTATGAGAAAATACAGAGAGTTAGAAGGAACTTGAAGATAGAGGTTTCATGTGTCACAAATTCCCATGAGGAAATGATTAAATTTAAATCATTTAAAGGTGAGTTTAACAAGTGCTCTATCTGCACAAAGAAACGAGCCAAGACAACTAATCCAAGGAAACATCCAAGAACCACCAAATGATTATTCAAATATGTCTTAGCAGAGATAATAATATCTCCTATCACCTTATGATACCAACCTATATCTTTCATCCACAAAATAGCATTATCAATATTTTCTTCCATCATTATTTTAATTTCCTCCATTAAATAATTGGAGACACTTGTATTATCATTTATTTAAAACATCATAATCATACTCACCTTAACTCCCAAATTAATCATGATCAGATTAATACTTTCCCCTTTTGGGTAGCCTTGATTATTCATCTTGTCGTCATACATTATAGTACAAATATTAACCCCTAAATCACCTCTTGTCCCTCAACATGAAATTATAAGTTGATTCATATTTCTTATTGAAAATATCTTGTATGTAACATGGTAGTAAAGGAAAATCCCAATAGGTCCACTTATTATGCTTTTAGAGCTTCATTAGCCATAACATCTGCAACAAAATTACCCTCTCTATACAAGTGGTAAATTTTGTAGTGTTGAAAGGTCTTAAGGATTCTCCTGCAATCATCCAACACATCCCTAATCTCCCGAGGCATTTCCCGTTTAGGTTGTCTATAATTAATTTAGAGTCACCTTCAATGATCACCTTTGTGTATCCTTTCTCCTTCAAACGATTTAAACCTACCCAAATAGCCATAGCCTCAACAACATTATTAGAACTAATTCCTAATATTTTTCCATATCCTTCTATAAGATTCCCTTGGTGATTTCTTATTACCCCCCAACTCCAACTAAGCTCAAGTTCCCCTTAGAACAACCATCGAAATTTCATTTGATCCAGCCCACCTCAGAAGGAGACAAAATAGTGCTTTTTCTTGTAATATGCTTTATCCAATTGAATTTTGTGAGATCTTGTTTTAACCCCCACATTTGTTTTATTCTAATTTCTTTATAAGAGGGCATGTACTTTGAAGGAGCATAGATCTTGTCATTTATGTTCTCATGAATCTGATGCCTAATATCCATAAAATGATTTTTGTTGTTTCATGCAAATTCCTTGAAAATCCTATTATTTTGCACCTTCCATAAACCCCAGGCTATAAAAGGAGGATCTTGTCTCCATAGATCAATAATTTTATTATGGGAATAGGGGCAAACATTCCAACTATCCAAAAATTTCTTTATTGAGGAAAGAAAGACACATCTAGTCATTAAAATAGGGAGAAAGAATGACCAAACATCTCTTGAGTAGGAATAATGGAAGAACAGATACATTATTATCTCCTCTTCATTGCAAAGGTAGCATCTATTAACAAATTGGAACCCTCTTTTATTTAGGTTATCAGTGGTTAGAATCTTTCCATGGGCAACAACCCACCAAAAGCAATTCACTTTGGAAATCAAGTTTTTTATCTAGATAAGGTTCCAATGAAAAACATCCTTAGTGATCAAATGCTTCCCCATAACTTCATAAGCAGACTTCACTAAAAGACTCCCTAAATTAATTTTAGTCTAGATCCATTCATCTTTTTTGTCCCTTGAAAAAATTAAGTCTCACCAATCTTCTAAAGTAGGGTTTGCAAGGCCGCATCCCAATTTTGTTGTCTCCCTCCCTAGAGATTTGCTCCAATTATTTGATTTTTGAATTTTATCTATTGAGGCTTCAATCCATCCCAGATAATATACCTAACAACCTACTTACCAAAATTTCTAACAAGCCTTTGTTTAATTTGGAGGAAATGGTTGATGGAAGAGAGGGGGGAGCCATTAGTCTAGACATCATCCCAAAACTCAGTATCTTTACCATTTCCTATTCTTTTTTTAACCCCCATTTTTAGCACACTTCTTATTTTAAGGAGATTGTTCCAAAAACTAGAACCACAAGGAAGCTCTAAAGCACTTAGAAAGCAGTCCCACTCCCTATTTCTCAGGTATTTAGCTCTTAATATTTAACCCAATCTTTCGCTCCTTCCAAAAGACACCAACCCATTTTAGCAACAAGAGTTTGTTAAAAAGTTTCAGCCTCCTAATACCAAGACCACTTGCCCTTTTTGGATCACACACCTTTTCCCAACCCACTAAAGCCGTTTTGCTTCTCTCCTCAGTACCAAACCACAAAAATCTCCTTTTAATATGTTCTATCTTTTTCACAATAAAGATAAGGATATTAAAAAGGGATAGGTAATAAATTGAGATGTTTTGCAACAAAACTTTGAGCAATTGTAGTTTCCTAGCTTGACATAGGAGTTTTCCCTTCCAACTAGCCAATGTTTTTTGAATTCTTTCCAGGATATAATTCCAGTAGTTACTGCTTGGTTCTTTTTAAATAAGAGGAAAGCCAAGGTAAGCAGCTATGAGAACAACATCCTGGTAGCCAAGAATAGATATTAATCTATCTTTAACAATCTATTTTGAATTAAAGAACTATAACTTACTTTTTTTATAATTAATATGTTGACCCGAAGCATTAGCAAAATCATTGAGGATGGATTTCCAATGGCTAGCTTCTACAACTGAGGATTCACCCAAAAGAATAGTGTCATCCACAAATTGTTGTTGAGTAGTCAGAGGAAGAGAGGAAGCAACCTTGAACCATTTTAGCAACTTCATATCCAAAAGCTTTTGAATGTTTCCTCTTAAGACTTTAGCCATTATTATAAAGAGGTAGGGGGAAGAGGGTCACCTTGCCATAAACCACAGCCACAAGAGAAAAACCCCTTGGGAAAACCATTCACCAAAACTAAACATTTAGGAGTAGTAACACAAGAAGTGATTAACTTGAAAAACCTTCCATTAAACCCAAACTATTTAAGGAAAACAAAAAGGAAGGGCCAAGACACCCTATCATAGGCTTAAGAGATATCCAATTTCAAAGCCATCCCCAATTTCTTTTTGGGCTCCATTGAGTGGAAAAATTCATGGGTATAGATATCAACATCCAAAATATGTCTCCCTTGAACAAATCCTTTTTTATTTTCAACAATCATTTTGTTCAAAATTTCCTTCAATCTATTCACAATTATATTAGAAAAAATCTTATATGTAGTGTTACAAAGACTTATAGGCCTCAAATTTGATATAGAGGAGGCATCTTCGTTTTTAGGGATGAGAGCAATAAATGAGGAATTGAGTTGGTTCAAAAGTCTACCTGATCAGAAGAAATCACGAGCAACATTTAAGATATCTAAAATTATGTTCCAAAAATTCTGAAAAAAAGTAGGAGGAAATACATCTAGCCTCGAGGCTTTAGAAGCTCCAAAGGAGAAAACTGCAAACTTGATTTCCTGAAGGGGAACAACTTTAGTCATATCTTTAAGATCTTGATTTGAAATAACTTGGGGGATCAAATGAAGAAGGATTTCAAACTTCATAGGGGCAGCACTAGTCTCCTAAATATTTGTGAAAAAAGAAACAACCTCTAAATAAAAATTTCCTCTTCCGAGTTAAGAATAGAACAATCTTCTTTTATTAAAAATATTATCATGTTTCTACTTTTGTGTTTCATTTTTGATTGATGAAAAAACTTTGTGTTTCTATCACCTTCAGAAAACCATTGAATTCTAGATTTTTGTTTCCCAAAAATCTCTTCCTGCTTATTAACTTTAAACCATTGATCCCTAAGATCTTGTTCCTTGTTGCAAGTGGCATCATCAATGACACCTTCCTTCATTAAATTTTGCACCTTTTTTATACTATCTCCAATAGACTTCTTAATGTGGAAAATGTTACCAAAAGAAAACGTATTCCAACCTTTAACTCTTTCTTTGACTTTCTTTAGTTTATTAGCCAAACAGTACATTGGGGTTCCAACACAAGGTTCATTCCACCATCTATCTACAAGAGCTTGAAAATCAAGGTGGTGAGTCCACATGATTTCATATCTAAAAGGGTATGGCCCCTTGGCAGCATTATCCTCTTGACAAAGAAGAAGACCATTGTGGTTTGAGCTAGATCTAGAAAGAGAAGATAAGGTAAGAGCCAAGAGGATGTTCCAATTTGAGGAAATCAAAAACTGGTCTAGTTTGACTTGGATAAGGTGGTTTCCCTAATGCCTATTAGACCAGGTAAACAAGCTACCATATAAGGGAACATCAAAGAGACCAACAGAGTTAAGAAACCCAGCCAGATCCATCATGCTGTCAGAAAAGTCCTCCAAGCCTCCTAGCTTTTCAAATGGAAACAACAGAGAGTTGAAATCCCCTCCAAGAATCCAAAAGTCCCCTTTGTTTCTGCTTATATGGTTTTCTACCAAGTCCCATAGGGAAACTCTATCAAGGTGAGAATTAGGACCATAAATGTTTATCAAGTTATATTTTTCAAAGGTGATAAGATCTTTAAAAGAGACCATCAAGCAGTTCTTACTAAAAAATCCAATTATACCCTTTAATCTGGTGGGTTTCCACAAAGTAGTTATACCCCTTGAAGCTTCTTTTGCATCACTAACAGTGTAATTGGCACTAGGCCAGAAATTCTTAACAACCTTGTCAAAGGTATCCTTTTTCATTTTTGTTTCTTGGATCAATAAGATGTTTGCTTTATAATCTACCATACAAATCTTAACCAAATGTTGTTATATTGATTATTTAGGCTCCTAATATTCCAAGAGATTAGCGTCATATAAAAAATTGAGCTAAAAACAACACCACCTTGATGCTGCGAGGAGGGGGAGACCATTCCCCCTTTTTTTTTTTACTTAGTTCTTGAGAGAGTCAAAAGTATTTTGCTTCCCTGAAGCAACATCTCGAACAATGTTTTTATTTTTGGAGTCCTTCTCGGACAACCTACCCACTTTGTTCCCTCCCCCAACATTAGGTTTCTTCTTGTTTTTGGATTTGGTATTAATTTGGGTCCAATCGTCATCAACTACACCTTCTATAGGAGAGGATGTAAATCCCAACTGAGCCATAGCTTCCTACATGTTTTTTCCTTCCTTTTGGTTTAATGACAATTGTTGATTTTCTTCCTTAGACTATTTCCTTGGAGAAGTAGTAGGAGGAAAGGATTCCTTTCCCTAGCCTGTATGAGATTCAATCTCACCCTCAAGAATTTTTTATTTGTCTTATTGGTGGTTGTTGGTTTTTCTTTCCAAATCAATCATTACTTCAGACTCATTAATATTGTCCTCCATGTGTTTGTAATCTAAACACTTCTCACTTTCCTATTTTTCATTTTCCTTTTCTTTTTGAGACTTCTTTGCTGAGACAACATTTACTCCCTCCCCAGTTGGAATATCAAGAGACACATCCAAGTCTCCCTTTAGTAGTGAATTAGCTTTATCCCCAAAAGAAGCATCCATGACTTCCTTTCCTCCATTGACTTCCTTATTAAGCTCCCCTATAGGAGAACCCATAATTAACTCCTTCTCAACTGAAGGTTGTTCCTTCTGAGGGACAAAATTCAAAAGGTTCCGAGGGAAATTCCCAGTCATAGCCTCATCATTGGACTAGAAAGAGGGGTTAAACTTCAAACCCATTGGCCCACTTTTAGAGTCTTGAGTCTTTTTATTGCAAGTATCCTCGAAATGACCAAATTTCTTTCAATTTTTACAATATGCTTTTGCATTTTCATACTCCAAAGGTTGAATCCATTTACCAAACTTTGACTTCAAGGCTATAGAGGTAGGAAGGAAAGTGTTGACTACCACATTAACACAAATCCTTGCAAAAACCAATTTGGACTTAAGTTGAGTTACCTTGTCTATAGCCATAAGGCTGCCAAAAGAATCAACAATCCTCTTAAAAATTCCAAGGTTCCAAAATTCCAAGGGGAGGCCCGATAAGTGAACCCAGGTGGGAGCAACCATACCTAGATTAGCTAGTAGGTCAAAACCTGGCTTCCACTAACATAGTGACAAAAAGTTTTTAAAACCAATGTCAAAAGCCCAAGGCCAAGCCATAAGAACCTTAATTAGATCTTCATGCATAACAAAGCTAAAGAGGAAAATGCCTTTAGCCATAGCACTAATGGTAATGTTGTCTTTAAGATTCCAAATAGAGTCGTCACATTTCCTTAAGTGGTCTATATTGAGATGATACACTAAGAAATTTCCCACTAATGATAGCTTGAGATCCTCAATCACTTCATGCATTAGCTTGTCAAGAACATCCACTTTTAAACCATCCACTGACTTTGTACTCTAGTTTACCATAGCTAGTGAACCACAACCAACTAATTTGTTCACATATGAGATAGGATCCTCTTTAGAGAAAAAAGAATTCAAGCCATAGGAAGGAGACATTAGAGACTTGCTAGGGGTATGGGCTGACACCCCCGCATAAGAAGAGGTGACAAACCCTGTAGCTATACCAAGATGGGGAACAACATTTTTGGATGAGGGAGCTCGACTGGTCCCCCTACCAAGTTGACTTGTGTGTTAAACCCTAGAGAAACTTTAAAAAAAATTGAATTGCAGAGCGTGTGGTTGGTATTCTCTATGTTAACCCACACACATTCAATTGTTGTGGAATTTTATATGAGTGCATTTATAGACTTATTTTTTTGTTTTTAGTTCTTACAAATTTATGTCATGAGGTGGACAATGAATACATATGTCAAGCATACCTTTCAAGCCTCAAGAAAATGACAAAAACAGAAAATGAAAACCACCATTATTCAAAAATGACACTCTTGAAATAATATAGTGATATGGTGATTTATTTTAGTGCATTAAAAAATTCCACAAAGTGGATTTGATGTACAAAACCTCAAAAGAGACATACTCGGGATTTAAAATTATGAAACATCATCATGAAAAATTAACATCACCACTACATAGAGCTCAAAAAATCATGCAGGTTCAAAATATAGGACCCAAAAATGAGTCTGTATGAGCCTAAATGAGCCCTCTGAAGTTCCAAAAAAGGGAACTATGTAGGTTGTCCTATGAGAATCTAAATTCTTTTTAAAATGCATACATCATACTACAAAAAAATCATACCATTGGATAGAGGACGAAAAATACATAGAATGAAAAAATTGCTCAAAAATGTTTGTATGCTCGAGAAAGAGTCTCTTGAAGTTGAGCCAGAAATTGAAATAGGCCAACGGTGAAGGGGCAAACTTGGGGTTAAAAATTGATGATGGCATGCTAATGTTATGATGACATCAACAATAGAATATTCCAAAATTCCACTAAAATATTCCTCATGGCCAAAATATTCCAAAACCACTTTGCACTTTTCAAAAAACTACTCAAAAAGTCCAAAACCGCCCTCCAAAAGTTGAAAAACCACTAATCTTGGGTGTAAGTGGTTTTCACTGCATAGTGTTGATGTTAGCAAGGTATTGTGTAGGTTGAATGTTGATGTCATCACTACACAATATTGTACCCTACAAAAATAAAAAATATATATTAAAAAATTCACTGCACAAACATTGAGACAACACTCATTTCGAGACAAATGCATAAGAATTGAGGCATGAGGTCGAGGTAGCTTGTTGGTGTAGTACATTGTTGCAACTATATGGTCACAGATTTGTGTATAGCCATCCATGGATAGGCCTCCAAAACCTCCAAAAAAAATTTGTCACAAAAAATACTTGAGTGTTATGTATGAAAAATCCTCTCTTAGCCTTTCTGAGTGAAATTGTGACATTTGTTTTGTTCCAAAATGTATCATTTGAAAATTGATACTCACGACCCTCACAAATTCAAGAGAAAGGGATTGGAGTTGCAAGCTTGCTTTGATACCATGTTGGAGCAGCCAAGATTGTCTTGCAAACTCAAAACAATCCACAAATGAGCATATGATGTGTTGAAATATAAAAATGATCCTTTCTTATAAAGGCAAGGATGAAGAGGTTATAAGGTACGATTCAAACTTTGACTACCACTCCAAGTATGAAATAAGTGTAAGACTCTATCGACAATTTTTGGGACACTTGGTGAGTTTACATGAGGTGACACAAAAATCTAGATAACCTCTAAGTGAACTTAAGTGCAATGTGAATAAGACTCTATTAAGTAGGCTAAAATCTAACTAGTTTGATAATACCTCTTTTCACACTAACAATATGAGAACAATTTTTACAATACTATTATAATGACATGTTATGATTGGGTTCATAATCACCTTGATATCACCACATGTTTTTTAGATCATGGTCCCAAATTCTTGAGATTTATATCAATTATTTTATGATCACATGGGATTTCCAACATTTTTACTGCACTATTTTATAATTTGGTGAGTTTCACCAAATTTGAATTTAAATTAAAATTTTGTATAATTATTTTACAGGTTTTATTCTACTCTTGATTCATATTGAATCAATTCTTATATCTTTCCATCCTTTCAAGGACTATATTCTAGACTCCTTTCTTTGGTTTCTTCTATGCCTAAAGTTTGCTTCATAACTGGAATTCTATTTTTAGTGAGACAAAGACAACTATAGGCATTAGCAATTCAATAAAATGCAAGTGATAATGTTGTTATTACTATCTATATAATATTATTTTTGTTTATGTATTTTTTTTTTCATTATTATAGATGATATTGAGTAGTGATACATCTAGGCCCTAGGGATCTATGATTCTTTTTGTTGATTTTTTCATTTAGTTGCATCATTATAGATGATACCAAAAAAATATCGTTGATTCTTTTATAGTGACCTTAAACACAACAACAATATTTATAGTTTCTAATTCATGAGAGATGTCAAGTAGGATCCATTTTCTTGGAAGTGGTAAAGGGCACCCATCAAAATTTAGTTAAACATATTTTCATACTTCAACAATGTGTGTGGTCCAACAATAGAAAATCAACCTACGACATATGGATTTACACCATGTATTGGAAAACAAGGAATATCTCATAAAAAGATTATAATGATTTGCATTATGATGCTAGAGATGATGTTATAGAGGAGTCTTGAGGTAGTGGAAATAATAATAAACCCACCTCAAAAAGTGATCAAGAAAATGAAGATCTTATATGGAAGAGGAAAATACAAGCCAAATAAAAAATAAGGAGTGTGTAGGATTTGCCAAATAATTTTTAGTTTGATTGGGTTAAAAATACCCATTCATTGAACCAATAGAGGATGAAAACAAGGATGGACCTTCCACATAATGTAGGTGTAAGATTTGTTGTTGGAAATATGGTAGGGACAAAATTTGCAATTAGAATTTCACATCATAAGAAAAAATGTTGGTAAATTTTATGAAAAATAAATAATAGATGAGAGAAAAAATTAGCAATAAGATAGAAAACAAAAGAAGACTATATTCATGTTACAAATGCTTTAGAATATGATGAGTACATTTAAAAATAGGTGAATCTTGTGAAATGTGAAGATCAATTCAAGATTAATTTGGAAAGATGGTGGAAGTAGCACAAATAGAAAACATTATTTAATTGAGTGTTGTTTTTCATATTTTGACTAGAGAGCATCTTATTATAGACTACCCAAAATATAATGATTTATTGTCTTTTATAGGCACTCCTAACTTCCCTAATGCACATTGGTCGATAAATACTAGATGGAAATGGGCAAGTCATCTTATTGAGGTGAAAAAATAAGATGTACAAGATTAAATAAAATATATTGCATTATCCTTAGATGAAATTACAACAATAGATAATACTTCTTGGGTATGTATACATGTTTATACTATACAAAATCATGTCCAAAAACTTTATCTACTCTTTATTCATAAAATAAAAGATAATGCCACATTGCATAATTTGTTTGAAATTGTTAAGAAATATTTGAATGAAATTAGAGGCATGGATGACTACAAAACTACTAACAAGTTAGTGTGTAGGGGCGGATGGATCTTTAGTAATGCAAGGTCATAGGAACAATATTTGTGTAAAGCTACAAAATTGTTATTCACCATATATGATTTCCATTCATTGCATGGGCCACAAAAGTAATTTTTTCTAAAATTATGAATGAGTTTTCTACACTATGAAAATTGACGTTTTTGAGATCCACTAATATTTTTTTGAAGTCTCAAAAATATTTTAGAATTTTAATAATTCATTGAAGGAATAACTCTACGAAACAAGCTTCTTTATTGATATCAAATGGATCTCCTTACATTGGGCAAAGCAAGAGATTTTGTAGAATATCAATCATTGATTGGAATAATGTATGAACATTGCCTTGTAGTAGATAAAACTCCTAGCCTCTTATTTAGGTTAAGTTATATAAAGACACTTCTAAATTTACATGGCATTCTTCCCATTCTAGAGAAAATGAACATTCTTGTGAGAAATCCCAAGAAAGAAGTATGCATATTTCATAATATACAAAACTAAGAAAAATGATATGCATGACCCTCGATAATCTATATCTATCAAAGTAGTCATTCATAAGTCCACAATTTTATTAGTTTGCACTTAATGAAAAATGCATACAATACTATTATTTTTATATAATTCAATGAAAGTAGGGAATTAAGTGTCTTAGTATGAGGATATGAGATCACCATTGCACCATTTTACTAGGGTTTGGTGCACAACCAAATAAAAAATAATTTAAGGGAAGCTTTTGAAAATATTATTAAATTTGTAAGTACTACTTTAAAGGATATTGTGAGATCTATTTTTCTCAAAGACTAGAGAGTGATCCCTCCAAATGAATTTCTTGAAGTTGTGCCTATGTTGTATCTTCAGTATTGAAATGACTATAAACCATTTTATTTTCATAACAAGGTAAAGATCTTTGCCAAATAGTTCTCTAGAAGTTTATAATTTAAAGGATAATATATTTAACATATTATAAATAAATCTAATCTTACATAGCAATAAACCCATTTCACAACATCAATGATGGAACAATTTAAAAAATCATGAAGAATCTCTTCCAAGATGGATTGATAACAACACTTTGGGAAATATTAAGTTAGAGGAAAATATTACATGATGCAATATCAAAATATTTCAAACTTATTTATTTATTTCAAACAAATATTGATGTCATTGGAGGATGAGAGAGTTTTTAGTGCACTAGAATTCTTGAAATCAAAGATAATAAAATAATTTCACAAAAATTTAGAAAATTATTTAGGGATATATACAACTAGATATGATATCTAGATTTATCCTTTTGAAAGAGAAATGGAAATTTGGAGGTTTGCATGTGAAAGAAGAGGGTTGTACAACACTTCAAACAATTCTAGCACATCTAACATAATGAACATCAACACATCTAGTGGCACTAATGAGATTTAGTTGAGTGGAGTGTGCAAACATAAAAAAATAAACACTAGGTTTAGGATGACTCTCATAGTCAGATTGAGTAGATGATTTAGCAATTACAAGATATTTAGTAGGTATTTATATTGCATCCCATATTGTAAATTATTTTTATAATATTTATCTCTATCAATGATACATATTTTTTAATTTTTATGTAATAATTAACATATTATTATTTATTTCTAAAAAATAGTGTATGTGCAAGCAAAGGAAGCAGAGTAGTTCATCTATGACTTCAAGGATCATTCAAAGTAGTACAATAGAGGGTGATCCCACAATATTGGTTTACAATTTTTGGCCAAACTGGACACTAAATTGATTTTTTCTAACTAAATCTTCACTTTTGAACACCTATAGCGGCTAAACCATGAAGAATTTGAAGATAATGCAAACTAGTGATTTGTGACATTTTGTCTGTAGATTCTAAATATATTTTTTTCAAAAAATTTAGAATCAGATTGCACTTTTTTTCCATCTCCTTCAAAAACTATTTTTTTTTCAGTAAACACCATTTTTAAGGAGTGACACTCACCATATAACACAACTTTTTTCCATGAAGGATAATATTATGATTTTTTCAAATTTAGATTTGTAACTATGATATCTAGTGCTTCCAATTGGTTTCATAGTGTTTTATTGAATAGTTTTTCCTTAATCAAGTTTCGAAGTCAAACCAATTACAATTTAGACATAGGCAGACCGTATAACACAACTTTTTTTGTATGTATCAAAATTCAATTTATTTTTTTTGTTGGATCAAGGACTTTAATATTTGCTGCACTCATATTTTTTTTAAAAAAAATGATAATCTTCTATTTTTCCACATGTGCAAAATAGAGAGCTTGATTTTCAGTGAAAAACCTACATTCACAAGAAACAAAAAATAAATATAATAATCAAATTAAAATTATACTTTTTTGGAAGCTTATAATAAGGACTACATGCTTACAAAAAATAAATTTAAATGAATTCATTTGATGCCCCAAAAGGTAAATCAAAAGTGGTTTTTTATCAGCATTTTGATAGGTGTAAAGGAGACTTCGTTGTAGGTATGGTTTAAAACTAACGAGGTTCTATCCAAGGGGGCTTGGTCTAAGGTGGTTTGATCAAACCCTCTTCAATTGGAATCCTTGAAATGAAATTTTGCAAGACTTAAATAATTATATTTTCTAAGAATGTGTGATTTCAGCAAAAATCAGGATCTCCCAAAAAGTGTAAACCACTATTGTGGCAGCACCCTAGAACTTTGATGGATGTCTTTAGGTTCATAGACAAACAAGCCCTAACTATTGCAAAAAATGCCCTAATAGGGAAATTCCTTAGGGAAAATCCCTTGAGAGATGCAATTGAGAAATAGATCCAAATGAACTAGGATATTGATTTGGTCTTAAACTTCCTACTGAAAGGCTTCTTTGTGGTTTTTCAATTTTTTGAAAAAAGGGATAGAATCCTAAATGGTGGTACTTGGATTTTAGATTGTGACTTTCTATATTTTAAAAAGTGGACTCCAAATTTTAATCCTAGAGAGACCGATCCCTTGGATGTTCTAATATGGCTAAGGTTGTACAATCTCCCACTAGAGTATTGGTCACAAGAATGCTTAACCAAGATCAAAAATAGCTTTGGTCAAACTTTGGAAATTGATATTTGGGATAAAGAGAGACTCATATGTGTGTGAATCCAAGTAATCTCCATTCATGATATTCTAACATAATTCAGCCTATCCTATGTATTTGGTATCAAAATTTAATCGATAAAGAAGGAAGCATTGAAATACTTATGCTTGAAAGTTATAAGTCAAGGTCACAACAAAGGGACTTGTCCTCATGTCCCCCTAGAAGTAAAAAAATTATGGATCCAAAAATAAAAAATAGGTCAAACCCCTAGGACGCTCTGAATTTCATTGATCCAACAGTCTCCACCAAAAATCCAATTTAGGAGCCAACTACAAGCATGACTTTAATCCCCTTCAAAGTTAAAGGAATGAATAATAATCATGTGGATTTTATAGGGTTTGGTATTGAGGATAATGATGTGGAAGTGGGTAAAAGTACAAATTTGTGTCACACTTTCAATCAACTTATTGGCATAAGTGAATCTAAGTATTTCTAACTAAAAAATTAATTTTGGTAAAACATCTGATATAATAAGATTGATTCTAGCTAAGTTATATTTTTCCACAACTTTTCCAAGTAAAATTGTTGGCTAAATGAATATGTAGCACCACTTTGAGGCCAATTTACCAAAAAAATAAAATCATTTAAAAATCTTGATGTTTCAACAACTCCTACTAATTTAAATAATACTTTTTTAAAATGTAAAAATACTCTTTTGTAGATCCATAAGTGTGTTTTTAAATATATATATATATATATATATATATATAATTTTTACTAAAAGTAGGTTATCAACACAAAAATATTAAGTTGATTACCATGTCAAGAAAAATACTAAAGCTTATTAAAAAAATTGAAAAAATATGATGCACTAGACAAAAGAATCTATATGAAGATGGTATGATTTTTTTCTATTTTAGATAAATAGCTAATATGAAAAGTTAACGTTGAATGGAAACAATTGTGTTTTAACACACACATTTTAATATTTATATAAAAATATATTATATCAAAATTGGAAAAAAATATATCCATGCACTAAAGTTTCAAGTTATCAATACACACAAAATTTCAAGGAAAAAAATAAATTTACTACATAAAGATTGTCGTCTCATGTAACTTTTTTTTTTTAGAATTTTATTGGCAACTAAATTATAGTGTCAATTTATAAAAACTATATTCATATAATCTTTTATCCTTTTATATATATATATATATACTAAAAAATACACATTTTATTAGTTTATATCATTTCAAAATTCAAAACATATATGTCACTTTTTAGTGATTCAAGTTTAAAAGTTGGATTAGTGTTAGTTGTTTCTTTCATAAAAGTGTGACACAACTTTGTACTTTACCCAAGATGAAGTTGATACTCTAGAAACTAGATGAATTAGTCAATCTGTTTCTAAGCTTCTAAACATAGGAGCTAATTTATCCTCCAAGAAAATGGGAAGAAAAATGAACAAGAAAAAAAGAGAGGAACAAGCACCAAAAAATCATACAACTATCAAAAACTACCTTCTAAGATCTAAAGGAGGCATTCCCTCCCTCAAGGAGCCATGAAGATTTTAGCATGGAATGTTATGGGCTTAAATGCCCCTAACAAATGACAGATGACCAAGTGCCATTTGGATACCCTTTTTTGTTGAAATTATGTTGCTCCAAGAGACAAAGCTAAATAAAATAGAATCAAAATCCTTCATCAAACATTGTAGAGGATGGAACAAAGGCTAAATTAAGGCTTTGAGTGGTTTGGGAATATTGTGGAAATATGGAAGGGTTTCCATGGAGCTGCTCCAACTAGTAACTCACTAAGGTATGTAGTAATACATCTGACCTAGCTTTCTATTTGTTTAATATTTATGGTTCCACAAGAATAAAGGATAAAAGGAAAATGTGGGATGAACTAAATCATATGTTCAACCCTTGGTGATGGGAAATTGGTTCTTTCAAATGACTTCAACGTTATCTTAGATTTAATCAAAAAAATGAGGGGAGTTGGTAGAATATCCCAAACTTATAAAGATTTTTCAAAATTTGTGTAGTCCTATAATTTCATTGGTTCTACTCCAGTAAACAGTACTTACACTTGGAATAATAAAGTACCTAGTTTCACCAATATCACTAAAATATTAGATTGATTTTTGTTATCTATGAACTAATTCAATTCCCTGGTCTTGATGGAATCCCACATACATCCCATTTTTTGCCTTGACCATGTTCAGGTATCAATAAATCTCATAGAGGACCATCCTCCTCTAAAGTGTCAATTCTATTTTGAGAAGATATGGTTCCAAAGTGTTGAAATAAAAGGTTGATTAAACAATGATGGACTAAACCACATAATCTAAATGACTCTAGGATGTTCGGTTTTTCAAAAATATCCAATTCATAATAGAAAAGATGAAAAAATGGAACAAAGAATCATTTAGACATTTTCAAAGAGAAGGAAAGGATCAAAGGAGAACTTGCTGCCCTAAATGAATAGGTGATTATTAACAAGATGTATCTGAATGATTATAATAGAGAAAAATAACTCATAGTTTAATTCAATAAGGTCCTAGCCAAGGAGGAACTATATTGGAGATCCAAATCATAGGAGACTTGGTTAGTGGACGGAGATCAAAATACCAAAATTTTCCACAATGCCACAAAATTAAGACATGGAAAAAATAGGATTCCCTCTAATTCAACTTCTAATGGTTGCATAATAACCAATCCTACATAAATTAAAGACGAGGAAATTAATTTCTTTCATAATCTATTAGGTGGGGAAGACTTAGTCAACCCTATTCACAATAATATTCTTGAACATGTCTCAATGTTTATCAGGAACAAAGACAATATTTTTCTCAATGCCTTGACAATATTAGAAGTAAAAATTTATGTCTTCCAAATTCATTAAGATAAATCCCCCAATCTTAATGGTTTCCCCACCTCATTTTATCAATTATATTTGGAATTCATTCGCATAGACATATGGGCAATACTTGAAGGATCAAGGAAATCAAGCAAGTTACTCAAAGATTTCTACAATACAAATATTGTCTTAATTCCCCAAAATTAGACTTGCTCATCTTTTACACATTACAAACCTATTTCACTATTTAATACAATCTACAATATCATCTCAAAGATAATGGAAAACAAGTTGAGTTCTTTTCTCCCAACCCTAATCTCCCAAGAATAGAGTGGCTTCATATTAGGCATAAACATTGTAGATAGAATCATAATTTCCCATGAAGCCATCCACTCTATTAAAAATCAGAACTTGAAAGGTATGGTCTTAAAGCTTGGCATAAGCAAAGTGTATGATAGGTTCAATTAGAGATTTCTAATGAAAATTTTGGAGATATTTGGATTCAATCAAAAGTGGTTAAGATGGATTTTTTCCTACATTTCCTCTCCTTGATATTTTATTGTGGTGAATGGATCACCACGTGGATTTGTCAAGGTGGTTCAATGTATTAAACAAGGGGACCCTCTTTCCCCCTTCTTATTTGTGATTATGATAGAGGCTCTCAGTTGAGGCATGACAAGAAGTATCGATAATGGTTGATGAAAAGGGATCCCAATGGCTAGGAACATTATGGCCATCTCACACAAGCTATTCATTGATTATACTCTACTTTATGGCATCCCATCTTTGGATGAGGTTGAGGTCATAAAAATAACCTTGGATGAATATGCTTGTTGCTCTACAAAATTCATCAATAGAAAGAAACCAAAAATATATATTTTTCAACACTAAGAAATCAATGTTGCAATAAATTGTTGTAATTTTAGGCTTTGAAATAGTCACTTTTGTGCACATACTTGGGAATTCATTTGTTTTAGGAGTTGCATGCTCTTGTCTATGGGTTGATATGGTGGGAAAATGTACATGTATAAAGTTGAAGCACATAAAGGGTGTTGGATCTCCCCTACTGGGAGAATCACATGATAAAATTTATTCTCTATGTCATTCCCATATACATTTTATCTTGTTTGGAGTTAACTTCCAAAGTAGAAAGAGACCTCAATCAGATTCAACACAAATTCCTATGGGAGGGATCTAATGAAGTGAAATGCATCCCTCTCACATATTGGGGTACATTCAAATAGAGGAAAGAGTATGGAGCATTGGTATTTGAGATATTCAAAAATAGACCTAGACTCTAGGGGGAAAACTCACTTGGCACATGTTCAAAAACCTCAATTCCCTATGGAGGGGGACCTAGGGAATAATTATCTCTAACAATTTAGTGTGTTGTTCTTCTAATCATTTTTTTTTTGTTTCTATTGTTTTTAACATTGGAAATTTTCTTTGCATTTCAAATATATATATTGAAGTAAAATAAAATAACAAAAAAATTAGATTCTATAAGGAATGGAAAGAACATAACTTTATGAGGAAACCAATAGATATAATATAATTATTCTATTAGAATAAATCTTAAGACACTCAAGCTATAGTGTTACACCCATAACACATATTATAACAACATAATGATAAAACAAAGGTGTTCATAGTTGTCACTTGGTAGTCACCATCTATTATCAAAACAATTAAAACATGTAATATACAACCATGAGCTTAAAGAAGCTATAATATTATGTCTTAAAAATATCAAACAATCCCAACACATAAAAGTGGATCATTATATCTTAAAAAATAATATTATATCTTAAAAATAAAAGAATTTTAAATTATACTCTACATTTTTAGTGGTTAGCATATCATCTTATGTAACATATTCCACTCTTCAAGTGTTGGAAGTACAATTTGTTGTAACTCATAGTAATTAAAATTATAAATTTATTAACAATTCATAACTAAGCATTGAGATTTTATTTATTGTATTACACTAATTTACTTTCATTTAATTGTCAAAGGTTTGAAAAAACCCAAAATTTTTGCCTCATCTAGATTCTTAGGAAATTTTTCCTTATCTTGATACCAATTGTCAGGGGGCTAGCTTTCTGCACTCAAATAGCACATTTTTCTAGCTTCCTGTGGCACCGTTTTCGCTTACTCGAGCTACTCCGAAGGATGCTAGCTCTTTGGGTCCGATCTGGATTATGCCTTCACTTAATGCACACCGAGTTCTCTTTCTTTCGTAGCGGAATGGTAATCACGATTCTAGGGCGGGAGCGCACTCTAGAACTGGCGGTAATCACGAATCCTCAACCGGGCGGCTGCTGATCCAAATATAGAGCAAATAACTAGATTTATTGTCTTAAAAAGCCTTGGTCTCAATTACAATAAAAGAGAGTCTTTATTACTCTCACAAGACTAGTTACAAAACAGTGAGTCCCTGACTCACTGGAACAACTACCCTTAGGAACACGACACTCTTCAGGTTCTAATGACCCCTTCACGTGACCTCTGATCCCTGTTCTACTTCTGACTAGAACTTGTTGTTGCTGATGTTGATCTAACTGTTGATCTTCTAGGAGGAGCGTCGCGTTCTCCCAATTGAGCTACACGATGACTTACCTTGTCCAAAGCCCAGGTCCCACTTGAAGGGACGAGGCTGACCTCAACGCGGTGCTTGCTTATGCACTTTTTGGAACTCTCTACACTGGAAGAATTCAATGCAGTATGAACCTTCGCTTTGAGGGCTTGTTGGAAATTTTTTAGGGTGTAGTGATTTCAACTACGTCGGGGATGTCTATGCTCCCATATATAAGCTATTAGTACAAATCCTAGCAGGCAGTAGGATGACACCGAGGAATGGGCGAAGCCCCCAATTTCCTCCTTAAGTCATACACTACGATGGGGATCCGATTAGTTGAACCCTAGGTCCCCAATTTGTGTCTGGCCTTGTACTCACTGAGTTTGCAACCTCTGATGAGTCCAAATTAGGACTGCATCCACCACTCTGGGTGTCTGGCTTAAGGGTGTGAGCCTGGCTCACCCCGATGCACATACGGGTCATGTCCGATGCGACTTGCTGCGAACTCCTTTATTGAATCCAACTTGCGCTCCAACGGTATGAGTTCCACTCCCCAGCGTGCTTGCCTTATTGGAAAACTGGTGTGAGCCCCAGGATAGGGTTGCACTTGGTCATGAGGGTGACTTTCCCTGCGTCCCTGGTGTTGGACTCTCAAACCCCTGACATTCTTCATTTTATCCTTATATTCCTTTTAAAAGCATAATTTGTACTAAAAATGTTTGATATGTCAAAAAGAAATGGCAACCCAAGCTTTGTGAGCTCTTCTACCTTTCAATGTAGCTGAACAACTACATTATTTGACATGGATTTAGTAAGTCTTATGTTTCACCTAGCTTTATAGTCTTTCAAATGATAGATGTTACCTTTATCGAGGAATCACTTTAGTTATGAATTGCTTTGAATGACAATTCATTATTAATCATTTTGAAGATTACTTCCAAATTTCATTTGTATATGTCCTCTCTCGAAGTAATAACTTTTCTACTTTCAATGACATATTTATTAAGCTTCTAAAGCTTTGCCTATAGGCCATACATGAAATCAAAAAATTTATTCAAATTACCAATCTTATGGATTATTCCCCCTCCCAAATATTATGGCTTATATAAATCATTATATTCTTATAAAATTTAGACACTTTGCTTTTCAAAGACATTATTTCCTCTTATGTTTCCTTAACTCCTGTATCTTTTTATATAGTTTTTCTCACTTCATCCAATCTTTGTTCACAAATTTCTACTTTTTCTCTCTTCCATCAAGGTCTCTTGCACTTTATTTGCTAAGTTTCTAAATTGTGTTAGTCTTTTGAAATGTTTTTTTTAGTTATCTCTTTCATTATTATAGTTCTTTGTTCTTTCCTCTAATTTTTCCTTCAATTCCACCTCTATCTATTTTTTCACATTGATCGTAGATGAAGAGGCAAATGTTTAAATATTGTTTTCTCTAATTCACTACTTTTGTTATCTACCACTTTACTCTTTGCTCTCTCATTTGACAAATTTATTGTAACTTTACTAGTTGATTCTTCAAATTATTTATTTCTCTCTACCCTTCACAATAATGTGTGCATCACATCATTGTTCCTTTTGATACATTTATTTTATCACAAATTTTCATTTTTCTAAAATCCAATGATAGGCTATTTACTTCATAGTTGAAGTGATGCATTTTCTCCTCTAATTTATTAACTTTGGGCACAACATATTGTACTCCATAGTATCTATATATGGGTAATAAATAGGCAATACCCTAGTTTTTGAGGGCTTTGAAGTTACAATAATATCTATCATTTGATTTATTTTTACTTTTAGTCTTTGTGATTTTTTGACAAACTTGGCTTTGTATTAAAAAATATGATTATTGGAATAATTTGATACTTGAATGGATAAGTAGTACATGTAGTGTTGGGGGCATTTTTAATGTTCAGGATGAGCCATTCTTGTCCTTGTCACACTAAGAATAGGAGGGGTGGATACTATAAATAATTCCTTTTCAAGGTGGTGATACCATGCACAAGATTACTTGGAACTATCATAATCTTTTACCCCATCCCATGTCCTTATCAGTCTAGTATTTATTTGTATTAACCTCTTTTAAATATTTTGTTGTTGTAACACTTGTGAACACTACTAGTATTATGTATACTAGAAAATTCTCCATCATTTCATGTACCACTTGAATCTTCAACATGTAAATTAGATTAAAGATATGAATCCCTTGTGTTTGTGATTATATCTCACACTATGGATTTAAAGCTATGATGAATTTAACTATACTATTGTTATTAATTTGAACGCACACCCTTGTGAGAAATCAACTCGACTATTGAGTGAAACATTGAATTGAATTTAAGGTGTAGGACCCTGCTATTTGAAACCAAACCCCCAAATGAAAGGTTGGTTCACTTGTTATTAAATTTTCCTAAAATTGAAACTAATCCTAATTTTCTTTGCTTCCATGAGAAAAGAGAAAAAAAAACTTAAGTTAAAAATACAAATATGTGTGGTGATGCACTAAAGATATGTGGAGTGCTTCTATATTAGTTTACATGCACAAAATAATCTTAAACAACATATTTGTAAAATATTAATAAAATCTCTACAAAGGTGAAGAAATATAATTATATTCATAAATGAATTAATCATTTACAAGATGAAAGTTCATATTTCTCAGTAATAGTATAAAAATATATGAAAAGAGGTATAAAATATTTGTTTTATTGATCATAAGGAAAAATTACAATTGAAATAGAGTCTTGTTCCAAAAATTCAAAAGAACCCCCTTAAAACGAGCATGGAAATCCCCTTTGATTCTAGAAGAGGCACCACTACTAAAGAAAGCATCGCCAACCAAAGAGAAGCCCTAGTTAGTAGCTTATCTAATGAAATGAAGACATATGTGTACCAAATCTCCAACTAGAGATGTGGGAAAATTCCTAACACCCCTGTCATATCCCTACATTGATGAATTTAGGGATAATGCAAAAAGCCCCATAAAAATTGCTAAAAAATATAGCACATGCATGGTTGTCTAACAAAAAACTAGGTTTGCAGCCATAAAGGAAGCATAGGTATCACTTCCCCCAAAAAAAATCATGCAAAAATATATTAAAAGTTTGTGGATCCCTTACCTACAATATTTGGGTGGTTGTAGGGGTGGTTGTGCATTAATGGCCTTGCAGAGGGGGTGGGTGGAGAAAGCAACATCCATCAATGAAAGGGTAGGCCCTAGGAACAAGTTAAAGGATACACAAGAACCAAGAACTATCAAAGGTTTTTCCTATTCCTAGAACCACTGAAAGCTATGACCATTCACCTCCTTTGTTTGTCTCTTGATCTCTTTCATTTTCCTTCTTAGGGGTTCCCAACACCTAAGGAACCTTCGAACTCTTTTTCCCTTACCACCGGTCTTGGTCTGTTGTCCATTGCTTTCACTTCCTTTCCATTTTGAAGGCTTAGATTGGAATTGGGAACTTGGTAGAGGTTCCCATGGTTCGAAGAACCATAGGAAGATCTGATGCTTTGGTGCCTTCCATTCTTATTTACTTGCTCCTTTTAGTCATGCAAGTTCTCCTTTGGCTGAAGATTCCACAAGAATTGGGAACTAACAAAGGTTCCCATGGTTTTGAGAACCAAATAAATTTTTGACCACTTGATCTTTGGTTGTATTTCTTCAACCTTCCTTACTTGGCTCCTCCAACTTCCTTTTATTTCCTCTATGCCTTTTTATGCTTTAGAATCTTTATATTAAGGGTTCACCCAAAACCAAGAACCCATTAGAGGTTCTAATGGTTCAAAGAATCACTAGAAGCTATGACATTTTCTTTACTTTCTTTATCTCCCTCTTTGTTGGGGGTTCCATGGGAATTGGGAACCATAGGTTCCTCATTCCTATGGAACCTCCAAATTTCAATTTCCTTTGCTTCAATGTTGGGCTACTTTATCAAAGGTTCTATGGGAACTAGGAACCAATTGCTCTTGGTTCTTATGGAGCCTCTGACCTTTTATTTTCTTTGTTGGGGGTTCCATGGGAACTAAGAACCATAGGTTTCTGGTTCCTATGGAACCTCTAACTTTTCTTATCTACTATTAGGCCTCATCTAGGTTTCCATGGGAAAAACCAATGGTTCATGGTTCCTATGGAACCTTTGACCAATTTCCTTGTTCTTTTCTTGAGAACTCCTATTGAGGGTTCCATGGGAATTGGGAACCGTGGTTCCTCTATGGAAACTCTAAGTTTTCTATGTCCTTTTCTTTGGGGTTTGTTGAGGGCTCCATGGGAACTTGGAACCAACAGTTCCTAGTTCCTATGGAACTGTTGATAGTATTTTTCTTAACAACTTCCCGATGGAGTAGGAACCTCTGACAAAGGAGTTCCTGGTCAACTTAAAAGGTTTGACCACCTATGACAGCAAATTTTTGGATTTTTAGTTTTAGGAATTTGGCTAAATTTAGGGCAAGGGAACTACAAAAAATAGATGTATACTTTGGAATGGTTGAACTCACATAAATCTTTTAGACTGGCTATAAGTAGTGGGGGAAAAAGGGGGGGCACAAAATAACAAAATTTTGGTAACTTCTCAAAGGGGGTTTTCCTTCTAAACATAAAGGAATGGTAGCCTTAAGAATCCATTGGGAATAGGATCCAAGAAAAAATAAGAACATAAATTTTGTGAAGGCCATGGGCTTGACAAAATAGATAAAATTCTTGATAAACAATGAACAACATAACCAAAACTCCTAAGACAACTATAACAACACACACTTAACCAAAAAAATGTCCAATCAACACTTAGAGGGTTATAAAACCTGCTACTACAATGTGTAACAACACTTATCCACTAGGATGACTACCTTTAATATGAACAAAGATGTGAAAACAACCTCAAAAGCAAGGCTAGAGGTGTATCCCATTGACTAGGATATGAAGAACTTCACCATTTTCATCTTGGAGAGTTGGAATGCATTAGCCTTCTTACAACTAGTGATGATGTATGGGCCACTCCAAATGTCATCAAACTTGGTATGTCTCCCAACTTTTTCTCTATCTTCATCCCATTTCAAAACCAAATCTCTTTATTGGAGCACCCTACAACTACCTTTTTTTATTAAATATCTTCTTCATTTATGCTTGATGAGCTTCAATAGTTTGCATTGCTTGGTCTCTTACCTCCTCCAACTCCACTAGTTCAACTAACCTCACTATCATAACATCATTTTCTAACATCTCCAACTGTCGGGAAAGTTCAAGAGAAGGAAACTCAAGAGACAATGAAAGTTTTGCTTCTCTACCATACACCAATATGAAAGGAAAATTACCAACAACTCTATGGCACAATTATATCAACCCAAAGGGTTATCTTGAGCTTGGTGTGTCAATTCTTTTTATGATCTGAATGATATTATTATTGGTATACCTAGCCAAAATATTCCCTTGAGGGTAATAGTATGAAAAATTCTTCAAGTAAAATCCATTTGTGACATCCCAATCACTTATTTATGTGCCTACAAAATCTTTAGCATTATAAAAATAGTAGTGAATTGAACATCGAACTTTGTTACCAACCCATAAAGGAAGTTCAAAATAGAAGCTTTAGTCATATCCTTCAAAGCAACTACTTTTGTCCATCTTGTATAATAATCAATAGAAACCCACCTATGGCAAACGCTAGATGGTGGATTTATCATGCTAATAAAGTCCAACCCCACTATGAAAATGGTTGATCTATTTGGATGGGGTGAAGAGGAAGAGACTTGGATTTTTCTTTTACCTTGAGAAGTAGGGACACTTCTTACAACTCCTTACCTATTTGTGAGCATCTATGAATATATTGGGAAAATAATAACCAACCCTCATAATCTTAATAATAGTTGTTCATAGTGAATAATGACCCCTTGATAGGCCACTCTAGAATTCTTGAAGCACTTTATTGGTCTAATTTTTATCAATACGTCTTAAAAGAACACCATTAATGTATTTTTTGAACACTTAGATTCCATCAACAAGAACATAAGGTATAGTTTGAAGCCTAAAATACCTTCTTTTTTATGAGCTCAAACCTTGTGGGTACACTTTTTTTTGTAGAAAAGAAACCATATCTTGATACCCATTGTATGGATGGTTACATTTAGTTGATTAGGCTTTTCCTTTCATATACTATGTCATTAACAACCTTTGTATTTATTTCTAGTTATTTACACAACCCTTCATAGTTAGGATTGATTAACATAAGGGATTGAGCAATGGCTCATTGAATGGCCTCAAATTTTTCCTCACCTTCCTTGGTCTAACAAATTTCAATATTCTTCTTGAGCATGGAAGTAAGAGGTTTAGCCAATGTAGAAAAATTGGTTCAATAAATCTCCTTACAAACTTAATTTTCCAAACAAATTTTTGGAGAGTCTTCTTGTGAGTTGGGAGAAAAAGTGACAAAATTATACTCACCCTTTTTGGATCAATGGACAAACCTTCCTTTGAGACTATATGTCCCAACAATTTCCCTTCATGGACAACAAACACACACTTCTTTTGGTTGAATGACACACCATATTCCATACATCTTTTAAATACCTTCCTCAAATGGTTCAAATTTTCATGTGCATGCTTTAAAAAAATAGTTAAACCATCAAAATAAATCAAAATTATATTATTAATCAGACCCTTAAAAGCCATGTCCATTTCCTTTTGAAAGGTTGCACTAGTACTGGTCAACTCAAAAGGAATCTTCTAGTAAGCCATGGTGCCCCAGTTCGTTGTAAAGGTTGTTTTGAATTGATATGATTCTTGAACAAGTATTTGGTTATAGTATGAATAGCCATCTAACAAAGAGAACCTCGACTCATACTACTATTTGTAGGATTTGTTCAATAGATGGGAGTGGATAATGGTCCTTGAGAGATGCTCTATTAAGGCCTCTAAAATCCACACAAAGTTTGATCTCCTGATTCTTTTTCCTAATAGGAACTAGGTTGGATACCTATTAGGAGTGTTTAATTGGATAATGATGTTTGCATCTAGAATTTTTTATATCCTTTTTTGCATTAAAGGTTCAATCTTGGGATTGTCAATCCTTTTCTTTTGCCTCACAGGTTTTGCACTTGGGTCTTAATAAATACTATACATTAGGCTAAGCTAGAATCAAAACTTTTAAGATCTTTGTATGACCATTCAAAAATACCATCATATTATTTAAAAAGGTCATACAAAGCTTATCTTTTAGACTTCTTACATACCTTTCTAACATTCAAAAGATTGTCTCTTGCAATTTCAATCTCCTCATAGTCCTTTAACTTAATAGCCATGTTCATTTTTTTATTTTCCCAATTCATCGTCACTATTAAATATGCTCCCCAAAGTGATTAACCCTTTAGACAACTTGTGTGCTTCAGTTGAATGACCTAGTCACCATATTGGTCATGTAATTTTGACTATTTTTTAGTGGAAAGATTTTCTTCTTCCATTAAAAAGTAATCTTTTGATCATTTTCAAAAACTTACCAACTTATAATGTTATCCCATGCCTTATCACTAGTTTGATGTGTTGGTCTTTTCTCTCCATGATACCTTTTGGGATGTCAAATTGTGCCCCAACTACTATAATTCTATCAACATATTTGTTCTTTTACCTAGGGAGAACTTGTATGTTGAAGGCTTCAAAATCTTCAATACGATCCCATACTTTATGCTTGTATACTTCAATAAAAAATTTAGAGGAATTTTTACCTCTAACTTGGTGAACTAGTCATTATCACCAAACACCTACAATGCTTTTATTCCCCTATTTTATCCAAGTTGAAGCCCCTAAATTAAGGCCTCATAATCAACCATATTATTGGTACAACTGAACCAAAATCCAAAAGCAAAAAAGTACCTTTACTTTTGTGGTGAAATCATAGTTACACCAACACTTGAACCATTTCTTCTCCTTGATCCATTGAAATATAGGTTTCATAGTCCATCATTTTCTTCTAATGGCTTGAGAAGACTAGGAATGATTGTATTTTCTTCATGGATACAATATGTTCCCAACCCTTTTTCTTCCACACTACCACATAAATTAGCTTGGGAGTTGGCTACTCATTCATCAAGTAAACTATCAAGAATCTATTATATGGATGTAGTTATTTCATGGTCATCAATACCCTTGCTTTTCTCTTGTATGGTACAATTCATATTAACAGGTTGTGGTGTGTATGGCTCACTGAGGATCATGGAGATAGGCTCAACTTTTATTGTCACTTTGGTACCATACCTAGTTTTAAACAACATATGAGACCAATCGGATGATAGATACCCTCTTATCTTGGTTGTGAACTCTCTAGATAGAAATGGAAAAATATGGAGGAAGGTTTATGGTTGAAATATCTTAAAAAATAGTACAATTAGGACGTGTATGTAGGATGAGCTTCAAATCTTTGATGACACCTACTATTTTGATAGTTGTACCATCAATTTGTACAAATCCTTTTGGCATTAGTTCATATTTGATGTCATGTGAATCAAATACTTTTTTAGGCTGACTAAACTACTAGCCCTTGAATCAATCATATTGTTATGCCTTGTATACACACTCCAACTGTTCGCTTGGAAAAGTCGAGGACCCCCTCTATTTTCTTTCGTTTTGCTAGTTTGTTTTGTCGAGATCGGAGTTGTGGGATGGAATCGACACCTGACACCTTTCGGGGTTTCAAGTTCTGGTTCCGCCTCGACTCTGATCCTCGCTTCGACTTTGGGTGTCGTTCGGGTTTGTGTTCCTTGTCTAGTGTCGTCTCGTCTCCATCTTGTTCTTTGACTCGTTTTTGCTTCGTCTCATTTGTTGTCGTTGTGTTGTTCGTTTGTTTTGGTTGTTTCATTCGTTTTGAACCTCGTCTTTTCGTTGTTGTCTTTTCGTTGTGTCATTTGATCTTCTCCGTTTCTTCGTTTTTATTTTTGCGTTGTTCATGTTTTTCTTTCGTCATTTCTTTTTTTTCTTTTTTGTGTCAACTCTCAAAGATTGAAAAATACAAAAAAATTTCTAAAATATGAAAATACAAAAATTAAAATTTATTATTTTAAAATTTAAATAATATTATTTTTTTATGATTTTAAAAGATTTATAAGGTTTAAATATAATAATAATAATTATTATTATTATTATTTAAATATTTAAAAAGTTTTAAATAAACAAATTAGAAATAAATTTATTTTAAAATTTAAATAATATAATTCTTTTTAATTTTTTAAAGATTTATATTATTTAAATTTAAAAAATAAATAAGTAAATAAATAAAATTTCATAAATTTAAAAGATTTTTTAGATTTCTTTATAAAAAATCATAAAAATTAAAAAAGAGAAAGTAAAAATAAAAAAAATAAAAGGGTAAAATGTTAAATATAAAAGAGAAGCCCCACGAAATCATCACCCCGACCTCACATAGTTTCAGATTTGGGCACCCAAAAAAATTAAGTTTCATGTTTTGAAGTGGTTCCGTTCGTAGATAAACCCGACCCGCTTTAATAAAAATTCCTTTATCGGACCCCGAATGAATATTGAACCGGGCATAAAAGTAAAAAATGTTCTCATGTCGGAAATGGTTCCGGCCCCGCTTAATAAAAGGTTTATTTTCCGTTTTTCTTGTTGGTTCTCGGAACGGGAACAACATTATAAACTTATCCCCAAAACACAAATGTTTTGTTCAGGTTTCGTTTCCGCCCCCGCTCGTGCATGGCTCCGACCCCGCTTGGTGCCAGCTCCTGCTCCGATCCCGCCAATGCAAACTGTAGAAGCATAAATACGGTTTGTGAACTGTCTGACCCCACGACAAAAAAAATGGAAGTATAGACAAAGGCGTGAATCGTTTGATAGAATGTTTTAAAGAAAACGGTGTCACAGAATAGCAAACCTATGCACAGAGTGGAAGTATTGGTAAGGCGTCAGAAAGTTTCACCATACGCCATGATCGCAGGCATTTACCAAAGCATAAATGTAATGCAGATATAAAGCCAAAGTCTCACAACCTTTGTGAGCATTCTCCTAGCCGCGCACTGTTAATGGAAGTTTCAACCATCTGCAGGAACGCATGATTGCACGAATTGTCACAAAATGGAAATGCGTTGTGAAAAGGGTTTAGAAACTTTCAAGGAAGTGCATGTGAGCTTTGTGACAAGGTATCAGCAGATGTAAAGTAAAATGAAACGATGTATGGACATCCATCAGAGCATAACGGTTTGGAAAGGCCGTACCAAATTGTTATAGTTATCGCTGTCCTGGTAAACATACATGCAAAATGTAGAACCACGCACAGACAAGGCACGCTAACTGTTTTGACAGTATGCCTCTAAGGGATGAAGGCAGCGAACTGTTTGCCAAAATGCTCAAAATAAATGTCATCTTATGGAGTGAAATAAGCACCGGATATGCACAAAACTGAAATGGTGAGAGGTTTAAAAACTTCCAAACAAATGCTATTGGCCTCAAAGATGAAATGCGGTCTCATGGATGCCGTAATTACAGGGTATGCACAAATTGCAATTGTTGAAAGACTTCAGAAACTTTCAAGCAAATGCCTTGGTCGATGTAAAGCCAAATTCGCGCGAAAGGAAGCGTGATCTCATGATATGCAATGATGACAGGGGCTTACCAAATGAATTTGGCGGAAGGTTCTAGAACTTTCCAGCGAATGTATGCAAATCTGGAAGCATGCGCAAGGCTGCAAACCGTTTTACAGTCCGCCTCAATAGATGTGGTCTCAGGGGATGCCATTGAAGGGTAGGTTACAGAAAACAGTGTAAGCATAGACAGAGCAGCATGGGAAATGTTCGACAAAAATCCTTCAGCTAATGTGTTCTCATGACGTAATTGCATGATGCTCACAAGAATCGATTTGTGGTGAGGTTTTTTTTAATTTAGAAACTTTTTGGCAAATCAATGTTGAATGATCCTGGCACACATGTGCGTGAAATTTGGAAGCATGGACGCGGCACATGAACTGTTTAACAAAATGCCCCAGCCATCCTTAATTTGTTACTATGGAGGCTGGGAGTTGAGGTAAAAGATCTCTCAGATTCTTTATACACGCACAGCTAATGAATCTGTACATTGAAATTGTTGACTTGCATTAACCCGACTCATCTTGAATGAGATGTGCCAACTGCTATGTACAATTTATTTGGCATTGGTGGAACAGAGTTTGCCACGGGGATCTCACTTTCTTTATTTCACAAATGTCTACGGTTTATTTCCAAGTCAACTAAAATTATTGATAGTAATGAATTTCTGGATACCAGGTAAGGTTGATTTTGCTACCTATCTCCTAATTATTGAGATATTTATTATGAGAAAGCTGCAAATAAAATTGAAGCATCACCCTGGGTAGGGAGAGGTACATTAATTGATGTGTTCAAATCCTATCGAATCATAGAGAATATGGGATTTTTGCCAAATGTTGTATTTGAAATTAACTTGGCCGGGGTATAAACAAGGCGTGCAAAATGTTTAACAAAATTCTTCAATGCCCCTTTTGGTGATTTGCAGTATTGTCCAATTGGAGAGAAGGATGCGCCAGGATTACGAGTATATGGATGAAATGATTCTGATTCTGAATGTTATTTTATGAGTTTTCAAAAGGGGGTTTTATTATTGTTATTTGAATGTGAACATATTGAAGTTTATGTGGATTCAATTGACATAATTTGAATTTAATTTATTTATGAAATTAATTATCATTTGATAATTAATTAATGCTCTTTATGTTTTACAGGGATCTTTTTGAAATGGAAATTAGTAAAACATCTGGAGATGATTTGTAAATTGGACGTGCAAAAGGATATTTTTCTGAAGAGAGTGAAATTGACAGTGAACTAAAGGCTTGGTGGTTCCATCTAGAGTAATTATTGGAGAATGATGCTGATTTATGTAATGTGCAAAAGGGGAATTCTAAGTCAAATCAGAAATTGTAATTTTTAACTGAAAGTCAACTGGAGTTAAATAAGGGTTGAAATAGAAGGTTACTTTTCTGATTTAATTGTCTGCACACAAAAGCTACAACTTTTGATGTCTCAATTTGGGCACAAATTATGCAATTATGGGCTATTAATTGTCAAATCTGCTCACTTTGAAGGGGTTAGACACTTAGGAAAAGAGTGAGGTTTTTTTTTTATAGATTAGCTAATTAGAGTTAGCAGTAGGATAGTTAATGGAGTTTTCTGCAATTTTTAGTTTAGCTGAATCAACTTGAAGACATTGGTTTTTGTGCACTGGTGAATCTTGTTAGACTTGTAAATGTTGTTTATCTGTTTTGCAACAGTAGAAGCAACCAGATTTAAACCTACTTTAAGTTGTATTCTGGAATGTTGTTCGTTATGTTAATCATTTGATTTGGAATCTTTCAAAGAATGAAGTTTTTATCTTTTCTTTTTGTTCGAAATAGTGATTTGAAATCTGCTAATGAAGTTTGCACTGTGAATGAATGGCTTTGTATTGATTACAGGTTGATTTGTTTTGCAATTTTAGTTTAGGAATTCCTTGGAAAGTAACAGGTCTGATTAATTAGATGAATCAACATTCTTTTCTTTATGTGTTCTTGATCTATCTTTTGCCCTTTTTTAAACCCCCCTGTTAGAGTAGGTTTAGATAGGAATTCGACCTTACAACAATTAAGAAGCTCAATAACCAGCAAGCCCCTTGAATATTACAATTGCATTGGCCACTGAATTACACTAGCACAATTGAGAACCGACTACCAGGACCTTGGAAGATAGGTGGTTTTAAACTAGTTATCTTTTTCAGGAGAAATAGGATAGAAATATTATGTTTAATGTTGATGTGCTATTTTGACCTCAACACATACATTTGTGAACTGTGTGGTCACCAATAATCAATGACACGTAAAAGCTTATTTTGTTCATTTTTGAGTCCTCTTTAGGTTGACAAAGGTTGGGTAATGTTGATGTACCATATTTTCTTGCAATACTAATTGGTTGTTCAAAAATCTTCAAGGACTCTTGCAACAAATCTCTTTGAGCTAGGATAGGAAATGCTTCCCACATGGACACATTTAGGTTAGTTTTATTCATTTTTTCTAAAATGTTGAAAGAAATAGAACTCTAACCTTTGTAGAATTTTTTGGGACAACAAAGTGTATTTTTTACTGTTGATAAATTTGTAGCTGATTTTGATGTTGATTTACCTTTCCAACATCTAGAATTGCTTGTATCTTAGGATTTTTTAATATTGTACGTTCATTAACAACTCCTTGAGGCACTAGGGAGGTTGATGCTTGATCAACCATGGTGGTTGACCCATCCTCCATTGCTCTCTTCTTTGATCTAGTATTAAGTGCCACTACACTCATATCTTTACTAGGTTTTTTAGCTTGGTTTAAACCAAAAAAATCAGCTTCTTTTCAATTCATCGATGTGGATTCACTTTTTGTATGTTCTTGTCTTCCAATAAATTCTTGCATTGGTTCAACTTGTTGACTTGAAAGTGTAGGTGGATTTTGGACCATGAGTGCCTAGTTGAATGATTAGTCACATAGAAAACACCACTTATGCTCTTGTGCTAGGTTATTTTTCACTAGGGAAAGATACTTTAAGGTATTTGCAATATATGGGTTTATAGTACTCAAAGGCTTACCATAACTCAACTAGTTTTGGCCTTACATATCAGCTTGATAAGGCTATCTATTATGCTCAAATGTTTGATTTACAAGCTGATATGTCATATTAGGTTATGCTTGTTGCCTCTTTAATGCAACTAACTCATTGCCGAAACTCTACAACAATGATTTTACCTTGTGAAGATCATTGGAAGCTGTGACAAGAGGAGATGATTGGTTGGTTATTGTGGGAATAGGGACCAAACTTGGCTAAGATATTTGAAACTTGAGGAACAAAGGAATTGGAGGCCTAAGAGCTATCTTTCCATCTTGGATTAGGTTGTTCTCAGCTCTAATGACTGTGTCATATGCATTAGGTAGGAAATTTCCTCCTTGGATTGAATCATTACAACAATACCACTATTCAAAGACCTCAAATAGTATAAAAATATAGTATTAGGATAATGTTTTACCAATGTTAGAATGCTATCCCAAGTATTTTAAAACCTAAAATTGAAGTCCACCATGAATTCATGAGGAGCTCTTTTGAAGGTAGTAATTTTCTCCATTAAAGACAAGTGGTTACTCTTATCTTCAAACTATTACAAAAAAAATCACCTAGTTCATTCCAATTGTGAATGGAAGCTGGCTGTAGTCCTCTATATCACTAGAGTTCTTTTCCTTTCAAGGAGGTTTCAAAAAGTCTAATAGCCACATTATCTTGGGTGATATTAGGCACTGATAAAATGTTTCCTATGTCTTGAATATGCTTTATGGGGGTAGTGGTGTTTTCGCCTATGAAATATGGAATGAAATTTAGGACTAAGGTTGGAATATCATCATTTTGTTGAATATTAAGAGTACTTCCCCCATTGAAAGGAACAAAGACTCTATTTTATGGCAAGGTCACACTATGAAGTTGAAAGCTTATTCTTTATTGTGAAAATCTACCAAAAGGGGGGACTAAGTGGGATCTTGGGGATGGAGTTATAGTTGTTTTGGTTCTCCTTATAGGAGATCTATATAATCTATCTCTTTTTCCTCTTGAAATGTAGAGGGGTAATTCAATAAATTGAAAAGTCTTACCTCTAGAAGAAGCCCTTGTCTCCACTCTCAACATGAAAATTCAGGACTAATTTGCAAGGTCAAGACTTGCAGAGTCATCAAGTTCTTGTAGAATACCTCTTCAAGGCATAATATGTTGGGAATAGCACAACTTTCTCAACAAAAAATCTTAACTTGGAGCCCAGTGGTCCCACTAGGCATACCAAAAAATTGTTGTCAATTCAAACATGCACCAATGTTGAAAAATCAACTCAACTATTTAGTTAAACATTGGATTGACTTCAAGATGTGAGACCCTGCTATTTGAAGCCAAACCTCCAGATGAAGGGTTGGTTCCCTTTCTAATGAATTTTCCTAAAACTAAAACTAATCCTAATTTACTTTGCTTCTATGAGAAAAAGAGAAAAATACTTAAACTAAAAATACAAATGTGTGTGATGATGCACCAAAGATATGTGGAGTACTTTTGTATCAGTTTACATACACAAAAAATCTTAAACAACTAATATATTTGCACAATACTCATAAAATATCTACAAAGGTGAAGAAATAGAACTAAATTCATAAAGGAATTGATCATTCACAAGATGAAAGTTTAGATTTCTGAGTAACACAATACAAAAATATATGAAAAGAGGCATAAAAAAGTTGTTTTTTTTATCATAAGGAAAAATTACAACTCATACAGAGTCTTCTTTCAAAAAAATTGAAGAACCCCCCCCCCCCCCCCCCGAAAATGTGGCCAAACAAATCGAATCCCTAGTCGCCATCTCATCCAATGAAATGAAGATATACATGCATCGAATCTCCAATTAGAGATGTAAGAAACATTCCTAACACCCCTACCATGCCCCCACATTATTGAATTTGTGGATCAAATACAAAAATCCCTGCAAAATTTTCTAAAAAAGTGTGGCCCAAGAATGGCCACTTGACAAAAAAGTGGGTCTATAGCCATAAAGGAAGCATGGGTGTCGGTCTCCCAAAAATAAATCATGCCAAAATACATTAAAATCCTTTATGTATCCCTTATGGTATGATATCCAGAGGATTGTAGGGGTGATTATGTGTTAACAGCCTTGTAGAGGGAGTGGGTGGAGAAAGTGACATGTGTCAACGAAAGGGAAGGCCCTAGGAACTAGCTAGAGGATTGGCAAGAACCAGGAACCATCAGAGGTTCTACCAAATCCTAGAACCACTGAAAGCTTTGACCATTCACCTCTTTTTTTTTACTTTAAGGTCATGTTTTCCCTTGTTGGTGGTTCCTAGCACCTTGGGAACCTTTGTCCTCTTTTTCCCCTACCACTAGCATTGATATGTTATATGTTTCTTTCACTTCCTTTCCATCATCAAGGCTTCGATCAAAATTGGGAACTTGATGGAGGTACCCATGGTTCCAAGAACCATGAGAAGCTCTAACGCTTTGGTACCTTTCATTGTTCTTTACTTTCTCCTTTTAGCTGGGTAGGTTCTCCTTCAGTCGAAGGTTCCAAGGAACCAGGAACCATAAGAGGTTCCCATGGTTCTAGGAACCAAATAAAGTTTGAACCACTTGGTCTTTGGTTACATTTTTTATCATTCCTTACTTGGCTCCTCCTACGTCCTTTTATTTCCTTTTTGCCTTCTTATTCTTTGGCTCCTTTATGTTAGGGGTTCATTCGAAGCCAAAAATTATTGAAGGTTTTGATCATTCTAGGAATCATTAGAAGCTTCGACATTTAATTTGCTTTCTTTATCTCTCTTTTTTTGGGGGGTTCAATGGGAACCGAGAACCACATGTTCTTGGTTCCTATGGAACCTTTGAATTTCACTTTCCTTTGCTTCAAGGTTGGGCCACTCTTTCGAGGGTTCTATGAGAATTGGGAACCAATGGTTCATGGTTCCTATGGAACCTCTGACCTTTTCTTTTCTTCATCGAGGGTTCCATGGGAATTGGGAACCATAGGTTCTTGGTTTATATGGAACCTCTAACTTTTACTATCTGCTATTGGGTTTTTTCAAGGGTTTCATGGGAAGTGGGAATCATGGTTCTCGATTCCTATGGTCTAACTGCTTTCCTTGTTCTTTTCTCAAGAACTCTTATTGGGGGTTCCATGGGAATTGGGAACCATGGTTTTGGTCCTTATGGAACCTTTGACTTTTCTCTATCCTTTTATGTGGGGCTTCGTCAAGGGTTCTACGGGAATTGGGAACCAATGGTTATTGGTTCCTATGGAGTCACCAACCACCTTTTTCTTAACAAGTTCTTGATGGAGTAGGAACTTTTGACAAAGGAGTTCCTAATTGACTTAAAAGCTCTGACCACCTACAACATAGCCAATGTTTGGATTTTGGTTTTAGGAACTCAACTAAAACATAGGGTAGATGAACTATAAAAAAAATGGAGGTATGCTTTGGAATGGCTGATCCCACATAAATCTTTCAGATTGAGTATAACTAGTGGGGAAAGCAAACGGGAACAAATTGACAACAACCACCGCTACTTGTATACCCTTGGTCTTACTCAATGATTGATTCAACTCTAATTCCTCGCACATTTTTTTTTAAGATCTACCTCATTTGTTGGCCAAATGACTTGTCTTATTGCACCCAAACCACCACCTTAATAACCCATTTGTTGGGAGATGAGTATGCCTATAATATATGTTTATTTTGTGGTCTCAATTACACCATCTTTGTATGAAAAATCTCCACAAGAATTTTGTAAGAGATCCAAGATTTCATATTTATTATTTTAGAGGGATGGTCTATATTCCACAATTCATTAAACTTTGTCTTTTGGGATAGTTATAAATTTGAAGAAACCTTTGTATCTTCTAGATCCTTCCTCATGGATCAAGAGGAATTTGTAAGAGAGGGGGACCAACCACGTCAAGGCTCCAAGTCACAGAGAGCCAAGATCGAGGGCTGCCCTAACTTTCCTCTCTCTAAAGGATGGGGATCGAGAATGAAGAGCATTGTATAGTACTTCTATCACTCTACAGACCCGAATATCAAGTTTAGGCTAGACAACCTAGTTTTCAGAGTCAATACTGTACCTCAGAAAGCTCTCTGTCTAAGGACAACAACGCAGTTCTGGGACGACATCGTGACGCACTGGCGTCTCTCAGGCATGTTGGCGTCCGTACAAACATAAAATAGCAAGTGCAGTAGAAACTGCCTAAAAATGTACTAACAACCTAGCTAGCTAATCTTGAAGGAAAAAACTGAATAAGGAAGTACAGGAAATAAAGACAAAGATGATAAAGTAGATAAATAAAGGCTAGGGTGACAAAAATAATCTCATAGAAGCGTTAGTTCGCCAGCTAGCTCCACGCATACGTTCACCCACACACAAGCAAGAGGGGAAATTGTTGGGGCTATATAGGGGCCTGCCTCAGTCAGATCCCTGCTTTGGTGTTTCCACCTCTACGAACAACCAAAAAGCAACAGAGTAGAATATTCGATAAAGGAAAGAAAAGATAGAAATGAACACTACAAACAATACAATGCTACTCTATCAAATCATAAAGGAGAGGAGTGAAGCGTTACCACCTCCACCCAAAAGCTCACTAGCCAATGGAGGAGAATGCAAGGTATGAACTTGGAAAAGTCACCACAGCCGTAGTGATGATGAAGGGAGGTCTCGCAAGACTCCAAGCCCACACTTCTATGGTTTGCCTCACACTTGCAATGCAGAGTTGATGGGGCTTCAAAGCTGTTGTAATGCTCACAATGGAACTGTTAGAATGCTGCTTGAGAGTGAAATAATGAAGTGAATCAAGTGAGAAAATGCTTAGAGGGTGTGTAAGAGGATAATATGAAGTGTGAATGGATGTTTTTGAAGGTGGGATGAGAAGGAATAAGGTATTTTCGGGTCAGTTGGTCAAACAGGGACATTACAATTCGGCCCTAATCGAGTGTGTACTGCTTTTTCTAGCTTCAAAAGCATGAATCCATCAAGTACAACAGCGCAATGTGCAGACGTCTGCGCGCCGCATGTTCATCCCCAACAAATATTCTCTCATTGATGCAGAGGACAAACACCAAGTGGATGGAAGGCAAGTGGGTGATGTCGAATTTCACCTTCGAACAAGATTTTCTAAGGTGAGGATATGTGAAATGAGAATTTACCCAAAGGGTGCAAATTCTCTCCTATATAGAAGTATATTTTTATTGTGTCCAATGAGCATCTATAAAAGCTTGTTTTAGAGCCTTTAGCATATTTTATGAGTAGATTTTATAACATATTTTATATAAAAAGAATTTTATCACCTACTCGTTGTCTTGTTCTCTACCTCTATATGTGGATGTAATCACATATTTTTTGTCAAAAGCTCTTCAAAATTAATTCCTTTCTCAATAGCAATTTATTCCATTATTTTTGAAGATATTTATAGTAGGGGTTTACTTTCATGTTGAATTTTACTTGTAGAGTTATTATTGTACACTAGCTTTTCTTTAATCACCTCACATGGGTTAATCTACTTGTGAGAGTCAACATTATAATTTAAAAATATTAAATTTCATGTGCTACAATGAATTATTTTGTCTCAAATGTGAATCTTCCACATAAAAAAAGATAAAGAAGGAAATGTATTCCTCTTTTATTGACTAACAAAGTATAATTGATCTATACTATCCATCTATCATATATATTCTAAGGAAAAAACCCTCTTTGTCACATGCATTGGAAGTTTGAAGGTCTTTACAATATTATCACAAGTTACTCCCATATGAAGTACAAGTCAATCATTATTATTTATGATCCTAGATGAATGAAATCTCTACGAATTATAGAGAATCTAAACATTGAAATATTTATAATTATATTATAAATTAGAGCCAAAAATAGTCCATAAAATGGTTGCAGATCCTTCTATAATCATGCATCATTATCTTATAGGTCCAATTAGTTAATAGAACCAACCTTATTTTGGTTTTAAACATTAAAATAAGATTAAATATGAAGTCTTTTGGCCTTAATCCATCCACTAAACTACCATAGAAATAAATAGCACAAGTAGGTTGTGAACCTAAAGGTCTTTGTGTTGGAATTTCCTTTCATCATTAGTATTTGTTTTATACATGATTCTGCAATGTGCTCAACAAATATATATTAAACAAGTGGGTAACCATAATGGATATTGTATACCATTTTGAGGAGGGTTTCATCCACTTTCGTATAACCATCCAATCAAAGGAAAAATGCTAGCCTAGAAATGGTATCCTTAACCCGATATTTAAAAATTAAAATTTCATAAGGAGGTTTATCTTTGTGTACGTTGCCATCAATTGTTTTTTTTGAGAAAGCTACCTTTGGAACTTTAACTCACCACTTGATAATTGTTACAAATTATTTTTAGGTTAATGGGGTGAGTTTCTAATTCCTTAGGTAGAAACCCCAACTTGATGTGAACACTTCACTCAATAAGAGACAAGATTTCTTCTTTGATATCTTTGTTAAAAAATGTTTTTTTTCCTAATGATTCTAGGCATAAAACATAACTTTGGACAAGGTAAAATCTCGTGGAACATCATGCATCCCAATCTAGCCACCCATGGTGTAGTGATGCTTTCCTACTTAATAACATTAAGATTATTTCCCTTATTCTCACATGTTTCTAAGCTCTAAGGTGTACCCACTAGTGATTAGGGATCATAAATATTATGGTATTCACTAATAAAACCTAAGGTTTTAAGTAGTTTGGCATATGGGATTTGGAGTTTTTGTAACTATTGCAATTGACATGCTTGCAAACTCTCAACCCTAAACCCCAAGATTGAAAATTTTAAAATTGAAGGCTTATATTATAGAAATTTTAAAAGGATATAGGATTTCAATTACCTAGAAAAATGAATACAATGACTCGGCCATGACTTTCCATTGATATTAAAATGAAAACTCACTTTCAATTAATGTCATAGTAGTTAATAGTTAAATAAAAAAAACTACAATATTACAACCTAAGTTTCTTATTTTTCTAATTTTTTTTGCTTTCCAAAACATTAATTTTGAGACAAGTGTCAAGTATAGGTATTACAACCTAAACAACAATAAATTTTTGAGCTTTTAATATAAAAGAAATTGAATGATAGCTTGCAACTTCATTCAATTCACCCAATTGATGCTACTAATAAAATATTAAAAGGTTAACTAAACCATTCGTGACCTCATAATGCATAATTATTAAAATAAATCTCAACCATCAATATAAACTAATCTAATAGCTCCTAGCTAATTCAAAGGTTTTTATTCCAAATATCTACCTTTTGAGATTTGTGTTTTGGAATTAAACTATAGTTGTTGATTATCATTCATTGAATAGTGGAAAGTTTCCAAGCAAAGTTAATGATTAAAGCTAACAAATTTTGTGGAGAATGTTAGAGTGAAGATAATTTATTGATATATTTTTTTTTATATGAATTAAGAAGTGATAATTAATGTGTTCCTTCTTATATACTAAGTAGGGTTTGAACTATAGAGAATTATTCAAAAATTGTGATTCATTTTAGTAGTTTTTTGGGAACTACAATATTTTTGAGAGAATAAAATTGAAAAATAAATAAATGTGTTTGTTACTAAAGCTAAATGGAGAAGGTATATTTTCTTAACTTGAAAGTGTATATATTAGCGTCTTTGTTTCAAATGTTATTAATGATTTTATGTATACATTTTTTTAAAATAATTTTAGTTGAGTTGTGTAGCATGTTTTCTTTTCACAAGACCCATGGATCACAAATAAAATTATTTTTAGAGTTTAGTATCATCTATGAATAGTTGGCAGTGTTAGTTTTAAACAAAGATGGCTAGTATTATGGATAGACAATCAATTTTAATAGTGAAGAAAATGCAATACTAACTATCAAAATTGAAGTGTGGAATGTTGTTCATAGTGCATTCAATTCAAAAATTGAGTTGGTCCACCTAATCCTACTTTATTGGCCTTAATTATATCCAAGAATTGAGCTTTATTACTCTTATGATGCATGCTTCTTTGGTTACAACTTTATTGACACCAGGCTAGACTATACGTTGGAAAAATTCTATAAAATATTGCTAGTAAATAGATTGGCTTTGGAATTCACTTCAAGTTATTTTTGGAAAGTAGACCCTATCAAGGACTAAGGAAACTTAATGAAATAAATTATTGTGAAATAAGAATATGTAACTTATAAATCAATATACTATAGTGTGCATATTACCTATATTTAATAATAATAAATAATTGTTTAGTTTTTGGAGTTAGAGCTAAGTGGTTCCATTACTTTGTTACTTGGGATAAGTATAATTACATGTAATCAATAATGTGTATAATATTTATATATTGCATTATTAAAAAAAATTAGGACTTAAGTTGTGTAATATGTATTATTTTACAAAAAAAAAAAAAAAAACACTAAATTTTATATTATAAATAAAGGCATTATTCCAAACATCCTAGATATATTAACAATTGTGTGAAGTGATATCATAAAAATATATTGAGGTCCATATTATACAACCATCACTGAATTCTCTTGTCAACTTTGTGTCTCTTTCATAGGTGTTTCCTAGGACTTTTATTATGAAATGTGGGTGTCAAAAACTCCTCTTATAATTCTACTTTGATAATTGATTTTATTATTTATTTTTTGTATTAATTATCGAAGGAACAACAGTATAGTCGATTTACATAAGCATCACAGTAGCATCCCACAATATACAGATTCAACCACCCCCATTGTGTAGATTTACCCACCCCCCATATACATCATTATATAGTTACATTACAAAAAAACCAGCTGCACATCTTGGCAGTTTACATGAAATAACATTTAGAGGAGTACATTTAATTAAAAACCAAAAAGGATTTGTTGTTGCCCAAATAGGAGTACTGCCAAAATTGAATCCTGAAGGAAGAGAGTCGACCAAGAGAACCATGCCACTAGCGACCAGAACTTCCCTTGCACCCTGCATCTTTTAGCCTTAGGAGAGAGCTTGTTGCTTCAATCTCCTCCCTGGAAAAGTCTTCAATGCTAAGTAGTGGAGGAACATCTTCACCGTGTCCGTTTTTGTCCACCTTCTCGTTAAACTCTTTTTGAAAGATTTCAAGGGCCCTGAGAAATATCTCTATAGTATGTTGCCATCCATTCCCAAAGTTAACCTCCTACAGGCTGTTTGGAATTGTGTCGTCTTCAATCAATTTTAAGAATTTTTCTTTAGACTCCTTGATCATCAGAGAAACTTGCATAGAAATATTGGAGAGTGAGTCTTTTACAAGACTCAGTAAGTGCACGCTTGACCCCACTAAACTTTTCATCATTTCTCTTTTTCCAAATAAACTAAAGAATTTCAGTAGAAACAGGAATCCAAAACAACATTAATCCTTTCCCAGCATTATTAAAAATCAACAAAAGAATTTTGTCAAGTCTCAAATTAGAATTATTATCCCAAATGCATTGATTGTGACAAAAAAGATTTCATATTTCCCTTGCAAAAAGGCAATCAAAGAAGATGTGATTTACATATTTTGACACTCTACACAAGTTGCAGATCTCTACGTCCTTCGATTTGCACTTAATCAAAAGTCTTTGCAATATTAAGAGCCATCAGAAACATGCTTTCTTTGGTTCTAACACATTTGACTAGGAATTCTTAAGAATTTTTTCCCACTCATTCTTACTTAGCCTTGTTTTCCAGAATTTATTTAAGTGATTGTAGGTTTCATGCTAACCAGTAAGAGTGTTGTACATCGTTTTTACACTCAATGTGGAGAGCTTGGAGCCATCGCTCCATCTAAAGTATTTTGTTGATCAGAATCAACCACATGTCTAGCAGTTTTAAGAATCTCCTTGCATGCCTCTTTTAGAACGAAGTACGTTCTCCAATTGGTCACGGGCAACTTGAATTCCTTACTTAGCTGGTTCCATTCTTTCAAGCCCCTTTCCTCCAAGATATTAGCAAGGTATTTAATGCCCTTACTTTCCTAAGCCTTAGCCGAACATCCCTGCTTAAGTGCTAAAGGTTTTCCATTATGGTTGAGGTTCCACCATATTGATCTGTGTGTAAAAACTGTGCTATTCGAGAAGGCTTGAGAGTTATGAATGTGCCCTTTTATAAGCTCCCAAGCCTTCCAGATGCTCTTAAAGACCACAAACCCCTCAGGCTTTATTGGATGCTTGTTGCAAATGAGATCACACAACAAAATCCCTTTCCACGCCTTTGCATGCTTAGGCACTCCCCTTTGAATATTGCTCCTAATCAAGATTTTCCACAGCTTGTCCCCTTCCAGGGCTTTCGAGATCCATTTTGAGGCCAATGCTATGCCTTGCAGCTTAAGATCTTTTAACCCCAACCTTCCTTAAGCCTTGCTTAGACAACACCATTCCCATTTTACCGCATGTTTCTTTTTTCGTTTGTATTTCATCTACCTGATAGCTACTGAACAACCATCAAACCACAAGAAATTTCTAATTTTCATTTGTATTTCATCTACCTGATAGCTACTGAACAACCAAACAGAGGCAAAGTATAGACTATAAGAAGCAAGGATTTTCTAGCATATCTGTATTCTCCTTACCAAGGAGAGGAACTGCCTATTCCATTTACTGATCTTCTTGTCAAATTTTCCATGAATCCAAAGCTACATCTCCCTTAGATTAGGGCTGACTGCAAAAGGTATACCAAGATATCTACCCTGCTTTTGGGGACCTCCCCATTGCATACCAAACTTAGCTAGTCAATTTCGGGGTTCTTCTTTTCACCCTAGCATGATTGATTTAGTAATGGAGATTTTTGCTTCAGAGGAAACACAAAAGGTGTTAAGCTTTGTCATTAGATTAGTAATGTTCTTTTCATCTAGAAGTGGAAACAATGTGGTATCATCAACAAACTGGATATTGAGGAGCTCCTCTTGACTGGGGAGAGAAATACCTTTTATTCTTGGTGTTACATTGTCAACTCTGAGGATATAATGCAAAGCATTTGAAGCAATCATAAATAAGGAAGGTGCTAGGGGGCAGCCCTTCCTGATGGACCTTTCCAAGGAAAATTCTTATGTAAGAGTCCCATTGATGTCAACCTAAGTCACTACATCCCTGAAGAGGGTGACCACCATCTTGCAGAACACTTCCGGGAATCCAAATGCCTCCAACATTAAGCTAATAAATTCCCATTCCACCCTGTCATATGCCTTCTCAAATTCTAGCAGCACCACTACTACCTCTTGATTTGTCACCTTTGCCCACTCCATAGCCTCCCAACTGGTAATTAGGTTCTCGAGGATATATCTTCCTTTGAGAAACCCTGTTTGAGTGCTACTTATAAACTTCGGTAGGATGTTCACTAATCTTTTGGCCAATAACATGGCTAGAATTTTGTAGGAAACATTTAGCAAAGTTATTGACCGCCAATTCTTTATTAGAGACTTATCCCCTTCTTTGGGCAATAGTTTTATAATTCCCTTGTTGATATTTTTCCCCAAAGTGCCCCTTGCCAATGCCTCTTTATATACAGAATGCAAGTCCTCAACAATCCAATCATTGAAAACCTTGTAGAATTCGGCAGGGAGTTTGCCTGCACCTAGTGATTTGTCATTTTGTAGTGAGCTTATTGCTTATTTTATTTCCTCCTTTGAGATATCTTTTCTCAACTCTTTTGCTTCACACTTCGTTATCTTTTTTGGAACAATGCCTTTTATCAGTTCCCTTGCGTTGGTACAACCATCCCCTTTGCAATCAAACGTGAATAGGCTTTTATAAAAATTAAAAAAACTAACCCTTGATGTCCTCTTGCTCGGTGAAGGCCACCCCATCAATTTGAACATGTTCAATGTGCTCTTTAATTTTTTTCTCCTTCAAAAATATGAAAAAGAATTTGGATCCCTTGTCCCCGCTCTCCAACCAATTGAGCTTGGACCTTACTTTAAGCGCTTGGATTCTAAAATTCTAAATTTTCCTCAAGGCATCCTTAGCAAACTTGAGCCTATTTCTGAGATCCACATCCTCGGGAGCTTTCTGTAGACAAGCCTCAGCTTGCAGCAGTTCCTCTTGTAAGAGACCCTCTCTCCTCCTGTCCAATGCTTTCTTTTTTCCAATCACTTGAAACAAATATTTCCAGCCCTTGGTATTTAGTTCCCATCTTTATATGGCACTTAGGCCCATGTACATCCCTTGATTGATCTTCTTGAGAGACAAGACAATGCAACCTTACACCTAGATTTGAGGAGAAATCTTGCTTTTATGGGGTGATGATCGGATAGCGTGTAGGGGTGGACTTCTATTTTACAACCATCCCTTAGGGTGTCAGGAATAAAAAAGACATCATTTCGATAGAATCTGTCCAAGCGGCAGTAGATTCTTTTGTTGCATTTCTGAGTGTTACACCAAGTGAACCAAATACTAGGAAAGTCTTTTTCTACCCTTCTATCGGGTCCACCAGTTTCAGTTTGGACTTCATTTTTGTCCAAAATAATTTCTCGTTTCCTTTCTAGTCCATGTCTATTCCCCCAACTTTGTCTTCTTTGTTTTCAATCATGTTGAAGTCCCCTCCTAAGATCCAGGGTATATTTTCTAGGTTGCATAGCCATTTCCATAGTTTGATCCTTTCACTATACTCATTTGGAGCATAGATAGAGCATATCCCAAAGGCTTGATCATCTTTTTTCAGACTTATCCAAATAGCCCTATTGCAAGGGTAGATCCCTGAATTGGAAACAAAGTGGCTTCACTTATTGGAGATAAGGATGGCAGCCCCACCTTTACCCCTCTCATGGTGGGTGACAAAGTGAGAGGCATCCCTCCAAATAAACTGAAGATTGGTTTCAAGCGAAAAGCCAGTTGATTTGAGTTCTTGTAGCAAGACCACATCTTTGCTTTTGCATTGGCTGATGAACCTTCTTACCACATGCTTCCTATCCAGGGACTCTAGCCCCGATCTTATTATTTATTACATAATGTAGATTAATTATATAAATTAAAATAATATATTATATTCTCCTTATCCCCTACAACATGGAAAATATTTTTGGTTTAGCAATAATTTGAAGTGTGATGTGGTTGCATAAAAATAGTATAGATATTAACAAATTCATGAATATCAATTTGAAGCTGCCTATATTAAATTTATAACATAAGTTAGCTAGATGTATTTAAACTACTACAAGTACACAAATAGATAAGTAATTAGATGGGGAAAATACAAAACTATTTGACTTGAGAATTATTTTATTATACTTTAGAACTATTTTATTTACTATATGCATACATAGGTCCCCATAAATTTTAATGAAAATATTATAATATTAAAAAAAAAAATCTTCCATCAAAAAATAATTAGACTTCCTAGCCTTGCACACCAACACATACAATTTCACTACCCATGCCCATTTCAACTACATTAGGTATATCTATGTTCCCATCCCAACCAAGATCCAAACAGAAAAATTAACACCTCTAAAGACTTTAGCTCACACATTCAAGTCATTTCTATATAAGATGGGCATAGCGAAGTCACTAGCCACTTTTAAGGTGGCCCTTATTATGGATAACCCACAACCATTAATTACCTTACCCATATAAATGTAATAAGCAATCAACATTTTTAATTTATTTTCAGTTGCCACTATTATCTCATCCTCCATCTTATTGTTCAATGAAAGATCCGCAATCCTTTGCTCTACCACTTGAGTTAGCTTTATTTGCAACTGAGATTTTGAAAATCACTTGTAAAGGTTTAGTCATCTATGTAGTCAGTCATCTAATCCATGTAGCCACTTAACTCAACATCTTAGCCTATCACCTTGGCACATCCCACTTGCACGTTCATCATGATCTCTCAACCAATCTCATCCATTGATTTTTGAAATCATCTTGCACTGTTTATTAGGTATTTGGTGAAAGCTATAAGTACACCATTATTTAGCCATTCAAACCCTCCACAAATTTTGAAAAATCAAACCATCTTTGCATCCATTTTGTGAATCGAGGTTATATTAAGTTAAGAGCAATCCACATACTATTATTTACAACTTTGGAAAATATAATGGAGTAAAGTTAGGCACATTTATGGAGATAAAATTAGTTCAATTCAATTTACTTTATTGTTTGTGCACATACTATCATTGATGTAATCATTTGTTATTGAATTGGGTTTCATTGATACTCTTATTTTCATATTTGATAATTTGATAGACTTACACAACAATTATGGGATTTCAATCCTTATGAGAAGTTAAACAAATACTTTAGCTTCTAGAGAAGTTTCAAAGTAAAAGAGGCATCTACAAAAGTTGAAGCCATTTGTGGAAGTTGTATGGTATCCCACTTAATGTTACTAGATCCTCGAATGTGCTCTTCTTTAAACATAATCACATAAAGGTTTGAAATTTTTGTAAGAAAACTATACAACTTTGTATTTGCTCACATATTTAAAATATCAAAATTTTAGAAAAGTTAGATTTATTTCTTTTTAACTTTTATGATTATTTTTATTACATGTTTGAGTGAACATGAAATCCCTAATGGGTCTTATTTTGGGAACTATATGCAGCCAACTTCTTGAGAAAGGAGGTGAGAAGATATAATCACGAGAGCAATGCCTTGTGGTAGTAAAACAAGAAAGTGCCCTCTAGTTGGTTTTGTCCCCAATATTTGTTCCTCCCACAACAATGGTAATATCATGGCAAACATTTGCCTAGTTGTAAATTACTTTGCAAATCGGTCTCACTACCCATGGATTGACATGGATGTTATGCTGAATCAAACATAGACGTTGTATAGACATTACATTTACCATGTCCTTTGATGGTGTGCTGGTATGCATAGTTTGGGTACATGTTAGGATCTATAAGGAGGTTTGCATAGGTAGTATTAGATTTAATATGGAGGTGAAAAGGACGACCATGTGCCTTTTGATGTCCTAGTAGCACTACATGAGAGCTCGTGTAATAACTGCTTGTGTTACTACTATATTTTTTTTCTCATTAAATAAACTAGCACTTGCACCCCAATGAGGTGCAATACTTACGCCGATAGGTTGAGCCCACATTATTTACAGCTTTATGGCCGTGAAAAACAATGGATGGGGTGAAGAAAGCAGTGATCTATCTCACCTATCCCTCTCTACCTCTCTCTCTGTCCCTCCCCCCTTCTCTCTCCCTCTTGCTACCGCCTTCCTTCTCTATTTCTCTCTATATCACATATCCCTCTCTACCTATCCCTCTCTCCATCCCACCTATTTCTCTCTCACTCTCTCTTTCCCTCTCTCACTTATTCCTCTTTACCCCTCTCTCCTTCCCCCTCTAATTCTCTATATCTCCCCTATCCCTCTCTCTCACTCTCTCTGGCTCTTTCTTTCCTTCTCTACTTCTTTCTATCCCACCTCTCTCTCCCTCCCTATCTCTATCTCACTTATCCCTCCCTACCTCCCTATGTCCCTTTACCCTCCTCCTCTCTCTCTCTTTCTCTATCCTTCCCTCTCTACTTATTTTCCCTCCTCTCTCTCTTTCTCTATCCTTCCCTCTCTACTTCCTTACCCTCCTCTCCAATTCATTCCAAAAACACACATTTCTTAAACAACTTTAGTTTTTCATTTTTCTATTTTTTTATCGTTTGGATTTTATAACACAGAACAAATACCAAGTAGTTTGTCCTTTATGACAACCATACTAACGAATATCGGCCATTCCACAACCTCTGAAACTCTGAAAAAGCTCTGCTCTCTTATAGTATTAATTTTTCACGATATTCTTCAAAGATTCATACATTTATTGCTGCCAAGAAACTTCTAATGGAGACTAAAATGTATTCACACCTCTTCCACAGACATTGTATCGAAAAACATTTGGCCTTCGATAACAGGTTGCCAAATTTTTCCCTACTGCATGCCGGGAAATTTTTTTTGGCTTTTATAACCTATAATTTTTTGTAGAAAAAACCCAACTATTTACATTTTGGGCATAAACACAACCACAATTTTTTTTATAGTATATATAAGTTATTTTGTAGTTAAATAGGTATTTTATTTATTTTTTATTTGTTTTTATTTATTTATTTTTATAGTATATATAAGTTATTTTGTAGTTAAATAGTTATTTTATTTATTATATAATTTTTTTTATTTTATTTTAAAAACTATAATGCTAATTGAATGCAAACCCTTTAACCCTAGGATTTATATTAAAACCCTAACCCTAACCCTATTAAAATTCAACCTTAATTAAGCTTGAACCCTAACTCTAAGCCTAACATATTGAATCTTAACCCTAATTGAACCCAAACCACAATCCAAACCCTAATTGAACCCTAAGGTCCCAATGCTAAACCCAAGCTTTATATTAGAACCCTAACCCTAACTAAACCTTGACCTAACTTTAATCCGAGTTATAACCCTAATTGGACTCTAATTGAATCCTAATTGAAGCTTAATCCTAACTGATCCCTAACCCTAACCCTATCCCTAATTCAATCCTAATACTAATTAATCTTTAACCCTAACCCTAATTGTCATCTTAATCTATATTTAATCACCTAAACCCTCCAAGCTTTATCTTAGAATTTTTATTGAACCCTAACCTAATTTAATCCTAATCATATCCATTTCTCTCTCTCTCTCTCTATATATATATATATCCATCTCTCTCTAACATACACACATATCCTAATTTAATACATTTGTACCTCTCTCTATATATATCTCCCTCTCTCTACCTCTCTCTATATCTTCCTAAATCTTTCTATCCCTCCATAGATCTCCCTCTCTTTGTCTCCCCCTCTTTATATCTCTATTTCTCTCTCCCTCTCTCTCCATATCCATCATCTCTATCTCTATCTTCCTTTCTACCTCTCCCCATCTCTATCTCCTTACCCCTCTCTCTCTCTCTCAATATCTCTCAATATCTCTCCCTCACTCTCACACACACTCCCTATTTCTCCCTCCCTATATTTATCTCTTGCATATTTCTGATGGGCAACATGAAGAATCTTTAGCACAATCAATATTCAGTTAGGCATGCGATTATCTATACCCTCATGCTTTGATTGAAGTCCATACCCTGTAGAGGTGGTAAAAATATTGCTGGACAGGTATGATGCAAAAGAAGAGTTAGTTCATATTTGATTCTGTTGTTGTTTTCAATTAAATTGTCTAAGTTTTCATCAACATGTCCAATCACACTCTATGATCCATCCATCACTAGAATGATGAAGAGCTCAAAGATCACGAATCTGATAGGAAACTTTGATGGAAAACCTCTACATTAGGTTGTACATGTTGATGGGTTTTTTTTAGGGAGGGAGGGGCGGGAGTTTGGTGATTTTGCAATGGAACTCTGGATGGGTGTTTGGTTTCAAGTCGGCAAAGTTGGCGAGAGTGGTACTTCTTCCCCAGGGGCTGGAGTATCTGAATGGCTGCAGAACGGGCGGGTTGCAGTCTTGGAAGGCCACGAGCATTGGCAGCGTGGTCTTATCGAGGCTCTCTAAGTGGGCGTGAAGAATCTAGTGCAAGGGGAAACCCCCCAGGGGCATCAAAACCAAGTGGATTATGCATGAGTACCGCCTTACAGACTCCATCCGGCCCGAGTCTGGTTCGCCAGGGAGAAAACGATCCATGCTGGTAAGTAATGGCAAGGCAGAATTAGTAATTCTCTTATACCCATTTGGTACTTTACCCAACTGACATATTTGCTGTCTGTTTTAGTTGGATGATTGGGTGCTCTGTCGGATATTCAAAAGAGTGAGTCATTTGCCCAGAGCAGGGGAAGCAGGGGAAGCAGAGGACGCTCTAGCATTTTCTGCCCAACAGAAGTTACAGGAGCTGCCGCCCACACCCACTTTTGAGTCGTTTCATGGGCGGTTGCAGGACAAAGAGAACGATGATTTTCTTACAGTGTTGAGGAAGGCGACTCCGATGTAAGTGCTTTGGCGATGGCATGCTTTCTCAAACATTCCGTGCTCGACTCACTTTAAATAGTTCCCGGAATAGTTTGTGGTCGTGCTTGACGTAGGAAATTCTGGGGTTCCCCATAAAAAATACCTATCGGCTAATTAACCAAAAGAACTTATGGGATTGTTCACTTTAAATTGTGGCACCAATGATTTGTATACTTCATAATTTATTTCAATTTCAAATTGCTAGACTTGAACCTTACCAAATGTGGCAATGGCATCAACTCCTACCATTACTTGCAATCATGCTATATAGGACAAGCTCCTATATCTTGAGCAATCCCTAGGTCTAGACCTATTCCTCGGGGTTATTCAAAATGGTCCTGCATTTACCCATAACAACCCTGCTAGGTGAGGTTAAGAAGTCAAGTCAGAAATGCTTATTGATTCGTACAATAGAGGCTGCAATTCATGCCAAAGTACAGTGTTTCAAATAACAGGTGGCACTTCTAACTTCTTGGAAGGACTCCAAAAGTTATAGTTGGTACTATACTAGCTTAACTGGCTGTTCAATGAAGAATTACCAACAAAAAATTAAGAAATAGCTGAAATACATAGTTGCCAGGAGACTGGTACTGGTATCAGTACGGCTAGTTTTTGAAAATAAGAAACGGGGGTACTTGGAAACGCCATCTTTTTTTAATATAAATAAATAAATTAATAATTTATAGAAAATATCATGACATTATAATTTTTTAATGCTTTTAAATTTCACAGGAGATGCCAAAATTTCCACCGAGAGACATCAGGAGACTCGAGAGATGGCATGTCAAGTTTCCTTGCTGCTGGAGGCGTTTCCAGGGACATCTCTCGTAACGGAGATGCGTACCAATCTCCGAGACGCATCTCAGGGGGCAGGAGATGCGTCTCCCAGCAACACTGCTGAAATATTAAAGAGTATAGTATAGTGACAGTAAAATTGTCATCATTAAATATACTTAAGGTATATTGAACGAAATACTGATCAACCCATAATTCCAATAAAAAGTACCTACCACCTACCATGAATCACCAATATACTGTTACAAAACCTTTACATTTAGAGTGCTGTGAGTGTATTTGTAGTAATATACAGCTGATACCATACGTAAATTTAAAACACAGTTGTATAACATATAAATTTTAAACTATTCATAACCAGATTTCACCTTTAGAACATCTGAGATTTTCAACTATGACAATGTTGTAGTATTTATCAATATTACTATTGTACCACAACTGCAACATTTCAGTGTACCAAAGGTTCCTTCCTAACTTGCCAAAACAACTAAACAAAAATATTAGACATTATTTTCTCACCACAGAGCAAGGATATCAAGAATGACAAGTCTGCCCTCAGATGTAACAAAAGGTCAGTCAGACTGTATAAGCACCAAACAGTCTTTGCGTCCACTAGTATCGAACAAAAATTGCCCCTTTGATGGAATTACCTTGTTAATTAATGCAATAGATACCAACTAACCTTGATTCTCGTACCAGTGCAGAGTGCTTTCCAAAAATAGCACATTTCTGCATGATAGTAATATCATTTAAGATGCATTCCTGATAGTGGTACTATACACAAATAATATCAACATAATCTTGTGCAGTTCAAGCCACTATAATAACACCATTATACCATAACCTTATATTAGGTCATCTATTTAAGAATGTTCTTTAAGGTCTTAGCTGAAGCCTGAGATTTCACTAGTAAACCATACGAACGACTCATGTTGATGACATACATGGTTGGATTGAAGGCATTATATCCATAAGCATTGTCATAATGATGATATTCACGAAATCATAGATTTATTCACTAGCAGACTTGAACATAATTTTCTCTAGGTATGCAACAAATGTTTGAGGGATATCACTATACAGTAGCTTCAAAAACACCATGGAATGCATGGTGATAGTCTCATCTGAACCATGAGACACCTTACTCAGAACAGCTAAGTCCCAAGACTTATCCTAAACTAATACTTGGAAATATTTCAATAACATACTAATAGTAGTTACTATTACAATCACAATCATTTCCCAAACTTATTAACATCGATACAGAATTTACCTTGCTACAGATTAGATATGAAAATGAATATTAATAACTAGTTCAATTGTTCACTCAGCCATAAAGAAAAACTGTTATGGCTCGCCTCATGGTAGAGGAATTCCATTAGATGTGGTAGTTATGACTACTTGATAAACATAGATGCAAAAAGTAGAAGCCTGCACTAGTCACTCAAATAGTTGAATAGAATGCCTCAACAAAAAATAGAACATACACTTTAAAAGTGCTGTGACTGCATTGTTCCATAAATGGTATCACTAACAAATAGGGTTAACTAGCATACTGCCAATCCTATGCCTTGTGCACTTAAGATCCACAATGTTAGATATTTTCATGATTAAGATTATAGTGAATTCACTTCAGTCACCAAATACCTCACCACAAATTGAATAAAATTCTTTGACAGTAATCACCACGTCTACTACATACAAGTTACAACTAAGTTGGGGTAAGTATTACATCTATTGTTAGACGTAGAAAAATGGAGTACCTTTATTACAAACGGGACAGTACAGGGTATTAACTTACCATCTTAAACCCTAAAATTTAGAAAGAAAGAGGAATAAAGTAAAAATAAATTTGCAGGAGGAAGCATTACTGGCTGTTCACCTCACTTAAATCAAAGACTACACTAAATTTGCAACAGATACGTGGGAGAAAAATCTGAACTCTTTATGCAAGGACTGAAAGAACCTCACTGCTTGGTACAGGTTGTAACATCTGCTGCTTAGTTGCTGTCCCTGGGCACCTCTTATTTGGCTTTCCATGTTTTTTAATTCTGCTGATAGATTTGTGACTCCTCTGGTGGCTCTTAAGACTTATTTTATTAAAAGACTCTGGAACTATGATGTATAACTGATGATTCCTTTTTGTTTGGTTTTTGGTCAGTTAGTTGTTTTCTTTGGTTGCTGTTCCCTCTTGTTTGTTAGTTTTGTAAGGGACTGGGACCCTAGTTTCCCATGTTTATAATATCAAAAATAGATACGTGGCAACCCACAGCTTATTAGAGAAAGCAATTTATGTTACCCTGCATAAACATATAATAAAAAAAGAAAACATACATTTTCTCTTCTTTATGGAAAAACAGGGTAAGGTACCATTTCCTCCAACTCTGCCAAAGTAACCTTCAAAATCTGACATCTGTAATAAGGTTCAAGTAGATCTAATGCACAGTAACAGGTTTACCTTATAATATCATCGCAATGATTGAACCACCTGATATACTTTCCAAGTTTGAGATTAGTAATACTCTCTTTATTTTGTCGCAAAAATAAATTTATGCAAGGCTACAATGAACCAACTGATTAGTTGGATGATGTCTTGTAATCATAGTTTTAGGACTCGGACTCGGACTCGACTCAGCAGCCCAAAATTTTGACTCAGACTCTGGACTCAGGACGGACTCGGTAAAAAATTTGGCATGGACTCAGCAAACAAAAACCTCATAATTACACAAAAAAAAGAAATAAATGCATTTAGAGAACATAAAAGTCTGCTATGACTATCACTTTGTCATAATGCAAACATTAGACATGTCATATGATCCTCAAACTCTCAAAATTTGAAATTTCAACCACCATGTATGTTATGTTCAGGTTTCAGAAGAGTCTGAGCTCAGGACTCGAGAGTTCAAGCCTAATACTAGGGAGTCTTGGAGCAAGACTTGGCCAAGTACTCTCCAAGACTCAACCAGACTCGGCGCCGAAGTCTGGTCGACTTGGCTCGGCCAGCTCAAAGACTCAAAAGTTTGGAGAGTCTTGTAGAGTACTCGAAGAGTCTTCAAACAATGCTTGTAATAACCACCCTCAATTTTTATTTTTTTTAAAATATGTTAGCTTCAAGGTAAATGAAAGCATAACAACTTCCTTTCCACTTTTAGATTGCCCAAATCCCAGTTGGGCAAGGTAAGAGCATACAATGTCAGGATTACAATTTACTGAATTACAACTTTCTTGAAAGAAGCATCAAGCGGCAAGCCAGCCAAACCATTTATTCAGTGGGATGCATAAACAATATAGGAGAAAAATCATCCACTTATTCAGCAGGAAATTAGGAATTACAAAGGCACTTCCACTTTTCAGTGGGAAAGTTTATACAATATTTGAAAACTTTAAAACATGCTTCTTCCACTTTCTAGTGGTGAGCGATCACAAGGCCACTTATTCAGTGGGGTAAGTAACAACAATAATCAAAAGCTTCACTAGCGGTACTACCATCCAGAGTTACAATGTTTTCTCATCCAAATCATTCCAAACTAAAGATATATCTGTTGTTACAAATTGTTGATATCAATTCAAACTGTTTGAAACATTCCCAAAGGTACTCCAAACCATAAGCAAACCACCCAACTTGTAGATAACAATAATATACCTCAAAGATTTAAGGATGTTTGCTGGTACAGGTCTGGAAGCACTGAAGAATGAGCTGCAATAAAACTGAACAGCAATCAGGCACTCCGAAAATCTTAACTACTTCACACCCAACACACAGAAATAATCACTAGCTAGATTAACACCAAAACAGCAGCCCCAACACACAATATATCTCATGGAAAATATGTAACATTGCATTGGAAAAGCATATCAGACATGTGCAGGTCTGAAATTCACTGGTACAGCAGGGACCAAAGGCTGTACAGTACCCTTAAAGGTACTCAAATCACCAAAGTGCAACACCAAACGGAAGTTAATGGTCTCCCATGGTCAAAGCGCCCCCATCCAGCAATGAAAGAACCTTCAAAATGCAGCGCTTGGGTAAATATGTTCACACGCCTAGCTCTAGGCACTCAAAAAACATGGTACAGCCCATCTAGAGTGAAGTGCAAATCCAAACAGCAATAAATACCTCCTTTAAAGTGTCCGGCCTGAAGGAAATCCACCACAACACTTGCCCAAACTGGCAACAGGTGAAAATAATGAATTCTCTTACCCAAACAAGAGGTATGGCCAGCTACATGAATGGTACAGCCTGCAAAGATTTTAACTCCTAAACTTGTAAGTAAATCTCTGAAAATTCTTAAAGTAAACTCTCCAAATCTGCAAACTGAAACACTTCAATAAAACTCCATTATGAAATCCAAAAAGTGAAGCCTGCTTGAAACTCAATGGCAATTTCTGAATGAAATCACATCCAACCAGCTAGGGATTATCTTTCAATCCAAAACCAACAATTTAGAGAGGGTTTTCATCCTTTGAAAATCAAGGAAAGAACTCTTGGTTCCAATCCGACAGCATAACAATATCTTCTCCATAGCATAAACCAATTGAGCCCCCAACACCACCTTCTATAGCTTTTGGCAGGGAAATAACCAATTAAAAAATAGAATGATTATTTCCCTCAAAAGACCTTTTTGAAAAAATAATAATATTTCATGTGTAAACCCCCCCAGTTAGGCATCCAACTTTTTAAACTTTTAATTCTCTTTCCAATGAGCTATTACACTAAGTTGTTTTTTAATTATTTCTTAACTTTAGACAACTTAAATGAAATATTAATTAAATGACTTAATAACTCACCCCAAGTTGCGGAAAGTAACATCATCAGAATTCAATTCTGACCACCCCATGATAAAACTGAAGCAATAGGAAAATGATTGGAGTCAACTTGGTGACTTACTAAAAATAGACGTGCTCTCCAAGAAGTTGAGAGAACACCCCAAGGGACCAAGAGTCCCGAAACACTTTTGAGAGTGTCATTGCAATCTATAACCTCAACTAAGCTCATTGTCATCAACGGAAACCAAGAAGAATTGAGCTTGTGCTCTCCAAGATCTTTGGAGTCCCCTTACCAAAGCCAATTAGCCTACAAGAACCTAGAGAATAGGCTAACAGACACCAAAACTGACTAGACTTGAGAAAGGGACATTACATGTCCAACTATTACTATATTAGTATATATAATGACTGTATCCTCCACTGTGCCAATCAACACACCAATCATTCCAACCGTCCAGTGTTCCACGGAAACGCATTTCCCCCCCTATATGGCCACGTTTCGGAAACGGGGACGTTTTGGAGACAGGGAAACAGGTACTTGGCGTTTCCCGCCGTCCCGCCACCGCCACCGCCACCGCCACCGCCACCGGTGCTCCGCCGGAGACGGGGAAACGTCTCCACGTCTCCCAAGGAGACTTGGAGACGTGGAGACGTCTTCAAGTTTCCTTGAGAGATGTCTCCAAGTCTCCTTGGGAGACGCCTAGCCGTCTCTCGTCGAACCCCATGTCAATGGGCCAACTACATTTTGAGTTTTGACATTTTGGCATTTTGTCTTTTGTAATGCTACTCATTGTAATGATGAATCATGTAATCATCTTTATAGACTTTGTGATATCTCATATGACATCAGATATTCATATTTTCGATATAATAGAAATCTCCAATTTGACAATTTCATTTGTCAAATTTTATTTAGCAATTAGCATTCAAGATATCTTTGTAGTTCGTATTTAGATTTAATATTTAAAATTTTGCTATGTTATAATTTTACTAATTTCCTATAGTTTCATTTGAAATGTAATTCTTATACTATTATACATCTTTTCAAAACTAGTTTTTCAAGTACTATATGTATAACTATATCAGCACCACCACCCCGCCACCCCCCCGCTGCCGTCCCCCCGCCGTCTCCTCGCCGTCCCCAAACTTAGGCCCTTTGTCCCACCGTCTCCGAAACGTGTCCCGGATGCCCCCCCGTTTCCCCGTTCCCCAGTGTTGATGAATTGTAGCTTAGGTTAGCTATAAGCGATGATTGCTGTAAAGCATCATCATCGCTTATATAAGATCTAATGCTCTTCGTGATTATATTTCCAGAAATAAGTAATACCATTGAATTTTATAAAGCATGAATAAATTCAAATTTAAATGATGTACAAAATTCGCATTTGATAAAATCGGATCTCTTACGCCTTGTGTTAAAGTAGATATACTAAAGTTATTTTAAACCGAATAACTATCGGTTGTAAGAGAGATCCACGCACCCAAAGGGACACGTCCCTTGAAGGCGGGCCTCCTTACATACAAATGGTGAGTCCATTTTGATATGCTAAACATCGAAATTTATTAATGTTCAGCATTTTGTACGTTCTGCAATAAAAGAAGAATTCAGAAAATCGTATATGTCTTAGAAATTATCACTCAGAAATCTCAAACCTTAGTTTATTCTTAGTTTTAGGATCCCATTCTGATACAGATTTGATTACATTTTCATGGTATCAGAGCCACGTTGTGTGAATCCTAATCAAATCTAAATATCAATCTGCTCAAGAAAATTCGTATTTTCTAGAATCGAATTTACATCACATTCTTCATAATGTCAAGTGTGATCAGATTTGAAGATCGCCTTGCAGGAGCAGACAATTTCACATCATGGAAATTTAGAATCATGATGATCCTTAGAGAGAATAAGCTAGATTCACTTGTGAGAGAAAACTTGAAGGAAACAAAATCTGAATCTGAGAAAACTCAATGGATAGAAAACAATGAAAAGGCCATGAAAATCCTAGTAGATGCAGTTAGGGATCATATAGTGCCCATCCTAGCAAAACATGAAACTGCATATCATATGTTCAAATCTCTTGAGAAAACTTATGAGATCAACAACACCTGCAGGACTCTTGCTTTAAAAAGGCAAATCAACAATGCTCAAATAAACAAAGGAGAGTCCATTAATGCATACTTCATGAGGATTATTGAACTGAGAGATCAATTATCCACAATTGGATATCAAATTGATAGCAAAGAGTTAACTCTAATTGCACTAGGAGGCCTACCAAACTCATGGGAGTCATTTGTTCAAGGAATAAGTGCAAGATCTAAACTCCCTAAATTTGACAGGCTAACAACTGACTGCCTTCAAGAAGAAACAAGACTCTCCTCAAAAGAAAACAAACAGAAAAACATAGATGAAGACCTTCATGTACTCAACACATCGTCTAATAAAAGGAATAAGAAAAACTCCTACAAGAAAGGATCTTTTAAAAGAAAGAGAAATTCCAATGGAAAGGGATCTTCTAAAAGAAAGACATCTCTCAAGTGCAATGCTTTAGATGTGATCAATATGGCCACTATGCAATGAAGTGCCCTGACAGATCAAAGCAACAAGCATCTTTTGCCAAAGTAGGAAAGACAAATTCAGATCATGAATCTGAGAACTTTGTGTTCTATTCAGCATTATCTAATCAAGTATCTAACAATATCAACAACTGGGTAATTGATAGTGGTTCTTCAAGGCACATCACAGGGTTTAGAGAACACTTAGACACTATGACTGAAGAGTCTGATGAAGATGTCACAATTGGGGATGACTCTACACATCAAGTAAAAGGGGTTGGAACTTGTTCCATCACATTGAAATCTGGTCTCTCCCTTCAACTCACTGGGGTCTTATTTGTACCTGGAATAAAGAGGAATCTAATATCTATCTCTGCCCTTGAAGACAATGGATATAGGGTTACATTTATGGATGAAAAAGTTCTAGCATGGCCTAAAAACTCATCTATCAAAAAAGCCCATATCATAGGTGTAAGACAAGGATACCTTTACAAACTTTGCACTAAAGTTAATCAAGCCCTTACCCTTGACATCTTTGAGTCAATTGAGATTTGGCATAGAAGATTAGGACACCTTCATTTCCGTGCCCTACCTTCTATGGAAAAACTTGTAACAAGGTTACCTAAGTTAAAATCATCTCATGAAGGAAATTGTAAAGGTTGTGCCTTAGGAAAGAATACAAAGGAATCCTTTCCCACTAGTTTGAGCAAAACCCTAAATGTGTTAGATCTGGTTCACTCCGACTTATGTGGACCTATGTCTGTACCTTCTAAAGCAGGATTTCTTTACTATGTCATATTTATAGATGACTTCTCTAGGAAAACCTGGATCTATTTCCTTAAGTGTAAAGAGTCAATAGAAATCCTCAAAAGGTTCAAAGAGTTCAAAGCACTTACAGAAAACTTCTCCGGGAAGAAAATAAAAACCTTAAGGACAGACAATGGGAAAGAATACACCTCTAAAAATTTTAAGGAATTCTGCATGAGTGCTGGAATTAAGAGGGAGTTCACAGTGGCTTACAACCCTCAACAAAATGGGGTTGCTGAAAGAAAAAATAGAACCATTGTAGAAGCTGCCAAAGCAATGTTGCTTGACCAAAACATTGAAACCTCTTTCTGGGCAGAAGCCTCTAGGACTGCTGTCTACATCCAAAATAGATGTCCTCATTCTCATCTTGACAACAAAACTCCTGAAGAAGCCTTCACTGGCATAAAACCTAACATTAGTCACTTTAGGATTTTTGGTTGTCCCGTCTATATTCATGTGCCCAAGGAGAAGAGATTCAAACTTGAACCTTCCGAAAAGAAAGGGATATTTATGGGATATAGTGAAACCTCCAAAGCCTTCAGGATATTCATACCCGGGCAGAATCAAATTGAATTGAGCAGAGATGTCATCTTTGAAGAAGACATTGCATTCAAGAGGGCAAGAAGTTCTAGTGAGACTGAAACCTATTCCCCTAGAGTACCTGAAATGGAACCTGCTCCTAAGATTCAGAGGGAGCATCCTGAGGAAATGCCACATGAACTTCCTTCTACTTCAAATGAGAATACAGATGACAACGGCAGAAAGAGACCACTTTGGGCCAAGAATATGATCAAAGAAGCAGAGAATCATGCAACACCCAAAGGAACGTTCAGGGAGAGTAAAAGACCCAAACGCTTCTCTAGCTATGTTGCTCTTATGAACGACATCATAAACTCCGAACCTATCAGTGTTACAGAAGCTTTCAGACATCAAGCATGGAAGGATGCAATGACAGAGGAATATCAGTCCATTCTAAAGAATGATGTATGGGATGTAGTGCCTAGACCAAAAGGGAAATCTGTTGTCTCTTCCAAATGGCTCTTCAAAATCAAGCATGCTGCTGATGGCAGTATAGAAAAACATAAAGCACGTTTTGTGGCAAGAGGTTTTTCTCAAAAGGAAGGCATTGATTACAAAGAAACATTTGCACCTGTTGCCCGTTACACATCAGCAAGAGCAGTGTTAGCCATTGCAGCAGCTAAAGGTTGGAAGATCCATCAAATGGATGTGAAAACTGCCTTCTTGAATGGAACCATTGAAGAAGAAGTCTACTTGGAACAGCCTGAAGGTTTTGTGATACATAAACCTGACTCACATGTATGCAGACTAAAGAAAGCCCTCTATGGACTTAAATAGGCTCCCAGGGTCTGGTATGAAAGAATTGACAGCTATCTCTTGGGATTAGGATTTTCCAAAAATGATGCTGACTCCAATCTCTACTTCAAGGTAATCAAAGGTGATATGCTTATAATTATTTTATATGTTGATGCTCTGCTAATAACAGGAGAAGATCACCTCATTGCTCAAGGGAAGCAGGGTCTAATTTCTGAATTTGACATGAAAGACTTGGGCATTCTACACTACTTCCTAGGTTTAGAAGTATGGCAGAAATCAGAGGGCATCATACTAAACTAAGGGAAGTATACTATTGATATTCTGAAGAGGTTTGGAATGTTGGACTGTAGACCGATGTCTACACCTATGGAAACCAACCTTCACAAATTAAAAGAAGCAGCAGCAGATTCCAAGTGTGCAGATCCAACCCTTTACAGACAGATGATTGGATCCTTGATGTATCTGGTCAACACCAGACCTAATATCTGCTATGCAGTGAATGTTCTCAGCCAGTTCATGTGTGAGCCAAAGGAAATTCACTTAATGGCTGTGAAACATATTTTGAGATATCTTCAAGGCACTATTGGATATGGTCTTCTTTACAAGAATGATCAACTAGATTTACATGGGTACTCTGATTCAGATTGGGCTGGAAGTGTAATCGATCGGAAAAGCACATCAGGATGTTGCTTCAGTTTAGGATCAGCTATGATCTCCTGGATTTGCAAAAAACAGTCTTCAATTGCACAGAGCTCAACAGAAGCTGAATACATTGCAGCCTCTATGGGAGCAAGAGAAGCAGTTTGGCTTCAGTAAATTGCTTGTGGGACTCTTTGGTGAGCCCTTGAACCCTACAATTATTCATTGTGATAATCAAAGTTGCATCAAACTCTATAAATCCTGTCTTTCATGATAGATCTAAGCACATTGAGATCCCCTATCATTATGTAAGAGATATGGTGGAAAGGAAAGTAATTCAGTTGGAGTATATTAGTACAAATGATCAAACTGCAGACATTCTCATCAAGCCTCTCTCCCGAATCAAGGTGGAGCACTTCAGGAAGAAACTTGGTATGGTTGAAATGTAATTTGTTATTTATGTTTGAAATACAAATTGTTTATAAAATTGTACTAATATATAAAGATGTTTAATGTGTAAACTCTTTTGTCATGTGTATGACTCCATGGTTTTATGGGCCTACTCCCCCTATGTACATTATTGAAAGGTGACGATCTTTCTAATAATGAACACTTGTATTTGACATTGTAAAGTGACGACTCTACAATGATAAACTATCATGATAGATATCATGTGACTTGATATCTGTGGACATGTCATGATAGTATCTCTTGGACACTTTGATGGATATCATGGGACTTGATATCATCTAAAGATCATTGTAATCCTTAAGAGATAATCATGGTGGATATTTATATCCGTGGATATGCCATGAATTATGGTAGACATCATGTGACTTGATGTCAGTGCACATACCATAATGAAGACGTGTTATGAAGAATGTCATGTGACTTGACAAACTTTGAGAAAACATATCTTATCCTCGATATCACGTGTAAAGGTGATATCTCCACTTATTTGATTTGAAATATCTACCCTAGCTAAGAGGGAGTGTTGATGAATTGTAGCTTAGGTCAGATATAAGCGATGATTGCTGTAAAGCATCATCATCGCTTATATAAGATCTAATGCTCTTCGTGATTATATTTCCAGAAATAAGTAATACCATCGAATTTTATAAAGCATGAATAAATTCGAATTTAAATGATGTACAAAATTCGCATTTGATAAAATCAGATCTCTTACGCCTTGTGTTAAAGTAGATATACTAAAGTTATTTTAAACCGAATAACTATCGGTTGTAAGAGAGATCCACGCGCCCAAAGGGACACGTCCCTTGAGCAGACGTATCTCCACGAATGGAGACACGTCCTCTCAAGGGACGCATCCCTTGAAGGCGGGCCTCCTTACATACAAATGGTGAGTCCATTTTGATACGCTAAACATCGAAATTTATTAATGTTCAGCATTCTGTACATTCTGCAATAAAAGAAGAATTCAGAAAATCGTATTTGTCTTAGAAATTATCACTCAGAAATCTTAGACCTTAGTTTATTCTTAGTTTTAGGATCCCATTCTGATACAGATTTGATTACATTTTCACCCAGGCCCATGGAACACTGCAACCATCCCTTTATGCATCCATAAGTGGGCTTAAAGCCAACTACACCACACAATGTTGTTTTCAATCACATTGGTCCTCCACCATCAACAATAAGTGCAGCAGGGCATAATCCTACAAATAGAGTTGTAGCATATCCCAATCGAGCTGCAAAGAAACTCAACCATATTTCACTGCCACATCCAAGGAACTCCTTGGATGTGGCAGTGAAATATCACCACACAATGTTGTTTTCAATCACATTGGTCCTCCACCATCAACAATAAGTGCAGCAGGGCATAATCCTACAAATAGAGTTGTAGCATATCCCAATCGAGCTGCAAAGAAACTCAACCATATTTCACTGCCACATCCAAGGAACTCCTTGGAGATGAAGAAGAAAAACTATCAGCTAAAAATCTTGGTCTGTCCTCTTTCCTTGTGGCGGTATGGGTGCTTGAGATGACCAACGCTAGTGATGCCCTTTGTCTAGCAGCTTCTGCATATTTCACCCTTCTATTTCCGGCACCCCCAGCAGCTCCTTGCTGCCCTACTCATCTCCTTTGGCTTTTGAGAATCCACTCCTCTCACTCTTCAAACAACACTAAAGGAAATGTATTTTTTTGCTCTGAAAAGGGCTGGAGGAAAGTCACCTTGCCACTAAAAAGACTGTCATATAGAAATTTCCTTGCTCCACCCAACAAACTTAAAATAAACAAAAGTTAAAATATTCCCAGTAACTTCATAACATATAATTCACTTCAATCCTCCATCATTTCCTTTCATTCTAAAATATATGTCTGAAAAAGATTAAAAGAGGTTGGTGTACATGGGAGAACTACTCTGGCATGCGAGTAGGCAAAATAAATGTAATGGGACATCTTCCGTTAGAGAAATAACAACTTTTTATATTTTCTTGTACTCAACTAGAAAAGTTAATGAAATAAACAAATGCTAATCGTATGTGGTTCTTTTTCCAATAAAATGCTTTATGTCCTACTTAAGCTAGATTCCTTCACTAGATTAAGAATTGGACTACAATCTAGCTTTTGAAACAAGGAAAATTTAGAATAAGACTATGCTAGATGAATTAATTTTTAAAAGAAACAACTCTATTTCATTTGGGGAGTTAAGGGATATAGAACGTTGGAATTTTGTTCAGGGTTTTCTAGACAGAAACCAAGCTGCAAACTAGCTACAAGAGGAGAAACAGGGACTATTGTTGTTCAGGGATGCTACTGCAATCATGGAGTAGTCCATCTTTCTACAGATTCATCCTATGCACCAAAAAAAAGGAATATTACAACAGCAAGAAAACCTGCAAAACAGTTATAGAAAGACTCAATGAAACCCACAAATATATGTTGAAAGTGACTGTTTAATAAGAAATTGCCAAAATGACAAGAAAGAAAATAGAGAACGCAAACTAAATAACATTTGTTGGACATTTGTGCTTGGATCACTGAGTTATCTTGGACAAGAAAAGTTGTTAGGACAGCATAGAAGTTTGGCAAGGTGGTTAAGCCCCTGTTTTGGTCTTCCAACCTCCACGGGCAGTCAAATAGATGTTTGGTGTCTACTATTATTCTAGATTGTGACTACAACTAAGAGATTAGCAATGATATGAATAATGGAAATAGCAACTAATCAAGATTAAGAATCTTATACTACACCACCACATGAGTAGAATTTTAGGAAATGGATAATCCAAATTTATGCCAATAGGAAATAGGAAAATAGAAAATTTAGAATATGAGATTTAGGAAGAGAGAACCCAAAAGAAGGATTCTATGGACTGCTTGCAAGAAAGGAGGCAAGGCAAATCCAAAATAAATGCTTACTTTAATAGAAGGGTAGCAATGGAGAAAATAAGATATGTAAATGTTTCTTCAAAAGGAAAAAACAAAAGAAGAGTTAAAATCAATAAAACTAGAGAAGAAATGTGTTGTATCTTCAAGAAGCAAAGAAATCCACACGATTCCAAAGAGCATTATGGTACCCCACAGAATCAATGGTAACATGAAGAGTAATAACCTGCAAACAAGCTTAGTAAATCCACAATAACAAAAATCTAAATGGTTATGGAAAGATTTACCACAACAGAAAATTGGATTCAAGCATTAAAGGAAAGGCTCACAACCATGGATGCTCAAGAGATCTTCTATCTTTTTGCGAGATGGCAATGCTTCCCTTTCACAAAATATTTGCACAAATTTATAAGACTTGGAAAAATAGATAACCAGGCAGATTTGCAAGAGAGTAGGAAGAGTGTTAGCAACAAAAGTTACCAAGGGGAAGAGAGAGGAAGGATTGAAAACTTAGTATCACCAATTGAGGACGAATAAGGAGAAACTTGGTATAAAGGAAAATAAGTCTCATATGATTTTGAATTGGTGCCTCTAAATCAACCAATGAAAATTCATATTGGGAAAACACGAAATAAAAAGACATGGCAAAAAAGCCATTGAAAAAGCATATGGATTTCTGGTTGGGCAGGATTAAAATATTCTTATGAATTTTAGTTTCAAGGGGGGCGAATTTGCAATTATGGAGACATCTCCACAATTGCAATAGAACCAACAGAATGAAAAATAACCAAAAATGATAGAAACATCATAAATGAGTTGGAATACGAGCAAAAGCACAAAATGGAATAAAAACATGCTATGAGAATTTGGATTGGGAAAGAGAGACTAAGGAAAGTGGCTAAGTGACAACTAAAACATGCTACAAAAGCATATACAAAATGAGTGCAATTTGTGGAGTAGAAATTACAAGGTATGGAATTTCAACTCTATAATATCTCCTACTAATGCAAGCTTTAGACACCCAACTAATATGGATATGGTACAATCCTGGACAGTAGATATCAAACATACTTATTGTGGGAAATAGCATCCAACTAGCATGGACCTTCCATTTGCCATGGATGGTAGTATAAAAATAACATGGATCTTATACTTTTCATCAGCACTAGTTTTCAACTAACATTAGTTACTCCTCTTTTGTGTACAACAGCATTCACTTGAGATGGATCTTCCACTTGTTGTAGGTAATAGCATCCAACGGGTATGGATCTTCCACTTAAAGGAAAAATATATCCTTTTTGAAGATAGCATTTAGTAATATTATATCAGAGTCAATACCACAAGTACAATACCCATTGATTTGCATTTAAAATATTTTAATTATTCGTTTGACAGGAGTATCACATGTAATAAAAAAGTCAACCAAAACACCAAATACCTTAATTAAAGTTGAGAATCCAATGTCCATCAATCAAATTGTTGATTCAAAAATTTCAACACTAACATGATCGGTTGCCAGGATAAATTCATGACAATCACTCTAAAAAGTATAACAGAAAAAATCTACAAACTCAAGTAGTCTCGACTCTTAATCTCCCTCTGCATGGGAGAAATCCTGATTGTGGAAAAAACTTCAGTAACAGGAACATCTACCACCCTTCTTTCTTTTCTTCTCCAAGTTAGCTTAAGAAATGCTAGAGAAGATTCTGAAAAGCTTCCTTTGGGATAAGCAAGAATGGATAGAAGACTTCTTTGGTATCATGGAACATTTAGACACTTCCAATGGATCAAGGAGGCCTATGAATCTCTGACATAAGGGAAAAATGATATTTCCTTGTGGGAAAATGGATAGTAAGCGCTTCAGACATGATACTCCACAGCTGATTTTGCAGCAGTACAAAACATAAACTACCCATCACAATCAGGGCATTGGACAGAGGGGCAGGGGGTGGCACATTCAGCTTTGTGACATGATTGGCTGTTCCAAGCCATTTTTATCTTATAGTTATCCCCACATAAGTAGATTTGATTCACTTGGAAAGGAATAATTGGTTTCTATATTGGAATTATGAGGGGCCGCATTTTGATACCCTCATAGGAAGCTTGGCCTCTTACCTTTGTTTGCAGGGAAAACGTTGACAAGAAAAGGGTTGTTTTGTTGATGAGATATTTGAATCTATGAACTACATCGGTGATATAGCTGGTGTGATTTAGATCAAGCACAAAAGTTAAATAGGGCAGGTAAACCGGCCTGTCAAGCAAGGTGATCCTTAAAGTTGTCTTCTCAAATTACAACTTTAAAAATGAGGTACTTGTTCAAGATACTAGAAGATATCTAAGGGACTTCCATGTAAATTGTGAGAATCCAGATGTGTTGTATCGTATATGTGCACAAGAAATATTAATAATAAATTAAACATGAGAATTAATTAAAGAAAGATGTGTACAAGAGATATGACAGTTGCAACAAAAAAGATTTGTGTATTCCATAAATGGCATACTCTCGAGGAAGATGCATGGTTGTGTGTATTCGAGCAGCTATGCTTAAGTTTATGAAATCTGATAATGCACATGTTCAGTAAAAAAAATAGGTGTAATAAATATATCATGAACAATCATGTCACATTGGAGAAAGGCATCCTCTTCCTCTTTTTTCCATCTCGGATATCCTTCCTGGACAGGATATCATGGACACTGTCTCGAGATTTCATCATTGTCTTGGCAATGTAGTTAATGGTTTAACTGTAAACTGAAGGCAGAATCCAAGACCAAAACATCGACAGTGCCCTCATAATAAACATGTCAAAGGACTCTTCAGGGAGTTCTAAGGAGAAGCCTAAGGTCCAGTCATAGTGATTATACAGTCAATCAAAATAGTGGATTACCACCAATAGGAGGGAATATATAGCACCCAAATTAACATTCTCAAGGGAGCAAGGAGGCTAGTTCAATTGGTTAAAGCATCCTGTTGCAGGCAAGAGATCGCGAAGTCTAGTCCCCTTGTCCCGTGGTACCGGAGTGCATGTCACACGGGCTGACACAGGTCAAGTGAAAAAAGTTTACAAGGCACACTACAGTTTATAGGGGGTTTATAAGGGGCTACACAATTCCTGGAGTCTTTAAAAAAAATAAAAAAATAAAGGATTTAAATAGTGGAGGTCTCAATAACTTGATGTACACCTTTATGGCATGGATTAGGTTTATAAATTATACACCAAATAAAACGAGCTGTTTTAATTTTTATTCAATTTACAGCGTGTATACACAATCTAAGCGCAATGCTGCAGCGAGACAAAAGAAAAACTTAAAGATGAAAAAGTTAAGACTCGGACCAATCTGAGACAAACTGAAAATCCGATTTTAAGATAATAGGCTAACATATCCAAAGTTAATATTATTTTTTAGAAGTAACCTGTATTTGAGATTTTTCCCAAGCACCAACTTGAAGAAGGAAGTGGGCAACTCGTTGTTGGGCTTTGGACTTCTCTGTGCTTAATGCTATAGGCATCTCTGTGCTCAATGCTATACACCAAAAAAAAGAGCTGATGAATTGATGGTAGCACAAGATGAATGCAAATAGCCTGCCAAACACACGAATAATAAGTGAGATGAAGGTTCAGTGGAGAGAGGGAAAAAAACAGTAGCTCCAATAATGGAGGTGCAAAGAGGCATCGCGCAGCTTCCCTGTGTTAGTGAAAGGAGGAATGCGGATATTGCAGGCCAATCTTCTTCCCGACTGTCTTCTCACAAGTGCATTTGGGTTGCAAACCCAATGCCCAATTACAGCTTCAAGATCTCATGGCTTTTAGAAGTAATCATAGTGTTGGGGTTTGGGCTTCTCTGTGCTCAATGCTATAGGCATATCTTTCAAGGCTGCGTTCATCAAACATATAATAGTGTAAGAGAATAACAATAAATTACAAGGATGAGAAAAAGAAAAAAGGAAATGGAAATCAAATATTACAGTTGATAAAAGTCATGAAATCTTGAAGCTGTCATTGGGCATTAGGCTTTAGGCTTGTATCCGAAATGCAGTCTGCTTGCCAAAAGTGTTCGGGTGATTCTTAAAAGAAAGTCGGGAAGAAAATTGGCCTGGAATATCACATCCCTTTCACTAACAAATCATAGGAAAGCTGCGTGATGCTTCTTTGCCCCTCCATTATTGCAGCTAGTGGCTTTTTTTCCCTCTTCTCACTGTACCGTCCTTCACCTCACTTATTATTCTTGTGGTTGGCGGGCTATTTCCAGTGTCTACCACCATTTTATCAAATTATTTTTAATTATATAAAAGAATTGTCAACCATGCTTTCTAAGTCCATTTTGACCGTTGAAGGGGAAAATGAGTTTGGAAAGCTCATATAGGACACGCCTTCGGCGTAATTATATAATTCACTTTTTACTGTAAAATCACTTTCAAAATACTTTTTAATTTACCAAATACATTTATTTTTAGAAAAAGTATATTAAACATCTTTTAATTAAAGTCGATACTTTGAAAATGATATTTTCATCTTTTTATATTAAAATAAATTAATTATTTATATGTTTATATATAAATATTTTAAATACATGTATTAAAAAATATTTTCAATTTGAAATTATTTCATTTACTTAAAATAAAATGTATATATGTAGACATAAATTTTATGTGTTTTTAAAGTAAAAATGTAAATTTCTTCTAGAAATTAATTAAATAAATGAAAAAAACATAAAGTTATTTTACTTAACAATTAATTTATTTCTAAAAAAATTGATTTGTACATGCTATTAGACAAATACTATTGCAATGAATTTCACAATGAGTTTTGCTAATTAATTATAAATAAATTATTTCACAACAAATAGATCGTACATGCTATTAGACAATACTATTGCAATGAATTTCACAATGAGTTTTGCTAATTAATTATAAATAAATTATTTCACAACAAATAAAAAATCATTATTTATCTATTCAAGAAATATGATCCAAGATTTATAATTTTAAAATGTTTTAAAATTATTGATAGAAATGATAGATTTTTTTAATTTTGGGATTCTTTTATATTAATTAAATTATAAATGTCTTTTAAAATATTTTTTTATATAAATATATGTAAAAAAATATTATTAATAATAATATTAGATTTTGTGGGCGGAAGGGAGGGTGGCCCTCCATGAGCGGTGGAGGGCATGTGGCGGGTGAAGTGGACGGGGTATGGCATATTTTTGTGGGGCCTAGGTAGTAGAGAGATCATTCCCAGGGGTGGCGGTCATAGTTGGCCACCCTAGATGAACACATCGGTTGAGTTCCCATGTGATGTTTGACAAGTTGGAGCCCATAATGGGCACTTAATACAAGGAGTGGCATGTTGTTTGAGTGGCGTATTTTGAGTACCAGATCATACATTGATGTGATAGCCCACATAGCAATTTGTATGGCATTCGAGGACTAGGACGACCTCTCTTGTGTGTAGCGTCATGGCATTAATGCCATTCTTAGTTAAGCATCGTTTAATGATGAAAGTCTAGCGACTTCTCTGGGTTTAAATGTAGTTGTGGTGGATGTGGTGGCCATCACTTTATGCCTGGTTTTGGTAGTTTGGTTTTCTCTTCTTGAAGTGTTTGTTTCATCGGGTGAGTGGAAGGGATTTGTGATGGCAGGGCACTCGCGTTTCGTAATTGAAGTTTCGGCGGAGGGTTTGGTTTGGTTTGGTGCGGACATGTCGATTTCTTTGGGTGCCAAATCTCGTCAAACAACTTTCAGGGCGATAACGAACTAGCGCCTTAAAAGGATTATGCTCAATAATGTTTATCTACTGGTGGTGTTGGTTAAAATGGTGCTAGGAGACAAGCATTTAACCATAAGTGAATTTGGGAGGGACGATACTTTTGTCACCTCCAGGTTTCTAGCATCTCTTTTAGACAACCTTGTGTCAAAGGTGGAGGCTAAGGTGTTGTTGTAAAAGGTTTTCAAAAAGGATCTCTTGTTAGGTGTGGATGAGGTGTTGAAGACCACCATTGTGGGGACTAGTATTCCTCGCCTTGGTGATTTGGAGCTGCTGCGGAATTCGGATGAGGTGGTGAAGTTTTTTTCTTTCTTGCTAGATTTAAAGGGTTCGGCTCTCATGCGGCATCGAAAGATCGTCGCCATATCTGTGGAGTATATGAAAAAGTTTTTTAGGCTCATGGTTGTGAAGGACATTGATTGGATTATGGACTTCAAGGCCTTTGCTAAGGCCAATGGTTTTCTGTGAGTGTGGGAATGTTTAGGGTTTGGATTTTTCTCTATCTACTTCTTGGTATAGTTTAGGTATGGTAGTGCTATTAGTAGTTATAATCTGGTTTTTTGTAAATTTTGTAAAGGATTGTTTATATGTTTTTTTGCGTTTGGTTGTTAGTGGCATATGGGTGGTGGTTTTCAAATTTGGTAGGTAGTAGTGGTTGGGTTTGCAATGGGCCTATGGGCCAAGGTTCCTCTCTGTTTTGCACTTAGAAGTTTTTTGGATGGGTGTTTTTCATGGCTAGTAGTAGCAGTTAAACCAGTATGGCATATATATGGCTTTGATGATTTCCTACATTAGCAGATGTTTGTAAACTTTATTTTAATAATACAAATCTAACTCTTACGTATAAAAAAATATATTAGTTTTTAATTCGTAATGAGTTAATATTTTAGATTTTTTTAATAATTTAATATTTTAAATATATTATATCATAAATTATAATAAATAATATTATATTTTAATTTTTAATGATTTAGCATTTAAGGATTTTTAAATAATTTAATATTGTAGACATCTAAATATGTTCATATACTACACTTGAATTTATCCCATTCTATATATTAATTAAAAATACTATTATAATTTATCCTTTCTCACCTTTAATTAAATAAATTTATATTTATCTAATTAAAACTAGTTTTAGCCCCCAAACCTTCCAACTAAATAAATTAATACCTACTTAATTAATTTATCTAGGCTAATTAGCCTCCATTATCATTTATTGTTATTTAATTCTACCTCACCATCAATCTTGTCCATTCAATCTTAACCCTTGAATCCATCTACATGGATCAATATCTAAACTTTTCATCATGTGACAAGTGTCTTAACCTACCTATCCTACCCCTTTCTCACACATGCAATAACATATTTCTCAGACGAGTGAAGCCACCCTACCGCTTACACATGTCATAGACATGTCACTTTCTCAAGCCACCTACCTCTTACACATGTCAGAGACGTTTGTTTCATGTTCTTTCCAATGTGTGCTCACACATGTGTGAGTACACTTTCCTCTCACATCTTCTTTCCCCTTATAACACTTGTCACAAGGCTAAATCTCATTCAATCTTAATCCTCCATTTTTTCAATGCATCTTGGTATTTGATTTTCCCATCAAAAATCTATAATTTGAGACATTTGTCCTCATTTTAAACATCTACCTTCATCATATCTTTATTTTGCTATTTTTTCTATCAATCCTCAATCTCAACTTCATGTCGCAACATAAACAATTACATTTCATCCAATTACCATATTAAAAGAGCACATAAAGTAGACATGGGTGCATCTACTTAACTCAATCCATGAGGTGAAAAAGGTAAAAGACAAAATAATTATTCATTATTGCATTTATCTTATGTTTTATTTCTTTATCCATTTCATGATCTTCAAATATATTTTAAATATATTATAAAATAAACTTTAATATAATAATAATATTATATTATAATTACTAATCATAGAATATGTTAATTTTTTAATAATTTAATATATTTTAAATATATTATACAACTAGCATTATATATATAATGCATATAAAAACATCGAAAGATATCCTTCTTGAGTCGTCTATTACACTTTTTATGTGAGTAATTGATTAAAAAATAGACACCTCGAGAAGGATTTCTCGACATTTTTATATATATTATTTATAAACTAATATATATATATATTAGTAGCATTCACAACATGACATGGAAGATAAAATTATTAGGGTTAGAGTTATGATTATGATTAGTGTTATCATTATGAATAAGGTTAGGGTTATGGTTAGGGATATGAATTGTTGGTGTAGGTTTTTATTTTCCTAGTGGGTTAATTTATTTTTCCTTAGTCTTAGGTTTTTCCTACACTTAATTAAGCTTTCTTAGGATAATAAAGTGAGTTTATTATTTAATAACTAGGAGATAAGTGATGAGTTTTTACCTTCCTTAAAGGGTGAAACTACTTTCCACTTTTGGTGGGAATCTCCACTTTTTGTGGTTGATTCCCATTGGTTGGATTTGCCACCTACCTCCTCTCCTAAGTTCTATATAAACTCACTACCTAGCTTGTATTTGCATTCATTCTTGCAATACTCTTGCATCCATTCATGCATATTTGCATTGTATCTGTTCACCTTGGAAGCTCTTAATGCAATTTCGTCATATTGACATTGCATAATCTCTCAAAGTTTTGGTGTGCATTCTTTATGCATTTCCAATTTATGTAGCTTTGATTTTCTCTTATAAAGTTCTTGGGTTATTCAATCTATTTCAAATTTCTAACATGGTATTAGAGCTTTTGTTTTGAGAAATCTAAGTTCTTAGATTCCTGATTGAGAGATTGAGTTTCTTGTAAAAATCTTGTAAATTCTCATATGCTCTTCTCTTGCGTTCTTGAACGATCTGGAAAATTAGAAAGGATTTGCAAAGATTTAATTACCTCTTTATTTTGCATATGTGTTTTGTGAGATCTGAGTGATTGCAACATTTCTGGTTATACTAGAAACATTTTTTATTGTTCCAATGCATCCAGAAGGCTCGAGAAAGTCAGATTTGGCTTTTGTTTCATCCAAATTGGAGATTATTTGACATAGTTGCAGGCGAGGGGTTTGAAGAAATCTATTTTTCATTGGAGCCGTTTTTCTTTTTGCTTCAAAAATCCAGCTTCCACTCATTTTTGAGAAAAATGATTTCTAGGTTTTGTAGCCAGGGTCGAAATATCAACTGGGTATCTTTTAGATTTTTCATATCTTGCAGAAGAAAATCGTTGTACAAAAATCACCGTGCATCATTTTTCTCCTGGCTAAAGATTTAAAAAAATCATTTTTTTTCATCTTTTGCTTGTTGGATCAAAAAACAATTTCTGGGTTTTGTTCTTAGCTTAAAAATATTTCTAGGTTTTTGTTATTGTCTACAAACAATGGGTAGATTTTTCAGAAATAAAATTAGAAATAAAATTTTTTGCTAGAAAAATTTGTTTCTTGCAAGCTAAATTCATCCATTTTTAAAAAAATTCATATCTTTTGCTTCGGGCGTTGGATTTTAGCAAATAAGATATCATTGGAAAGCTAGAGATGAGCACTTTTCATCCACATGTTTTGAGAATTCAGCCATTTTAAAAAAATTCAGAGCTATTGAGAATACCTTTTGCAATCTTGTACCAAATATTATAGGTTGAAGTTGTCTTGTGCCAATTTCTTCAACAGGTCATAACTTTCGCCCTAGTGCTCCAATTTTTGGAAACGAATAGGCATTGGAAAGGTCTTGAAGAACACTACACAGCCATAAGGCTAATTTTTCCATATTTTGTCTCAAGTTCATTTTGCATCAAAATTTGTAATTTTGGCTATTTTGAGCCTATTGAGCATTGTATCTTGGAAAAGGCTTTGCAAACGCACTAAATTATAAAGTGCCAACCTTATAATATTTGGGGTGGGGAGTGATCTTTGATACTAGTGAAAAGGGTGGGGGTATTCTTGTGTTCACTTTCTTTCTGCATTTCCTTTCGCATTTCTTCATCATGGCATCTACAACAGTTCCCATTCTAACTGCATACAACTATTTTAAGTGGAAAAAATAAATGGAAATTCATGTAAGAAGACTTGGTTTGCATAGAGTAGTAATGGGCCTAGAAACTGAACCAAAATAAGATGAAAAAAAGTCTGAGTGGTTTAACAAATGTGATAGAGCATATGGAGAATTATGTGTGTCTGTATCTCCTGATTTACTCTTTCACGTTGAATCTTTGAATACTCCAAATGAAATATGGAAAAAGCTACAATCTACTTTTGGTGTGCAAGATTCTATGAGGGTTCATATGTTGGAGAATGAACTAATCAATTTAAATCCAAGCAACTTCAACACAATTTAGGATTTCTTCACCAAAATGAAATCACTAAGGCTGCAACTACAACAATGTGGAATTGATAAGAAAGATGAACAATTGATTCTAAGTATTCTCTCAAAGCTAAGTTCTGAATATTCAGTATTTGTTTCTTCCTTCTATGCTACTAAGGATGCACTTGGATCTCAATTCAAGATGCCATATTTGGATGATTTTGCTACTTCTCTCACACGGGAGCAGGACAAACTAATTCAGATGGGCACTCTTTAAGTCTTCTAAGTCTCATGCCTTGGCTACCAACCTTGGCACAAATGAACAAATACCTAGAAAAAGTAGCAATAAGGATAAGAAACAAAAGAATAGCAAAGAGAAGAAGAACTAGAAATCGACTACTCCAAATGCAAGTAATGAGACCTCATCTTCAAAAGGTGACAAGCCTAAGAAAGAGAGGGTCAAATGCACCTATTGTAAGAAACCCAGTCATGATGAGCACAAATGTTTGAAGAAACAGGTTGATCATTTGACACACATTCTTGAGAAGAATAATCTTAGTGTTCTTGATTCCACCAAACAGAGTTCAAAAGAGGGTTCTCAAAAGTCCAAAGAGAACAACAAGGGGAAAGGAATGGCAAGGCCCTTGTAGCAGTTGCTTCTCCACCACCCACATGTGTTCTTGATTCAAGTGCTTCACACCACATGGCTTCAACTGGAGATGAAATTGAATCGATGGAGTCATGTTCTATGCCTTCCATTTTGATGGGTGATGACACTCCACTTGAGGTGCGAGGAAGAGGGTCTATTGATATGGGTATGACACATTCCAGAATGTTCTTTGTGTTCCTTCATTATCAACTAATCTCCTATCTATATATCAAATCACTCACACAGGCATAGGAAAGAGATTTGAGTTTACTCTTGATTCAGTGGTGATTCGTGAGATACAGAATGATTCTACAGTTGCAATTAGGAGAGAAGATCATCAGTCTCGGCTTTATTTATTCTCTCACTTTGTTCTCAATCATCCTTCGACTGTTCTACTCACTCATTCAGATAATATGAGTAAATTGTGTTATCAACGGTTTGGTCACTTGAACTATTGCTACCTGAAGTAGCTTGACAAATAGGACATCATTATAGGATGCCTACATTTCATTTTTCTAAAGGTTCTTGTCATGGTTGCATTCGGTTGCATTATTGGCAAGCATCTTGAAGAGAAGTTTGACAAAGGCAAAGCTTGGAGAGCCTCACATCTTTTGGAGTTGGTACATAGTGATTTGACAGGGCCATTTCCACAACCATCTTTTAGTAGATCCCAATATGTTTTGACATTCATCGATGATTTCTCCATGTACACCATTGTGTACTTTCTCAAACAGAAGTCTGAAGTCTTCGATTCATTCTTGGAGTATAAGGCTTTTGCAGAGAAACAAACTAGAAAATCTATCAAAGTTCTACATATAGATAATGGGGGGGAATATGTCAACCACAAGTTTGTACAGTATTGTTCTTTAGAGGGCATTGATTTGCAACATACAGTTCCCTACAGTCCTCAGTGAAACAAAGTTGTAGAATGGAAGAATCGGTCCTTGAAAGAGATGGCTAATTGTATGATTCACTCCAAGTCCTTGGCACCACCTTTCTAGGTAGAAGCCATTAACTATGTGTGTTATATTCATAACCACATTCCCCACAAAGTTGTGAAGGGGGTAACTCCTTTTCAAGCTTGGACCGGTCAGAAACTGTCAATTAAGCACTTTCGAGTGTTTGGCTCTAATGCATGGGATCACCTTCCAGCAGAGAAACACAAGGTTGTGGATCCGCGGAGCAAGCCTTGCATATTTTTTGGTTACCCAAATGATGTCAAAGGCTACCGACTTCTTCATCCTACCACACATGAGTTGTTCATTGAGAGGAGTGTTCAATTTGAGGAGAGTACTTCCAGTCCTTCTCTCGACACTTTTCCTACCACCATTAGCTTGGAGTCCTTGTATCATGATGAGAGTTCTTTAGAGGTTCATAATACTTTAGATCATGATGAGTAGTCTTCTTCCTCCACTTCAGATGATGATAGTGATCATGAGGATGCACACAGTTCATCTTCAGAGGATGATGATTCTCCTCTAGATTATCCTCCTTCTCCAATTGTACAGCCTCTTTGGGCTCGTTAGACTTTGCATTCAACAGGTGATTAGGTAGGGGATCCATCAGATCATAGGAGAACAAGATCACAGTTTCAGGATGCTCCACATGCCTTCCTTGCTTTGGCTTCCAATCCACAAACATTTCGAGAAGCTTTTGGTGTCCCTGAGTGGGATGCAGCCGTGCAAGAAGAGTTCAGTTCCTTGGAGGGGAACCACACCTAGGATCTTGTCCTACTTCCTATGGGAAGAAAACTTGTTCAATGCAAGTGGGTTTATCGAACAGAATATGGAGTAGATGGGTCAGTTGATAAGCATAATGCTTGGTTGGTTGCCAAAGGATTCTCACAAGTTCTAGGGATTGACTACTCTGAGACTTTTGCACCGGTCGCCAAGATGAATTCTATCTAACTTGTTCTTGCCATAGATGTAGCACATAGATGGGATGTTCATTAGATGAATGTGAAGATTTCTTTTCTTCACAGTGATCTTCAGGAGGAGATATACATGGAGCAGCCACAGGGATTCGTTTAGGATTCTTCACTTGTGTGTCATCTTCGAAAATCTCTCTATGGCCTCAAATAGGCCCCTCGGGCTTGGTATGCCAAGATGGAATCCTTTCTTTTGACAGCGGGATTCAATCGATGCCATTTTGATCCTAATGTCTACATATTGTAGTAGGATGATACTCACACCTTCTTGGTTCTCTACATTGATGATTTGTTGATCACAAGGAGTCACTCATCCACCATTTGGGCAATAAAAACCACCCTTCATGATCAGTTTTGAATGTTAGACTTGGGCTTGTTGCACTACTTCTTGGGGATTGAGATTACTCAGTCTTCCTCGAGTATCACTCTTGCACAGTCTAAGTATGCACTTGACATGATGGCTAATTGTAAGCCTACTCCAACTCCATTTTTGTTAGGGGTCAAAATTGAGGCTAAGTGTTCTTCACCCTTGGTTTATGGCACTTTGTATTGACAACTTATTAGTAGTCTCATCTATCTGACTCATACAAGGCCCAACATTTCATATGCAGTAGGCATGGTCTCTCAATTCATGTAGGAGAAGCCACATGAGTTGCATTGGAAAGTAGCTAAGCGGATGCTTCACTACATCAAGGGTACTCACAATTATGGGATTCATTATGCAACAAGCGTGGATTTTGACTTGGTGGGACACACAAATTTAGATTGGGCAGGCGATTCTCAGGATTGCAAGTCTACTTCAGGGTATTACTTCTCCCTTGATTATGGTCCAGTTTGTTGGTCAAGCAAGAAGTAGTCTATTATTGCTCTTTCATCTATAGAGGTTGAGTATCGAGGAGAAATTAATGTTTCTATTGAGGCCATCTGGCTCATTCCCAAGTCTGAAAGCCCACAATAATCCATTATGACAACTAGAGTGCAATTCAGATCTCTCTCAATCTGGTCCATCATCAATGAAACAAGCACATCGAGATCCACATGCACTACATCTGGGAGTTGATTCATAGTGAGATCATTGATCTCAAGTATTGTCCGACATCATATCAAATTGCAGAAATTTTCACCAAACCCTTCACTGAGAGCAAGTTCCTTCATTTGCAAGCTTTTCTTGGGGTACAGTTGGTGTCATCTAGGGGGGGCTAATTAGTCCTTCTTTTCTTCTTTTCATCTGTCTTTTGGGGAGGATTTTTCTCCCACTGTGTTTTCTCCTTTTCTCTGATTGTGAGAGATTATTTTTTCATTGCATTTGTACATGGGTACCTAACATGGTATCATTTTCTGGGACCCATCATCTTTTACATCCTTCTAAGTTGTGCTTAAGGGGGGTGTTGGTGTAGGTTTTTATTTTCCTAGTGGATTAATTTATTTTCCCTTAGTCCTAGGTTTTTCCTACACTTAATTAAGCTTTCTTAGGATAATAAAATGAGTTTATTTTTTAATAACTAGGAGATAAGTGATGAGTTGTTCCCTTCCTTAAAGGGTGCAACTACTTTCCACTTTTGGTGGGAATCTCCACTTTTGGTGGTCCATCTCCACTTTTTGTGGTTGATTCCTATTGGTTGGATTTTCCACCTACCTCCTCTCCTAAGTTCTATATAAACTCACTACCTAGCTTGTATTTGCATTCATTATTGCAATACTCTTACATCCATTCATGCATATTTTCATTGTATCTATTTAGCTTGGAAGCTCTTAATGCAATTTCATCATATTGACATTGCATAATCTCTCGAAGTTCTGGTGTGCATTCTTTATGCATTTCTAGTTTATGTAGCTTTGATTTTCTCTTATAAAGTTCTTGGGTTATTCCATCTATTTCAAATTTCTAACAAGAATAGGGTTAGGGTTAGATTTAAAATTGGGATTAGGGTTGAGTTAATGTTAGTAGTAAGATTAGGGTTAGGGTTAGGGTTAGGGTTATGATTTTGATTAGAGTTAGAATTAGAATTTGGGTTGGGGTTATCATCCCAATTAGATTTAGGGTTAGGGTTACGATTAGGATTAGTGTTATCCTTATGAATAGGATTAGGATTACGATTAGGGATAGTAATAGGGTTAGGGATAGAGTTAAAATTTGGGATTAGGGTTGGGTTAGTGTTAGTAGTGAGATTAGGATTAGGGTTACGATTATGATTAGAGTTATGATTAGGATCAAGATTAAGGTTATGGTTAGGGTTAGAGATAGAATAAGGATTAGGGTTGGGGTTAGTGTTAGGATCAAGATTAGATTTATGGTTAGGTTTATGGTTAGGTTTAGAGAGAGAATAAGGATTAGGGTTAGGGTTAGGATTAAGGTTATAGTTATGGTTAGAGATAGAATTAAGGTTAGGCTTATGGTTATAGTTAGGATTAGGTTTAGAGTTATAGTAAGGTTAAAAATTATATATAGAATTATGATATATCTTAATTCATCGAGATGAACGCACACTCAATATACTTGCACACAACATAAATTCAAACAAAACAACAAGAAATAACACATCACAACCCTAATTTAACACATACATTCATAATGTTGGGTGAATATTTTGTAATTACTTTAACAATTAGAAAATGGTAGCTTCAGCCACAACTATGATGAGATTAATCTCTCCTCTCATAAAGGGGAGGATCCCTTCTTATTGCTCTCTAAATCAACTAGAAATTAAACTAATATTATGTACACTAAAACTAGCCATGGGGGTGTCTCCATTAACATATTCTCTTTTTTAGAATAAGGGAAACGAGTTACAATAATGACCTTATGTTCATAGTAAGTAATAAACTAAATAACTCTAGTTGGTGTAATAATAGTCAATACCCAATTCTGTTAGACATAAGAATAACAAGAATGGTACTAGTAATTGATAGTAACATAGAAAATCCACAAAAACCCAAAGTCTTTCATTACTTTCCACGTTGGTTCAAATGTAACAACGACACCAACTTATAACTCAAAGACTCCAAGTTATTCCCAAAGATGATTCCAAAGAGTAACCCATGTAGTAAGTTGTAGCTCAAAGACTATCAATGAACAACACAAAAATCCACAAGAATATAGCTAACAATCATAGCACAGAGATGACAAGTTCTCAACCAAATTCATATACAAAACATATAGCTCCAAATGCAATATGATAGCACAAAGTCTATTAGTACCAAATCTAAATTCCCCTTTAATAATGAAATAATACACCACTTATATATCAACTTCAAGATGATATGAGAAGAGAGACATACAAACACTCTTACATACAACAAACGTGCTCCAAAACAAAGGTTGGAGGCAATCTGCTTCTTTTATTGATTAAATTTTAATTTGCACATTCAACTCAAGAATTGCAAGTATTCTCTTCAAAATGACATTGTTCTGTTTTAAAAGATCAAAAGGTCCTATTACAAAAGAACTCCCTCATATATATAGAGGAGAGTTGAGAGCTAACCTAGAAAAGAAATAACTAAATTGACTTATTCTTGACAGGAGAGTTAGATTTGATTTAGGACTTCTCTATTTTTACATGTAATTACATTTTCAAAAATGTCATGTAAAATATCTTAAACTAATTACATAAAGCATGAAAACACTAAAAATTAAACAAGGCACATTCAAATTTCTCCACTATCTTTCTCGACGAAATCTTCACACTTCTTTATGATTGTTTGAACTTCATCATTATTGGGACTAGAAGTATGTTTGGAGATATGTAATACCCTTGTTATGGAATCATTTATGGTGTTACAATCTTTCTCATGCCTTAAAACACCTTTAGGTTGTCTAGAGTTAATTGAATATCCATCAACTTGTCCATTGTAGCCAATGAGAAGGCTTGATCTTCAAATTCTCTTTGAACCATATTGGTGAATTCCCAGACAACCGCATCTAAGGAAAGGAACTTTCGGTTGTCATCAAGTAACTTACAAGGAATATCTTCAACCCTATTGACAAGATCCAAATCATTGTCCTCGCTGACTTCTTGAGCACTTTGCAAGTCATTGATCAACTCCTTGATGATGTTCACTTTTTGAATCATAGTCTCCTTTACATTAAAAAACACTTCCCTATTGGGAATGATCCCAATTTACACTAATGCATCTAGTTTGAGTTTCATCATTTTGACCCAAGCTTGCAAACTATCTTCCATGTCTTTTTGTTCCTGGGATAAAGTATCAGTAGTTTTGTCTAACTTTGATCTTATGTTTTTCATCTTTTCCATTTTCTCCATGGAGGATCTTAAAAGTTGTGAACCTTTTGCAACCATTCAATCTAAGAACTCACCGACTACCTTTCCCCTTGTATGCACTTTTTCCACCTTCTACATGACCAGATCCTCAATGCTCACAACCATAGGTTCAACTGACTCTGAAGACTACGTAATCTTTTGGAGTACTACAATTAGTTGTTCTGCCTTGGCTTTGTATTGATCCTTCACCTTTTTGACTTCATCGAATTTCTCTATGAGAGAATTCAATGTGGATTGAGTATCCTCTTTAGCACTCTAGTGAGTTGTCTTTCCCAAGTCAACTCTTGTGATGGAATAATCAGAGATGTCCACTTGTTCTAAAGTCTTGTCAGGAGGAGGTTGTGCCACCTCCACATACCTGCAACCTTCTTTATCAAACAACAACCTAGAAAGGGTCTTGGCCTTTTTCTTAGTTTTTTTCTTCATCGGTGCTAGTTGCTCAAAATCGAAATCATCTGGGGAGATGAATTGCTTCTTCCTATTAGGTGTTTGGGGTGAGATCCAAGGTGGAATCAGTGAGCTATCTTAAGGATTGACAGCCATGGCTTGAGTCGATGTTGTTGCACTAAGAAAAGTTGTCACAATGGGAGAAGTGTTGGTCAAAATGGCACTAGGCATTTCCACACTAGAGAGTTTCATAGACTCAAACTTAAACTATTCTAATTTGGATTGAGAAGTAATATCAAATGAAGGTGATGATAAAATAGGAAAAGACATAGGAGATTCTGAAACATTGTCCAAATCATGTTTAGAGCTATAAAATATTGATCTTGAGGAAGGAGATTAATGAATGGATTGGACTGAAACAGTTAGAGGAACATTAACAGTGACTGTAGGAATAACAATGGTAGGAGCAATGGTAGAAACTAGTGAAGACATAGGAGGAGGAGTAGGGGTAGATACAATTGGAGAAGAAGAAACATGTGGTTCCTCTAGAATGTTCTCATGAGGAGATACTTTTTCTTCCTCATGTTATTCTTCTTCTTGCATTTCCTCTTGAGAAGATTTTTCTTTCCCCTCAGTAGATGGCCCCTCTATAGTTGTTTTACTCTTTTTCATATCGCCTTTCACAACAAACACGATCTTTGGCCTAGAAGGCTTCCTAGAGCTAGGAGCATCACTTTTATTCTTTGTCCTTAGTTATGACTTCTTGCTTGCAAGATTTTGTTCCTCTCCCTATGATCTAGTGAGAAAGTGTTTCAATTGAATTCCCTTCTCTCCTAGCCACACATTTGGGTTAGCAATAATTGGTTCAAACCTTTCTCTAATTGAAGTTACCTCTTTTTGTGACCACTAGATGGCTGGTAAAGGAGATCTTGCAACATTATTCATTTCATAGGTAGGATCTAGGATGTCTCCATCATCTTTCATACCTTCAAGAATATCATCCTAGTCAAGCTCTTCAATCTTTTTCAATGTCAATCTGCAATAGTCCAGCTTATGTATCTCATCCTTTGTCTTGTTGTCGGCCCACACATCCTCAATTCTATGCACATGTGTGTGAGCTTTCTTGACCCTATCTTTCATGCCTCAATAATCAAAATCAAATATCCTTTTGAAAGTCTTAAAAGTGACCAACTATAACTTAGATTCAATGGCCTTACCCTTTGGAGATGTCTGAATTGAATATCTACCAATTTTCAAGAGAAACTTGAAACCTGGCTTATGAGATTCCATATGTTTGTTATGGACTACCATTATTTGTCTACATAGATCCATTAAGACAATTTTGTCATTGGGGTACCTTGGGAGCATGTATGGATATCCCATGAAGCAACCAACCCTTAAGTATGTGAATATGGGAAACTGAAGGTAGAGGCAACCATACTTGTTCACCACTACCCAGGCTTCATCATAAACCATTTTCCTTTCCAACTTAGGATCAAATACACACATGAATGGAGAAAAGAAAGCATCATTCAATCTTCTAAAATGGTGAATGCTTCCATCAAGAGTAATCTAAGGAAAATACTTGTATATTGGGGTCACCCTTTTGTTTCCTTTTGTTTTCAACCTAGGAAAATCCCTCATTGTAACATCAACATACACCAAACTTAGGATGTCATGTAGAACTCAAGTGTTGTATGTACTTTGATCAACTGATCATGAATTATGTCACTGGTTTGTTGACTCCAAAAGATCTGTTGTTTACTCATCAATATGATTTTGATGTATAAATACATCCAATTTTGGAAATTGGATGAGGTAGGCAAACCTTGCACTCTACTGAGAAGAGTGATCAAATCGTTCACCTCTTTGATGAAACCACTACATGGAAATCTCTTAGGCCACCTTGAAATAGTATGCCTTGGGTTCTTCAATCATTTGTTGTTAATCACCCTCTTAGTAGAATTTGGATCTTTATCATACTCTTCCTGTGCATATTCCTTGGTGATATTTGCATATGAATCAATACTTGGACATATGAAAGCTTTTGTCAAGAAACTCTGCATCTAACCTCATGACCACATTTCTATTGGCATCGTTGATGCTTCAATCATTTCTATTGTAATGAGTGGAAACTTGAAGAAAAAACTCTGGATTATATGTTGCAAAAGGAAATGAAGCTACCATATGTATATTACTTTCAACTATAGATCTTATACCATCATCTAATGGTTGCTTTGGAGTCCTTTCCACAAACTTGGACATATCAACATGTCTAATTTTAGTGTCCTTAATCTCATCAATTTTTTATGATACTGAAGTTACTGGGAACACTCCTTGATATTTATACTTCATTTCTTTTTCCTTGCTCGGAGAGGGATCCGACATTTGAATAGTAACTTAGCAAGTGATTGTATCCTTGAGGGAATGCGAATGTGAAAATATTGAAATGTGTACATAGAAGTTGCATTATAAAGTTCATCATTTCACAATGTTAGAAAAGCTTGCATGGTTGGAAATTATAGTAGTGGGAAGATTCTAAGCACTTGCATGAGTTTGGAGCGCTTAAGCACGATGGAGGTGAAAAATGGAGTGAAAGCGGGAAAACTGGTAAAATGGAAAAATTTCCCAGTGTTAGATTTTTTTTACAAAAATGGTGTAAGGTCGCTAAATTTCAGCACCACTGCAAGTGGTTTGATGCAAAAAGTGTTTAAGTGCTAAAAAATGATGCTTCTATATGTATATTTTATGCATTGCAAAAATGTGTGCAAGGTTGGAAAAATTTGTCGGCCCTGCATGAGAAGATATTTTAATGTGCAAGGTTGCTAAAAATTAGCCACCTTGCAAGTGGAAAAACTTTGATGTGTTAAGCTGGAGAAATTTTGTGACTTTAAATGTGGGTAGTTCATTTGAGTGAAAAGCCATTAAATTTTAACAACCCTACAAGTGGGGGGGGTAAAACTTCACTAAGTGTAAAGCACAAAAAGATTATACACTTGACTTATGTCTAATCTCGAGTCGGTGAAATTCACCAATCCTACATCTTACAATGGATGTTTATGCACAAGTGGTGAAAAACCCCCCTTGTGCACTTAATCTTCGAAGTTCACTTTTATGTTTGAGTGGGAAAAAATACCTCTTTCATAAGGGAAAACATCTAATTTCATCTGGCATCGGAGAAAATCCCCGATGGTGCACTTAACATCGAGTTCAATATGTATGTGAGGGTAGAAATTTCCTTCGACTATGCATACAAAAGGGAGCACTCATGTATCATCAGTAAAAAAAAATTGATATTACCATATCGTTGCAATGAATCAAAACACATGGACGATGAAACTTATCATTACTGGAAGCAAGCTAAGACATTCAACAAGTATAGACAGGGAAAACCCCCGTATATACATGCAAATTTTGAGGGTTTGGTTTCACAGTAGGTAAATATGGTGAGTTAGTTTATCACTAAGGAAATGGACATACATTGGTTAGGATTTAAAACCCTGACCATGCGAGTGATGGGAAGTTTGGATAACCAGGGTTTCTTGACAAGGACAAATGAAAACATAACAATGTGCATAGAAACCATTGAGGCAAAAATGATTTCAAATACAAGGAAAAAGTGAAAGAAAATAAAAACCCTAGATTCATCAATCCTAAAAAAATTGCATTTAAATATAAGGGGAAGCTAGAACAACGTACCTGGAGAAATGGTGATAAAGAAGACTCGAAAAACCCTAGCTCGACTCAAACAAAAATCCGCTCCAAATCGATGCACAAACAAACTCAATGGTCTATAAAATGTGTAGAAGCAAAGGAAGGATAGCAGGGAAATAAAAATGGAAAACAAAATAGTTGAAACTCGATTTAAAATATTGATTTATAATCCCACAACATAATTAAAACTCCACATTTATTACACTCATGTGGACTGAGAGTTGTTGAGTTGAAAAAACTTAAAACTAATGCAACTCAAACTTTTGTAAACAATATGAAAGGTCGGTGAAATTTTTTGACCTTGAAACTTATTTTTTTTGTATTTAGTCATGTAGGGGCATTGAAATTCAATGCTCTTGCATGGATGAAAAAAGTTCCTAACTCTAAAAATGAAATTTTGCAACTTGGACCAAATTACAAATTTTGACAAACTAAAAAAGGTTAATGCTCGGAACAATGTTTCGAGGCTAAAGGACCACACATGAAGGCATGAATGATCTACCTCATTTTGCATGCTTAGAGTACATGAATTACGAAATAGACAAGTTTCATAGGGGTTATCCCACGAATTGAGCTCAGCTAAATTCGAGGATAACAATTGGCTCTAACTGGGGAGCTTCCTTCGATATCACTCTTTGAAATGATTGAAGGGAGCAGAATTCAAATCTCCAAGTGCCTTCATCCATCCATTGGGAATAGAGGCAAGTGACACAACAAAAAGACACAAAAAGAATCAAAAATAAAAAGACGTAAAAAATGTACAAGTATTTACAAACCCATTTGTCGCCTCATTGAGTGAAATGCTTCATATGATGTATGCTATGTGGTAGCGAAAATGGAGTGTCATCTTGGTATGTGAGCAAGAAACTATTTTCACCACAAAGCTAGTAAATCTTGAAAGTTTCTCTCCATAGTGAATCAAACTTCCCATGCATACATTTGGGCTCTCTTCTTTTGTCCCACAAGAGGACTAGATCTCCCACCTGGAAATCTCGAGACTTAGCTTTTTTGTCAAAAATATTCTTGACCTGGCCTTAGTGTTTCGTTATGTGATCCACCACTTGAACATGCTTCTCCTCCAATTCAGTGAGGAACATGATGTGTTTATCCACTGAATTTCAAAAGTCTCATCTTCTATGGCCTTAGCCAACTTTAGAGTGGGAAATTTCAAAGTGATTGAAATTTTTGCATTCAACCCATACAAGAGTTGAAACAATGATATGTCTATTGCCCATTTTGGGGTAATTTTATCTTCCCACAATGCATCATATAATGCTTTGTGCCAAGATCTCCGGTTCTCATCTACTAGCTTCTGAATGGTGGTGACCATGTTCTTGTTGTTGGATTCTGCTTGACCATTACCTTGAAGGTAATAGTCAAAAGAATGTGACAATGTGATCCCATACTCAAAAAAAAATTCCATGATCTCACCTGACGAGAATGAAGTAGCGTTATTTGCTACAATTTTGTTCGAGAAACCAAACCTGGAAATGATGTTTTCTTTTAGGAACCTACATACTGCTTCTAAAGTAGCATGTTTGACTAGTATGGCCTCCACCCATGTAGTAAAATAATTGGTGGCTATCAAGACATAAGCATGTCCTGCACTAGAAGGTGGATTGAAAAAACTAATGAAATCAATACCCCATTGCTAAAAGGACTCTTCAATGATGACTGACTTAAGGGGAAGAGCAACTAGCTTGGGTTTCCCCACAAACTATTAGCATAGTTCTCACCTATGTACCCAGTTGTACGCATCTTGGAATAGTGTGGGCCAATAGTACTTCACTAGCAAGATTTTGTGAGTTGTTACTGGTGCTGAAAAATATCCACCACATGCCAAATTGTGAAATGAATCCAACAATTTATTCTGCTAAGCTTTATCAACACATCATAGAAAAGTACTGTCAAGACTTCTCTTATACAAACCATTGTACCAAAGAATGAATTTTGTAGCCTTTAGTTTGACTGTTCTCTTCTCTTTATATGTTAGGTGCTTTGGAAACTCTCCATAAGTGAGAAAGTAAGCAATGTTAGAATACCATTCGTCAATTGTATTGATAAACAATACCGTGACAATATCTTCATCTTTTACTTCCTCATCACTTGATACCTCTTCTGGTTTATTATTAGCAATGATCTGACACAAACCTTTCCCATGTAACAACTTGGTGGGATTAATATCCATGTCATATTCCTAGATTTTGGCAATCCGGTTACCTCTCTTGGTTCTAAATTCTTATTGTGTTAGGATTGACTTTACCATAAAATCTAGCACCAATGCAATGACATGAGAGTTAAGTATGTAAAACCTAAAATTATTCACTACCTTAACCACAACAAAAGCATGTTTTTCCATTGGAGAGTATTTCAACTCATGAACCTTCAATTGACAACTCATGAATGCAATAGGAGATTCAATCCCCTCATTATTTTGCTGCACCAAAATTGTAGATAAGGTATGCTCGAAAGAATAACTATACATGATGAAATATTTGGTGTAGTTTGGGTAGACTAGCACTGGTGCATGCACAATGGCTTCTTCGATATCATTAAATGCAACTTTACCTTTTGCACTCTAACAAAAAATAGCCTTTCCCTTCATCATATCAACAATTGATGTGTCTTTTTTGTGAAGTTAGGGGAAAACCTACACAAAAAAAATTGTGTTTATGAAGAAAGAGTGAACTGATATCTTACTCGAAGGTAGAGTAAGATACTGAATTGATTTAACCCATTCTAAATCAATCTTTATACCTTCCTTGGACACAATGTGACCAAGGAGTTTACCTTCTGTAACCCCAAAAATTAACTTCTTGGGGTTGAGAGAAATTTTTTGTTGCCGACACCTCTTAAGGAATTTTTGTAAGTGATAAAAATGTTCTTGATATCTCTTTGAGAAGATCATCAAGTCATCAAGATAAAAAACAATAAACTTACCCATGACATCACAGAAAGCTAAGTCCATTTCTCTTTGAAACGTAGCACTGATATTAATTAAACCAAAAGGAATTCTGTAATATGCAAAAGTACCCCATGGAGTGCTGAAAGCAGTCTTATGTTGGTCTTCTTCACTGACCTCCACCTAATTGTATCTTGAAAAACCATCTAGCATGGATAGCATTTTAGATCCTGTCACTATCTGCAATACTTGATCCATTACCGACAGGGGGTAATTGTCTTTTAGTGACAATTTATTCAAATTTATGAAATCCACACAAATGCAGAATTCCCCATTCTTTTTCCAAACTGGAACTATATTTTCTATCCACATTGAATGGTGAATAAGAAATATAATCCTTGCATTAAGCATCTTTTGAATTTCAAAAAGAATTGTACCTCAAATTTTAGGATTGTATTGCCTCTACTTTTGCTTGTGAGGCACAAAACTTGCTTTTAGGGGAATCTCATGTTGTACCTCCTTTGGATGGAAAGACTTCAAGTCTTCATATGAATAGGCGAGCACATCAACGTACTACCATAACAACTCCACAAAAATGTCTTTCTCATCTGGCGTGCAACACTTACTGATGTTAACCATCTTATGATCTTCCTTAGTTCCCAAGTTGACTTGCTCTACTTTCGTTGATGATTCAGAACTAGATTGTTGCTACCTTTTGAAATAATGGTCATGTTTGTCAAAATGTCTCTCAAGAGATACCAAAACTTTTGGAATCTTGTTCCCCTTGGGCTACAACACTTCTTCGCTAGAGTCTAGATCATTCTTAGAAATTGACTCTCGTGGAGGAGAAGATCACCACCTTCAAAATATAACTCATTAAAATTTTCAGTTTTCTCAAGAAAGGTAACAATCTGATGATCGTCATTGAAAATCTGCTAGTTATCTAAGTTATCTAGAACACTATGCTAAAACACTAGCTCAATAGTGTAAGTAGTACCATGGAAATCCTTATGTGGAATTAGGAGAGTAGTTGATACCGCTAAAGAATCAACTTTATCATTAAAATCCCTAGGTACCATAGATATATTGAAAGCATCAAAACATTCAATGCAATCCCAAATGAGATTACAATAATGCCTAAGTCTCTCATTTCTTGTTTGATACAAATATCTTACTTGGAATACCACTAACTTAGCATCTCCTTGAACATGAAGGTTTTTTATTCCCTTCCTACATGCGACTTCCATACCTAACAACAATGATCCATACTCTATTGTGTTGTTAGTATTATCAAATTGTAGTTTGAAGGAAAAAGGAAAAATCTTCCCTTGTGGAGATATGAATACAATCCCCCCACGAGATCCTATAGAGGAGCAACTGTCATCAAATTCCATAACCAAAACACCATTTGGGTCACCTAAACTGATAGCTTCGAAATCTAAAGTTTCCTCATCTGAAGAAATTTCATCATTTGAAGAGGACATATTATTTGAAGATGATTCTCTTTCTAAAGAGGAAAAACTATTATATTTTGATTCTTTACTTGAAAAACTCGGAATCCTTATCAATTTGCAAAAAATTATGTACCCATACCTGAAGATTCAAAAAGTATTTGAGCTCTTGGGTCATCTGAATTTGTTATAGAAAATTTAGATTTACTTTCAGGAAGCAATTTTTGCATCTCACCCTTGATGAGTATTCTTTCTTTTGACCAATCCATATTAATTTCACCTCCTACATCCTTACAAAAATTATGTTCTAGCAATATCTCATATGATGCTAGGACGTTAGCTACTAGGACAATCATTTTGATCTTTTTGTTTGGGAAGGAAACAAATGCAAACTATGCATCCTTAATTTACCCAATTAAAGGCACTTGTCTATTCTCCATTGAAAAATTAACGACCAAAAGTTTTGGTTAGATTGGAACACAAAGTGCTAGCCACTTTGGCAAGCATCATGGTGTTAGAGGAACCATAATTAATAACACAATTGCTTAGCTTGTAACCATTAACTAACAAGGAGATATAGAATGGATCAATATTTTTGGGGATAAATGAGGGAATTGAAACCAAATTGCTTTGTGAAAGCTTAAGCTTGGGAACAACTGGTACGTCTTGAGAAGAATCTCAGCTTGGATGAGTTCCTTTGTCTTTGACAAAATTAATAAGTCTGTCAAATTGGTCAGGATTAGCCTTAAGATATTATTCTTCAAACATTTGTATCTAGGTTTTCTTTGCATGGTCAATTATATCAAATGCTTGAAATGAATTTAACAAAGAAGATTGGATAATCTCACTGGTAGGCTTAGAAATTGGAACACTGGTCTTTGGAACTGGAGTATTGGTCTTAGGAATAGAAGAAGAAATAGGAGGATGAGAAGTGCTTACTTGCTTACTCCCAACTGTATCTTTCGATTGAACTGGAAAAGGAGACCCCCTTTTAGCAATAGTAACTGGTGGACGTGGGCTATCCTTTGATTTTGATACATCACCTTGCTGTTGATTGAGTTGATTTTGTGAATGTGTAGAAACAACATAAGCATCAACAATAGGTTCATCCTCTTGATTAGATTCCTCTTCATTATTTAAATTACCAATATTTGAGTCACCAACCGAATCTTCTTCCTCCTCCTGGAAGAGATTGGCATTTTATTTTGATTGATATTCTGGTTGTGCAGAATCTTCTTGCTTAGCTTCATAGTACCCCACTACTGCATTAGTGGGAGGTTCCTCAAGAGCAAGCATTCCTTGCGATGCAGGAAGTCTATTCTAGTTTCTTTGAGCATTTCCAAAAAAAATAGAAGAATTAGGATAGGTTCTCCTTGGAATGTCCTTGTAGGAAGGAGCAGACAAACCTTGAGATATTTGTTTCTTCAAAGCTAGCAACTCATTTTCTAGCTTCTACACCATAGGATCTATGGTGCTTGATGAATTTTGAACTAAATATGTTTGTCCTTTATTTCTATTTGTTTCTTTCCCCATCTTTACGAAAAGAATCAAATCATCTTCAAAACTAGTAGCCAACTGTTGAGCTACTTCAAGATCATCTAGGGTTGCCTTCTGTAATAAGAAACTCACCTCTGACAACTAAGTGTTAATGAAAAATCACTTCAAATTATGCTCAATTGGTTGGGCATCAGTTGGAATCCTCATTGTCAACTTGTTAATCTTTTCCATGAACTCACACATGGGTTCATGTGATTCCTTTCTCATTGTCCTAAGTTGAGCCAACAAGGCACAAACATCCTCAACAGGCTTGAACCTTTCTTCGAATTTGGTTCGAAGAGTAGCCCAGCTAGTAACAGTACCACCAGCAAGATTATAGAACTAATCAGTTGCTACTCCTTGATGAGGTATAAATAACCTCATGATTATAATAATCCAAATACCCTTCCTTGTTTCTACCAATCACTTTAACCCTGCCAATTATTTATTTTTAGGATTAATAATTGCTTACCTTTTGTAAAAAATGTATAAATCTTTATTTCCTAAATCGATTGAAATTAGCTGACTAATGTTGATATAATGGTGTAGTTTTCAGTCATTGTATAGGACATTATGCACGACCAAGTGGAATTTAAGTGGACTTCAAACAGTTGAAGATAGAGCACTGGAAGTCTAGGTGTCAGAAATTCAGGAGTGCATAGTGGAACAAGTCCTTTTAATGCTTTCTGTTTAATTTCTGCTTAAGAACTTTATGGCTCCACTCTGAGCCTTTAATATGTTTTATGTTATGGACCTCAGTTAGTTGGTTAGTTGAAATTCTGTTAGAAGACTTTTTCAATGGTGATCTTCCACCATCTAAATTTTAGGATTTTGTTAGCAGTTTAGTATATATTTGTTACCACCAGAAACAATGCATACTTGATATCATTATGTTGTTATGATATACTTTGAACTATGTCTTTATGCTACACTTTTCTAATATGAATAAATTAAACTTTGTTAGTCTTATTCTGAGTTGCTAGTTTTGTGTAATGGAATTATCATGGATGGATTCATTTTGAAGATGCGAGAGTTCATGTGATCTAAGTTAATTGTAGGCATACCCGAGAGCTGGCCACTCAAGGGATCTCATAGGATAGATGAGTATTTTCATTTTTAATGTTGTTTCCATTATTCTATATATGATAAATTTGGATGAATGTTATTTGTGTGTGTGGAGCTCTGTCAAATATTCATGCAGGTCGTAGTTTTGAATTTGTAATCTTTAAGTTTTGTTTATTTGGAAATTTTGAAGCATCCACTCCTGTTGTTAGTTACAAGTTGTCAAGTTTACTTACTGTTAGTAGTTAGTCATTAGCTGTTAGTTGTTTTCATTTAAATTTTACAGTTTTACTGCAAGTGTTTCTTCTTAGGTAACTTATATGCTTTCTAGTTTAATTGTCTCATGCTTTCTAGCTTAAATAACTTCATGCTTTCTAGTTAAATTTTTGTTTACAACCATTTCAATAATTCATAAAATCTAAGAGAGATAGCCAAGATGTCCCCTATTGCATACAACCTTCTTACACTACCCGGTCGATATAATTGATACATTTTCAACTAAAGCAATAGGACCTCATGACATTCTGTCACTTTTTGGCATCATTTTTGGGGACCTTCGTTTTCTAGTGTTAGTAGGAGATTGCTTGAATACCTCTTTTAGAAAAAAAATAGTTGTCAGGTTTCCTTTTCTACATGGTTAGGAAACGAGGTCCGCATGAAAGATTCATACTAAAACTCCCCCCAAAAGACGTTCCAACCACAAGTAGGGAGGAAGAAGTCTCAACTGAAGAACTTATCAAAGAATTGATAGAGTGGGATCAACCTGAGACCTCCCAGTATACCCCAGAAATTCACCCATTAGAACAAAAATTTGTAGAGGAAAGCATTTCTTTGCATACCCTAGAACCTTAGCCATTAGAGAATTTTTTTGAAGAGGAATGCATCCCTTTCAACGTCATGGGTGACCATAGAAATGGTGCTAAACTAGCAGGGGAGTGCAAACATTTACTTATCATATTGCTCTTGATCAAGATGACGATACACCTATGAAAAAAAATTCGTCAACCTTCTTACCAAATTTTAGAGGATTATCCTCCGAAGACCTTGACCAATTCCTATTTGAGTTTAAATTTTTGTGTCAGATGTATGACTACAAGAATGATAACCAAAAACTAAAACTTTTTCCCTCCACCCTGAAGGACGCTGCAATGCATTGGTTCATGGGATTAGCTTTAGGGTTGATAACCTCTTGGGACGATATGGAGTCTGCCTTTTTGGAAAAATACCATAGTTACTATAGAGTCAACAATAGGAGAGAGGAGTTGTTCAAACTAAGAAAAAATGAAGATGAAAGCCTAGAAGATTACCTGGATAGGTTCATCTTCTTATCTAAACAGTGTGGTGGAGAAGCCATAAGTCTGGAAATTATGAAGACCATATTTCTCAAGGGACTTGACGAGGATGCTAGGAGAAGCCTAGATTTAATGGGAAAAGGAGATGTGTCCCAATTTGGACTCGATGATATCACTGAGTTATGTCAAAATTTCTCTCATACTCAAGGAGGTATTTGTAAATCTACTCTTTTTAGAGGTTCCAATGAAATAGGTGAACCATGTGAGGAGATAGAAAATCTTAAAACTAACATTCTCATTCAACTAAACACCACATTGGATGGAATACAGGCCAAAACACATAACCCTGAGATCTTGTCCATCTATTGTCCTAGGTGTCGAAAAAAACATCTATTAGGAGAATGTCCCTTGGAAAAAATTGACGTTTTCCAAGTTTGTGAGAAGAGTCATACCATTGATCAATGTGAGATCCTAAATGCAATCAAGAATACCAAGAAAAGGACATCTTAGATTGAGGAGTTCAACTTTGTAAATCAAAGACCTGGAGGGAATTTCTCTCATGGCTAGAATTCAAATCCCTCCTGGTGGCCCCCAAACAATTGGAATAATAATCAATGGGAAACACCTTGGCCTCAAGCACCACCTAACTGGGGAGCTTACCCTTGGGGACCACCTGAATGGGAAAATTAGTCCCGGGGAAATGCCCAATGACCAAACCAAACTCAAGAACAATGGTATCCTCAAAATTTATATCGCTTCTCAATGGAATCAACCTCAAAATTAGTTTTACACTGGGCCAAGGAGAGTGCCTAATCTGCAACAAAACCTTTTACCAGGCCCTCAAAACCCTCAACAAAATGAGTAGGTCAACCAACCATAACTCCCAACACAACCTATCTCTAATCCAAAGAATAATTGACAAAATACCCCAGTGTATTCGACAGAACATGAAAATGTGGCTGGACTTAATGTTATCTATTGTGGAAACCTACAGTTAAGGTCAGGAAAAACACTCCAACAACCTACTATAGTTGAGATCCGAGATGAGCCAATTAAAGAATTTGTTGAAACACCTAAGACATCTTCCACACCTTTAGAGCAAAACCTAGTGAGTGATCAAGACAAGACCCTTCCACAATCCTCATATGGAACTTCTGAGTTACCTCAAGAGGAGAGTATTCAATGTCCAACGAATCTTTTAAAGGAGGACTCCACCTTGAAAGAGAAAAATCAATCACCTTTTCTAGAGTGTCTCAAATCAACCGCCTTGAAAAATCCTCTAAAAATGACCTTATCCACTGAAACTGCGTTGATACAAGAGATTAAACAACTTCAAATCAAAGATCCTTTGTTACAAGTGATTAAAGAGATCCTTGAACTAAACCAACTAATCAAATAGTTGTGCATCAAAACACCAGGAAGGAAACCAAAATAGATTAATACTGTTCACATAAACAATTATCTAGTTGAATTTTTGGCTGGAAAATTGTAGCTCCAAAATATGATGACCCAAGCAGTCCACTTATAACAATGCCAATCAATGAGGTAGCAATACCTAATGCACTTGTGGACCTAGGCTCGGCCATTAATGTAATGACAGTCGATGTTATGGAAAATTTGGGACTTATTGAATTACATCCCACAACTATAGTGTTGTAGATGGAAAATCAATCCATAGTTATTCCCAAAAGTGTCATAGTAAATGTTTTTGTTAAGGTTGACAGTTGGGAATATCTAGTAGATTTCCAAATAATCCAGTCTCTCACACCAAAGGATAGTTATTTGATAATTCTAGGAAGACAGTGGCTAGCTACAGTTGTGGCCAAGATTGACTGTAGGAAGGGAGGAATGAGCATTTCACATGGTTCCAATAGTAAACATTTATTCCTGTATCCCCCTGCTAAACCTGCTAAACATAACCAAGTTTGAGTTTATGAACCAGACGGTCCCAATGAACAAGAGAATCTAGCCTCACTTGCTATGGTAGTCATTAAACAACATGGTGAAGAGTTGGAAGATGAACTAGAAAATAATATGAAAAATATTATCGTAGATTCAAGTGATGAAGAAATGATAGATGTAGAAGAGATTCGAGGGAAACCAATCAACATTCGTCATATTGAATTTGATTACACCAACTTCATTGGATTACCTTGTCCCCTAGCTAATATCATTCCAAAAATGGATCACTTCTTTGAAGATATTTCCAGACTCCATAAAACCATACCACATAGCTATCCTCTCAACACTTTGACTAGAGAAGTTTATACTATCACCTCCAACCATCTAGGGGTCAAAACCATCATGTTATTACCAGGAAAAAATTTGAATATCAACAGCTGTTTGAAAAATCCAGAAGAGCACAAATTGTTTGATGTTTTGGCAAATAGATGTAAAGCTTTTGCTCGAGATTATACAGACATGAGAGGAATACACCCAAGTGTTTGTACCCATCACATCTATACTGAGGATGTTAGACTTGTTCGTCAACCACAACGAAGACTCAATCCTGCCTTGAAATACACTGTTAAAATAGGAATTGAGAAACTCCTGCAAATAGGATTCATCTATCCCATTTTTGACAGCAAATGGGTTTCGCCTTTGGTTGTGATCCCAAAGAAAAATGGGAAGTGGAGAGTGTGCATTGACTATAGGGAACTCAACAAAGCTACCCATAGAGATTACTTCCCTTTACCATTTGTAGACCAAGTCTTGGATAATTTGGCTGGAAGGAAGTATTTCTCATTCCTAGATGGATTCAGTGGATATAACCAAATATAGGTAGCAGTAGAAGACCGGAACAAAAAAAAATTTACTTTCCCTTGGGGAACATTTGCATATCAATTCCTTCCCTCCAAGCTATGTAACACTCCTGTAACATTTCAGAGAGCTATCCTGGTCATATTTGTTGAGCTAGTGAATGACTATGTGGAAGTTTACATGGACGACTTCACTATGTATGGGTCAACTTTTGATGAAGGACTTCAAAACTTGGATAGAGTGTTGAAGTGACGTGAGGACCATCGGATATCCCTGAGTCATGAAAAATGCTTAATAATGGTAGAACAAGGGATAGTGTTAGGACACCACATTTCAGTTGAAGGGATAAAAGTGGATCCTAAGAAAATCAAGGTAATACAACAACTTGAGACTCTGAAAAACCAAACTGACATTAGAATTTTCTTAAGACATGTTGGATACTACCGGAGATTCATAGAAAATTTTAGCAAGATTGCAACCCCTATGTTTTCCCTCCTCCAAAAGAATGTAGATTTTGTCTGGACAACAGAGTATATATCATCATTTGAGATCATTAAGGAGAAACTCATTTCTACTCATGTCCTACGAGGACCTAATTGGAACCTTTCGTTCCATATTTATATAGATGCTTTCGATGATGCTATTGGAGGAGTTTTAGGTCAGGAAGATGAGAATGGGGGAAAGTATGCTATCTATTTCATTAGTAAGAATTTGACTCCCACTGGACGAAATTACACCACCACAGAGAAAGAATTTTTAGTTGTAGTACATGTGATCAAGAAATTTTGACATTACATTATAGGGTACAAAGTGACTATGTTCGCAGACCATTCAGCTATCAAGTACCTAATGAACAAACCTGTAGTAAATGGAAGGATAATTAGGTGGTTATTGCTTCTACAAGAATTCAACATGACCATTATTGAAAAACTTGGGAAGTTCAACGTAGTTGCAGATTTCTTATCGCAGATCAAACAAGATAATGGAGATCGTGCTCCTATATAGGATGAATTCCTAGATGAAAATTTGTTTCCCATCTCCATTAAAACTCCTTGGTTTGTTGATTTCACCAAATACCTGGCCACTTCACATTTCCCACCAAACTTGACGTCAAAACAAAAGAAATGCCTTGCTCGAGAAAGTGCTTTGTTCAAATGGCTTAATGGAATATTATTTCGATGTGGTCCTGATATGGTTTTACGATGTTGTGTTAGAGCATATGAAACATATAACATCCTTAGAGCTTTCCATGTTGACCCCTCTGGAGGCCATTACTCTACTAAGAGGATGTCCCATAAGATTTTGGGTGCAGGATATTATTGGCCCTCTATGCATAAAGATGCAAAAAATATGTTTGTCGTTATGATGAATGCCAAAGAGTAGGGAGACCCACTGCATCTAATGAAATGCCTCTACAACCCCAGGTAGTTCTCGAACCATTTGAAAAGTGGGGATTGGATTTTATCAGTCCTATAGACCCCCCTTCACAAGGGAAATAGTACATTTTGGTTTGTATCGACTATCTGACCAAGTGGGCAGAAGTTCAAGCTCTAAGAGTTGCTAGGGAAGAATGAGTAGCTAACTTCTTGTATAACAAGATTTTTCTCAGATTTGGAGCCCCTAGAACAATTTTCATAGATCAAGGACCCCAGTTTATGTCCAAAGTTTTGCTAGCTTTCATTGATCATTTCCAGGTAAGCCATAAGAAGTCATCATCCTATCACCCACAATCAAATGGTCAAGTAGAAGTCACTAACAAGGAGCTAGAGAATATTTTAACAAAAACAATTTCATCAAGGAGAAAAGACTGGTGTAAGGTCTGTAAATTTCACTTACTAAAAAATAACCTTTGATAAGCAAATCAATTCCTAAAATAATTAAATAGTATAAGATAATTATTAAATGGTGCTAAAAGGAAATAATTAAATAACTTCATCATTAGTTTCAAAATGGAATTACACACATTAATGAGTCAATACATGTATATCAACACAAGGTTGTGCCTTTACAAAATTTAGCCATGTAGGCTTACACAAAGATAACACAATAACAATACATAACATATTTCTGCATGTGCACTGTGGAACTCGAGAGAGAGTATCATCATGGTGATATCCACCTCGCCACGAAGCACAAAGCTTCCCCATGCTTCTTGTTGGGAAGCCTGACCCATCACGAGGGGTCTAGCAAACTGGAATTGACATAGGTGAAAGAATTTGGTGCTCTACTTAACTCATTATACGTAAATGCAAGAATGGAAAAACTACATTCACAACTCATACATACTTTTTAAGTGAGGTAAAATAGATATGCAATGAAACGTTATTCTTCTTAAAGAATAGTCATTTGTTCTTGATACCCTGATCACATACCATGGACATAATTGAATTCATTTATCCATCAAAGTCAAATTAGATATTTTCCCCCATAATGCATAAAAATGATTGCATACATAACCCCAAATCATAGGACATCATTTATTAAAGCATAACACACATTAATACCATGATAGACTCACAAGGATGACTCAAGCATGTACAATTGATTAAATACCATAGTCTTGAAAGTCTATGTCTTAGGCATACTTGTCATTTTGATTTCAATACCAAGTTTTTCAGAAATAATTGATACTTATGCATTTTACCAAATACAAGGTTATATGGAACCAAACATCAATCTTCTCAATTGTAAGGTCATTTTTAGATGAATCTATCTCCTAGATTATAGTTTATAAACAAAATTAGGGAGATCATCCTCGTTTGTATATATATTGACTTTTTCTTATAATTCAAAGAATAGTTTGTTTAAAGTTCAAGCATTCACTAAAATGTGTCTTTTTCGTAAAGACATAGATTACTCGAAAGATTCATTATTCTGGTTTGCATGTTCTTGTCAAGAAACTAATTTTTTACAATTTCAATGATATAATATAATCTATCAAAAGTGAAGTTGTTTGCCGGTTTTGTTATAAAATAACGGTTTGAAATAAAAATGAATCTAGTATTTTTCCTTCATTACCGGTTTATTTTTATCTCAATGGTTTCAGTATATTCCACTAGTAATGTTTTGTTTTGGTCAAGTGAAATCACAATATAATATGCTTTTTTTTATTGGGTTACTTAATGACATTTAATACAAAGAAAAATTTTAGGCAATAAATTTATATAAGGAGTTTACTTGTGCTAATTAAAACAACATTTTTCCATTCCAAAATATATCTAATGGGTTTATATATATACATGAATATATATAAATTCCATGTTATACAGTGATATACAATTGGTCGACTGATTCACATAATACAGAACAGTCCTACATTAGCCGTGATCAACAATAAGATTTGAATATAGGCAATAACACAACTATATAACTATATAACTATATATATATATTATAATTGACATACCTTATTATATAGTATATAATGAACTGCCAAAGAATGACATTATTCAACATTGAGTCAAAGTTCAAAGAACTTATGATAAAAATTAAAAGAGTTTACAACATTTAAAAGGCGTAGGCCTCCATTATGGAGCATTGCTGCTACTGCAGTCTCCACAATGGAGACCATGTGGGGGCTTTACGGCCGTGGGTCCATTTCGACCACTGGAAAATTTACAATTTCAATAACTTTCAAAATAAAAACTAATACAGTTATTAATAGTATTCACTGGGAATTTAATCAATACATAGTGAACGATTTCAATACTATGAAATTCCAATATATACTAACAAAAAAGTTTGATACATAAATAGTATAAGATTTATAATATGAACAACATATATTCTAGTATATGTATATAGCTTTAAATCATAATAGTGTATATATGTATATCTTTTATATTTACATTTACAATAAATATATAAATCCATCATAGGGTAATGAAATTTTTTAGTTTTTGCTCATTTATACAGTAAACATACAGTAGGCGCAAACAACAACTTATATATGTAATATAAAAAATAAATAAGAATAATATTGACACTAACAGTAAGGTAACAAAAAATAATCACACAATCTTTTGTTTACACAGATTTGGAATAATTACGGATTGAATAGAAACCTTTTTTATGCTTTCCGGTGGCTGAGTCCCTTTCTGTTCTCCACTCCTTCCTACTGTTCCTCCTTGCTTCTTTTGCTAAATCTCCAAATTCTCTTCTTCTGTTCTTGTTTCTTGAGAATGAATATTATGTGTATGAGAATGAGAGGGTTTTCTTCTTTTAATAACTTTCTTTTCTTCTCACCTCTTTCTTTCTATCTTTTTCTATTTTTATTTTTTTGCTTTGTTTTTGTGTTTTTTTCTAAATTTAAGTCTTTTCTATTGTTTTATTTGTTTTTATCTTCTTTTTTTTTTCTATTTTTTATCTCTAATTTATCAAATAAAAACACACATTCTATTTTTTTTTAAAAGTATTTAATAACTAACATAATTTTATTAATTAAATTTGCAACACAATTATTTCTAAAATAATAAATGATAATAATTCTAATTCTTCCTTCACATATAATTTCAAATAAAAAATCACTTTATAAATAAATTAAAACTAATTTATTTCACTAAGAGTATTTTTAATATTTAACTAACACTCAATTATAACAATGATTTTTCTTTTCTACTTAAAATGAGAAGCAGTATATCAATATGATTAATTTATGCAATAACAATGTAACTATATGTCATCTAAGTGCCTGTGTGTGTAGATTTCTTTCACCATAGTTGCTTATAGTAGCTAGACACCCTCTCCTCGATGATACTCTCTCTCTGCCGAGAGTATTTTCCTGTCACACACATGAAAACTAAGTTTGGTCAACGAACTTTTAAATAGTAATATTAAATTATAAATTAATTATTGAAAATAGGGGTTGTAACAACTGGGCCAAAATTTTACCTAAAGTTGTTTGGGCTTATAACACAACTTGGAAATCAACCACTAGTTTTAGTCTGTACGAGTTAGTTTTTGGGAAGAAACCTCTTCTACCCATTGAATTTGAACTTCAAAATCTGAGAACAATGGAGTTAGGCTTAGATCTCAAACAAGCCTAGGTTGAAAGAGTCCTACAGCTTAGTGAATTAGATGAACTCTGTTTAGATGTTGTCCACCAAACTGAGCTAGTTCAACACCAACGAAAGGCCTGAAATGATAAACACATAAAGGAAAAAGAGTTCCACAATGGGGATTGAGCGTTGTTATTCGATTCTCGATATAAAGATCATCAAGGGAAGCTGAGGACTCATTAGCTAGGTCCATATGAAATTTTTGATGTATTTTCAAACAAAGAAGTGCAACTCAAGCCCATTGACGGTGACAATCAAAATCTATTAGTCAACGGACATCAATTATGCATCTACCATAAACTAGTTAACAGGGAGGAATTTACAAAGATGGTAGAAATGCAAGGAGAAATATAATGCATTGAATTTTCTACGACAGAGCCAATGGTATGTTCAGATTAATAGTCTAATGAAAAAAACTTTGTATGTGTATGCATTTGTAATTACTTTAGGGCATTTATTTTTAATTTTTCATCTTTTGGACTTGGCTAAAATTCATTTTTGTCTTATAGGAATTTATTTCTAATCAAATACAAATTCTGGCACATCTTGCTACAATGCTCTGAAACTTGTTGGCTTGGTTGTTGCGATGCTTCAGAACTTGCACGCCCAACTGGTGTCATTCCTTGTTTTATTCTTGTAGTCTAGTGCATCTTTCAATGATGCTATGGAAAGTCTAAAGTCCAAAATACTTCATTCTGCTTCCTTCTTCTAGTGGCATCTTTTAGTGATGCTCCAAAAAATTTCTTACTGCATTCTGGCTGCATCTTTCGGTGATGCTCCAAAACTTTTGCTTCTTCCTTCTGGCGGCATCTTTCAACGATGCTCCATAAATTTTGTTATTGCTTCCAGCTGCATCTCTCAGCGATGCTCTAGAATTTTTCCTTTTTTCCATCTGGCGACATCTTTCAGCGATGCTCTAGACTTTTGTTCCCACATTTCGGCTGCATCTTCTAGCGATTCTCTAGAACTTTGTTCCCACATTTTGATGACATTTCTCAGTGATGCTCTGGAACTTCATTCCTGCATTCTGGCTGCATCTTCTAGCGATGCTCTGGAACTTTTTCCCGCATTCCGGCGACATCTCTCAGCGATGCTCCAGAAATTTGTTTCTACATTCTAGCAGCATCTTTCAGCGATGCTCCAGAATTTTCTTCTTCACTTGGACTATGTCTTCCAGTGATGCTCCAAAATTTTGCTACTTCACTTTTTCATTTTGACCGCATCTCTCAGCATGCTCTGGAATTTTTGTTCTTCATCTCAAATGCATTTTCCAACGATGCTTTGGACTTTTGTAAATTCCCTTGCTTTCCAAATGCTTTGATATCTCTAGTGCCATGTACACATGCTCATCATTAAATTTTGCCATCACCTTTGAAATCCACGCCCTAAACTGCCATCTCTTATCATATTAAATAAAATTATTGTGGCTACTTTCTATCATAATAATTACAACATTAATTAGTCGTTCCATTCTCATTCATAATAAATTCATTACCACCCTCACCATCCCAACCAATTATATTGTTATGTCAGCAAAGGTAAGCAATTTTCAAGTCGATTATGGGATGTAAGGTATGTACAACTTTTACTTTAAGTAGGTAATTATTGTGAATAAAAATAAATAATGACACGTTCCACCACCCCTTTCCAAACATAGTAAATTGTGTGGATTGTACGTTTGCTTGAGGTGCGATAGTTTATGCGCTTTTTCCATGCAAAGTTTGTACACCTAAAAACGTTCATCACGTTTAATTAATTAAATACTAGCTATTTGATTAATATTCCAACTATGAATAAATAAATTTTCAATTTATTTATATTGTTCACCCTTCTCTAATTCTCCAAATCTAAAAAATATTCTTCTAAATTAATTAAATAAACAAAGTTCCCTAAACTTGTTTTATTTAATTATCTTCACTAAATCCAATTAGGAATTAGAGCACATTTCTACAACTTTTTGTGCCACCTCACCAAGGTCACATGAAAATAAATAACTCTAATTTTTAATTAGATTTATCTTCAACTCATTTCAAAAAGCACATGGCTCATTTCCTCCCACACTTCCAACAATTTTGGAGCACATGACTTATTCTTCCCACACTTCCACCCACTTTTGGAGCACATGATTTATTCCTCCCACACTTCCACCAATTTTGGAAGCACATGGTCTTCTCTTCACACACTTGAATCTTCCATCCAAATGGCATGTTGCCCATTGGTCAAGAGATTCTCCCATCCAAATGGCATGTTGTATTTGGTCAAGGGGACAACATCTTGATTCTCTTCATCTTCGCCATCCATTCTTCTTATTCGATCTAGATCATTGATTATCGCCACCTCACTATATGCTTGGAAAAGGCTATAAATACAACCCTTGGGCCTTGTATTTTGCATCCACATTTGAAGTAAAGTTATCATGTAGGTTTATCATTGGAGCTTGGAGCATTCTTGGAGTCTTATAGCTATTTTTTACATCATGTTTTGCTTTGCATTTACATTTTAGCTTTAAATCTTGCATCATAGTTGCATTTTAGATTAGTTCATTTTAAGTTTGTGTTTGAGCATATGTAGTATCATGCATAGAATCATATATATCACTACCATAGTATCCACCTCCACTTGTTCATTTATCATCAACATCATCCTTCACTCATCATAGCCTTCATAATCATTGTTTGCATATAGTTTCATGTAGGCATTAGATTAGCTTGCATGTTGAATACTAATCTCGTTTCTTAAGTGTCATTCTAATAACCTTTGTGCACATAGAAATTTGAGGGCCAAAAAGGTTAAAAGAATCATTAAGAATAGAGGACAATGAGACATTTTTGAAAAATTTAGTTTGTTGCAAATTAGAATAGTTTCTTTGCTTTGAATCTTTGAATATAAATCATTTCATTAAGGTTTGTGTTGATACTAACTTTGCACATTTCACACAAGACACAAAATAGTGCCCACCGTGGGGCCGGCCGTGCCCCGTTTATTACACTAACATGCTTGAAAATTTATGTTCATAGGTTCAAACATGAGCCTCTTGGAGTCTCTTACACCCATTTTGGAGCCTCTTGGAGCGTCTTGGAAGCCTTTTGCACCCGTTTTGGAGCCTCTTGGAGCCTCTTACACCTATTTTGACACCTTGGGTCTTTGTTTTGGTTCCTTTTGTCTTTGTTTTGGCACTTTTTGTAGTTTCCAAGAGCTAATACTCTGTGTTTTTGATTTGCAGGTTTCCCAAAAATGCTTTTCAAAGACACTCTTATCAAACTATTGACATATTACAGGGGTTGGAAGTGATTTACATGTTTCCTTTTGGTTAAGATAGGAACATAGCTTGATTAAAAGGTTAATGAAAACCACGTTTCCTTTTGGTTAAGTTAGGAACATAGCTTAATTAACGGGTTAATGAACACCATGTTTTTCATGCTTGATGGATGGTAGGCATATGCTCTCCCCTTAACTAGGTGATCAAAAAGCTAGACCCATTCACTTTTTGTGTGCAAGTGTGAGTGGAGTATATGGTGTGTGTTCTCTCTTTATTCATGTGGAATAAAGATTGATCGAACTACGGGTATACTTGCTCGCTTTTGTTTATCTTAGTGAGCCTGCTTTGTGGGAAAAAGTAATCACCCAAGGGAACAACCCAACCGGTAACACGCTAAAGCCAAGCATATTTCCAGCCGGTATATAAGTGTGGATTCTAGAACAAAGGCTAGTATCACACAGTTGGTTCCAATGAGAAGGGAAACAATGGTCTCTCTCCGCATGGATGAATCCCTACGAACAAAAAGTCCTTACTAAAAGCCTTGTTGTAGTTTGTCCAAATCCTTTATCTGTTCTTTAGTGCAGCAATGGTTGTTGCGAAGGCATCCAAATTCTCGCAATTCTTAGTAGAGATGAAAAATATGCCATGGGAGATTCATGGGTATTGGTGCTTGGCTGCCCTGAGAAGTGAGTGTCGTGGAGGGGAGCTAGTGGGGTCAAGCATCTAGTCATCCGTGAAGAAAAAGTACGGTTGGGGTAAAACTCATGTGGAATCCAAAAGAGTACATTTTTTCACAACCTTAGTGTACATGTGCTTGATGTGTCTTTATCCAAGTGTTTTAAAAATAAACAAAACGTCACATATTGAAAGTGAAAACCCTGATTCAAAAGTGCATTTAGTGAAACAACAAAGTCTCCCATTGAAAAATCAGTAAAACCAAGCAAATTTTCAAAGAAACTTTCAAAAAACCAAGTCTAAACATGTTATGGCGCCTTTGGTCTCTATTTTGGCACCTTTTGTCTCTATTTTGGTGCCTTTTGTCTTTGTTTTGGTGCCTTTTGTCTCTGTTCTGACACTTTTTGTAGAACACAAAACAATGATTGAGGTTCATCTTTTGTCTGACAATCAGTCTTATCTTGGGAATCCTCAGAAGTATTCAACCAATCCTTAGGTAAAACAAAGTATAAACGTGCATGTTACCAAATGATTTCACGAAAGATCAAAATTCAGAAACCAAAGTTCACACCTCTTAGTCCAAAAGAACATCAAAGACAATTATCAACACTTTACAAATTTAGAGAGAGGTTGACCTTTAATTTCTACAAAAGCGCTTGCAAGAACAATCCTGAACTATACATGTTTTACTATTGTCAAAATCCATAACTTTTCCAAAGATTTGAGTACCTCATTTAGGGAGAACATTTATCGCCAGTTCCATAGTTTGAACCAAAACTTCAAGATTGTCTCAAGTCAAAGATCATTCCTTAGGTACCTTAGAAGTCTAAACTTATTCAAATTGACCTCTACAAATGGAATTTTCCAACCTAAACCAAGATCTAACATCACAAAGTACCAACATCATCAAATTTATCACACCTTTGATTATTAGGCCTAGTTTCATCATCAAGATTTATCATCCTCTCATCACGAAACAAAGCTACATATTCAAATCCAACTTAGTCTCATTAGAATTGGTCATTCTATTTGACTTAGTTGTGATCCTTGGTACTTTTCCAAAACCTAGATCAAAGTTTAGTCTAAACTATAACACTTGTATTCCCGTTCAAACAAGGTTACAAAAATGAAAACTTAAGGAAAAAGGACTTGAAAATCAAAACATTGAAGAGTTGAATCTTGAAACTCCAACCATTTAAACTCTAATCATTGAGACTCAAAACATTGAAACTCAAAAAAATGAAACTCAAACCACCATGGTTGGAATAGATGAGGATCAATTGAATGCTTTAGCTCATCAAATGAAATACCTTCAACAACAAATCTGGGATATGCAAAGGGAAACAACCAAAAAAAGATATTTGTTGTTAGAAATCTATTCTTATCCATCTGACAGAAATACATACATGACACCTTCTTCACCAACAACTACATCATCCAAGTTCATCTCCCATAAGCCAAAATAAATCTCAGGATTCTTTCACCCAAGTTAATGATTCCGTTCAACCACCTTCTTCTATCATATATTCTATATCCAATGATTCATGTCAATCTCTCAGTCCAAACCATGTTGTCATAGATTCCTCTACACCACAAGATCAAAACATTCTTTCCACTTCATCCAATGATACCAAAATTCCACAAGTTCTTCCAATATTTGACCAAGACCGAATCTCTCAAGAATTCTATGATGATCCCCTCCTTTCACTTTTCATCCACAAGGATTCCCTTCCATCTCAAGAAAAATTATCCTTACAAGTCCTCCTTCCACTCCATATGATGAATCCATACCATCTCAAGATTCCATTGCATCCCAAGAGCATGATAATTCTTCCATCTTATCTAATGATGTCCTATCACCCAATGATCAAGATATGCTTTCTACAAAATCTCATGATTCCCTTCCTCATCAGATCAAGATATGCTTCCATCTGAGGATATCCCTTCATTTCATGAGGATGTTCATCCTTCTCAAGATCAAGATATTCCTTTCACACCACTACATGATGATTCCACACCTAATAAAGAGCAAGATGCTTCATTTTCTACACCTCGTGGTCCTCTTCAAAGTCAAGATAAAAGTACCCCATCATCCCCATGTCAAGATCCTATCACACCTATACAAGCTATCCATGAACCCCACACCTACAAATTGGGATTCTCCACCTTCATCCACTCTGGTTTACTTCCAACACCTATCCTTTCATCCATATCATATCCTCCCCAAAATGGACTTGCATCTTGTTTCACAAACAACTCATATCCCATTGGTAAATGAATGTGTCAAATTATGAACTACAAAGGCAAAGGATTAGGCCTTCATGAACAAGGTATCCTAGAACCCCTTTATGTCCAACAAAATCCATATTATCACGGCCTTGGTTATACACCTAAGTGTCCTAGTCCATCAAACCTGGCATCTATCTTAGGTCCTCATCCTAATCCACCAAACCTACCATCTATCCTAGGTCCTCATCCTAGTCCATCAAACCTTCCATCTATCCTAGGTCCATATCCTATTCCTCAAGAACAACAAAGGCACACATCCTTGATCTGCTTTCAAAATTCTACCTCCAGTAACTCATCCATGATACCTCCATACCATTCATCTCAATCCACCTCTCCTATTGCTCTTGGAAGTAATTTGGGTGCCAAATGTCAAAAGCTTCTATATCAAAATCCACATGTATTAAAGGATCAACATGTCTCCTCAAAGAGACATGCAAAAATAAAAGAAAATTTGATCCAAAATCAAAGGAAAAATAAAAAAGGCCACAAAGGCCCATCAAAGCAAAAAGGAAATTTTCAAAGACCATAAAGGTCCATAAATCAAAAGAAAATTTTGAAAGGCCACAAAATCCCATCAAAGAAAAAAGAAAAAATTCCAAGGCCACAAAGGCCCATAAAGAAAAAACCTCAAAGGCCACAAAGGCCCACAAAGAAAAAATCAAAGTCAAAAGTCATGTGGATTTCAAAAAGTCTCATAGAAGCAATAAAATCTAAATTGGCATCCAAATTTGCTAATCCAAAAGCTTCCTCCAATTTTCCATCTAAAAAACTATCACCTTCCAAATCTATTTTTCCTCCATCACTCCACCATCCTTCAAGGTGTGTGCCAATGTTGACCTTGCAATCCTTTCCATCTATCCATCAACAAACCTTCCCACCTCCTATCCATTATCCAACATTCATCCCCCATTTTTCTCCTTTAATCCAAACCTTTGGATAAGTCCTTAGTTCTTCCATCATACCTTTTATAGGCCAACATTTATGAGTTTAATCCCCATGGACATGGTTTATTAAAGGGATATTTGGTAGTGAAACTTGATGCATAAGTCCTTCCTCCATCTCCCTATCATCCACATCCTATTTTCCATATTCCTATTGCACTCTACACTTGGGGGGAAAGTTTCGTCCATCTTATCATTCCTTACATTTCCACGTTTAATCTTGACAAGGTTAACGATCTTCTTGAACATCATATATCTTATCTTATATGCTTTATCCATATCTTTTGTACCATATCTTTCATCTTATCCATATTCCATCATTCTTCCACAATACATCATTTCTTCTCGTCCTTGGTCTTGATGAGGAATAGGGGAAAAGTACTTGGGCCTTGTGTTTATATCTTACCTAGTTGATCTTGATCATCCCATTCATTATCCTTATCCTTTCATTCTTCCCTTCCATATCTCCTATCTTATGGAAATCCATGTCATCATGTCCCTTTGCAACCTTGAATCTTATTGTGCAAATCATATTTGAGCCTAGCTGTAAAACATTATCCAATCCTCATATCTTTTGTCAATCAATCATCAAAAATCATCAATCTTATCATACTTAGAGGAAATCAGTGATCCTAAGTACTTATCATCATCATGCCTTATGGAATCAATCATTCCTGGCATTTTACTCAATCAACCATTATCATCTTTTGACAAGAGATATGTTGCTTGTGTGATATGTTTTGCAGTGAATCTTTCATTTTGATCTATCATTTATCCATGGTTGCATTGCCTCTTTTGTGGGGAATCTTGTTTCTTCAATCGGTCATATTATATCATATCATCCATCACACTTCCATATTTGTGTCCGTCATGCATCCATGTCTGCATCATAGCTTGATCCAGTGTTTGTATCATGATCTCCCCTAGTACTACTTAGCCCATTCTAAAAATCAGTTTGTCCTATCACATCGCACTGGGGGCATGCCCTGCATTGGATCAGATTCGTGTACATTCTTGAGGTCATAAAATCAAAAATCCAAAAACATTCATAAAATCAAAAATCCAAAAACATTCAGAAAATTGAAAATCCAAAAACATTCAAAACATATCAAAAAAACCAAAAACATGTCAAAAAAGTAAAAAAGACAAAAACATAATCATCTTGTCGAACTACGTGGTCTCTGCGTGTACAACGTAGGTAAGGCTAATCTGTTGATCAACCCTTGAGGTTCCTAGGATAGGTCTTTAGGTTAGGTTTTGGTCATCACAGTCGTGTCTCACCTTGGATTGGGGGCAAAATCCTGAACTCACTGGGGGCAATAAACTTTGAGCTTTAACCAACAGACAAACAACAGTGGGGAAAACACAACCCAAAATAATGATCATAGTGCAACTCAATGTTGAACATCAATCACACAAACATAAATGCATCAAACACCCAAATCAAAACAACCAAATCAAATCAAAAGTGAACTTCAAATGGATGATGTTCTTTCTGAATCATGGGTTTATCACGTTAAACACAAATGTTCAATTGTTGTGCTTTGATTTTTGTTATCATATATCTAGAGCCCCTTGATGATGTATCGAACTAGAGGAGCCATGAAGGAGTTTGATTTTTCTTTGTCTGTTGTCTGTGAGTTTCTCATTATTACTGTGCAAATTATCGTGAGACGTGCTCTATAAAGTATCACTAATGACATTCTGAATTTTCATAGGAAAACAATTTACTCTTGTCTGTTTACGCAAGCAATACTCAGGTCATCTCGGTTTAATTATACTTAGATGGTTGTGTTAACTTGCACTATCAAACATCATGGAAGTAGTACTCAGGTCATCATGGTCTAAATATACCATTGATGCTTGTACTCACTTTCAACATTTTAAAGGCCCAATGATGATAAAAAGCACAACAAATCGGTTGTTACGAATGCCAACTTTTGTATACGAGATATGTATGTTTAGAGTAGATTGCATCCATGTTAGTTTGCATTTGTATCTATGGAATTTCCAAAGCTGCAACAATGATGTTATCTCTTGCATCAAAGGATTGAGTACACTTGACATTGCCAAAAACACATCATTTTCATATAATTACACACCACTTGCATTATCATCAATTAGACAACATTCTCATTTAGTTGCATATCAGTTGCATCATCATTTTCATACATTGGAAAACATTATCACATCATTCATCCATCCATGCATCACATCATTATATTTGCATCAGAAAACATAAAAAGAAGTGCATTCTATCTCACTTGCATAATCATAATCATCTGATTCATTATTAATGGATTAAGAAATTGGTCCATTAAGAAGATTGAAAGACATATCCAACAGAGTAAGATTTCCATGAAGAAAAACCTGCTGAAAGGCATGATTGATTAACAAGGATATAATGCCCTTGTTATGAACATCTAAAACTAGTAGTGAAGATGAATTTGTTATTACTCAATTCCAAGATTGACAAAGGACTCGCTGGATCAACATAACATGCATTATCATATCATCATTGCATACATTCCATAATCATCATTACATCACCTCATCATTACAAAGCACCATAATCATCATTATCATCATCACATATAAACATCAACAGAAATATGAATTATCATGTGTTCATTTCATACATCATTCATTCATCCATTACATCATTTACTTGCATTAGAAAAGTATAAAAACATAAAATTCATCACATATCATTGGCATAATAAATCATCATAGGCTCATAACACATCAGTTGCATCATCATTTGCATCCATAGCATATCATAGCATTAGGGTCATCATCATGAACATGGAAATTAAATGCATATCATAATCATCATCATAACATGGAAATTAAAGGCATCATCGACATCTATCATCATATCAACACATAGATCATAATCATCGATGCATATCATATAACCTTAAAAATCATAATGTCAGAGTGTATGAGGATATCCAAAAGGTATAAAGAGATACATCAATATCAAAACTGGCGGTGTATCATAATGTCTCAAATCAAGAGGTACATCATCAATGTCTCAACTGAATCAATGTGTACATCAGGTCTCGGTACATCATCAAGTCTCAGTACATTAATCAATCCTATACTGGGGCATATCAATCAATCAGAGAAGTCAAACCAAATCTCCCAATCAAATCCAAATCCACCTGCACTAGATGCGAAAATCCTCCTATGATCATAACATATCGCAAATCAATAATCTTATCAATCAATTCAACCTCGCCTATCATGAGGTTCATCAATCAATTCAACCTCGCAGATCATGAGGTTCATCAATCAATGCACCTTGCCTATCATGAGGTTCATCTATCAATCCAACCTCGCCTATCATGAGGTTCATCAATCAATGCACCTCGCCTATCATGAGGTTCATCTATCAATCCAACCTCGCCTATCGTGAGGTTCATCAATCAATTCAACCTCGCCTATCATGAGGTTCATCAATCAATCCAACCTTTCCTATCATGAGGTTCATCAATCGATTCAACCTCGCCTATCATGAGGTTCATCAATCAATGCACCTCACCTATCATGAGGTTCATCAATCAATCCAACCTCGCCTATCATGAGGTTCATCAATCAATCCAACCTCGCCTATCATGGGGTCAATCAATCAAACTATCATTGATCCTCACCTATCATGAGGTAAATCATCAATCTATCATTGATCCTCACCTATCATGAGGTCCATCAATCAATCAAACTATCATTGATCCTCGCCTATCATGAGGTCAATCGTCAATCTATCATTGCTCCTCATCTATCATGAGGTCAATCATCAATCTATCATTGATCCTTGCCTATCATGAGGTCAATCATCATCATCCTATCATTGATCCTCACCTATCATGAGGTCAATCATCAACTATCACATCAACATCATCAAATCAATCGACTAAACGCGATCATCAAACATCAAACACAAGGAGGCAACATAAGGCATCAATTAATCAATTAATCAATCAATCTGGTAGGCTCAATCTTCTTTTTCGGGAGATAAATCATTTTTGGATCATAAAATTTTGAAATCATCACCAAATCATCAGAAAATCATCAAAATTGTCAAAAATTCCAAAAAATCCTAAAGCTTCCAAAATTCATCAATTTATCTCCCGAGGGGGCATATATTCGTCAGTACCTGAAAATCAATGTCTAGGGCATCAAAAAAAATTATGAGCATTGGTATCAAATTTTTCTTTGAAGCAACGTGTAAACACATTACTTCAAAGAGGGAAAAAATGTATACACCTAAAAACGGTCATCACCTTTAATTAATTAAATACTAGCTATTTGATTAATATTCCAACTACGTATAAATAAATTTTCAATTTATTTATATTGTTCACCCTTCTCTAATTCTCCAAATCTAAAAAATATTCTTCTAAATTAATAAAATAAAAAAAGTTCCCTAAACTTGTTTTATTTAATTAATCTTCACTAAATCCAATTAGGAATTAGAGCACATTTCTACAACTTTTTGTGCCACCTCACCAAGGTCACATGAAAATAAATAACTCTAATTTTTAATTAGATTTATCTTCAACTCATTTCAAAAAGCACATGACTCATTTCCTGCCACACTTCCAACAATTTTGGAGCACATGACTTATTCTTCCCACACTTCCACCCACTTTTGGAGCACATGATTTATTCCTCCCACACTTCCACCAATTTTGGAAGCACATGGTCTTCTCTTCACACACTTGAATCTTCCATCCAAATGGCATGTTTCCCATTGGTCAAGAGATTCCCCCATCCAAATGGCATGTTGTCTTTGGTCAAGCGGACAACATCTTGATTCTCTTCATCTTCGCCATCCATTCTTCTTATTCAATCTAGACCGTTGATTATTGCCACCTCACTATATGCTTGGAAAAGGCTATAAATACAACCCTTGGCCCTTGTATTTTACATCCACATTTGAAGTAAATTTATCATGTAGGTTTATCATTGGAGCTTGGAGCATTCTTGGAGTCTTATAGCTATTTTTTACATCATGTTTTGCTTTGCATTTACATTTTAGCTTTAAATATGCATCATAGTTGCATTTTATGTCCCATCTTGCATCATAGTTGCATTTTAGATTAGTTCATTTTAAGTTTGCATTTGAGCATATGTAGTATCATGCATAGAATCATATAGATCACTACCATAGTATCCACCTCCACTTGTTCATTTATCATCAACATCATCCTTCACTCATCATAGCCTTCATAATCATTGTTTGCATATAGTTTCATGTAGGCATTAGATTATCTTGCATGTTGAATACTAATCTTGTTTCTTAAGTGTCATTCTAATAACCTTTGTGCACATATAAATCTGAGGGCCAAAAAGGTTAAAAGAATCATTAAGAATAGAGGACAATGAGACATTTTTGAAAGATTTAGCTTGTTGCAAATTAGAATAGTTCTTTGCTTCGAATCTTTGAATATAAATCGTTTCATTAAGGTTTGTGTTGATACTAACTTTGCACATTTAACACACACACACAAATTAATAATGGAAGTACAATGAGGCCCAAATGCAACAATTAATTCATGTCCCATCGGCTGTATTAAAGTACAAATGGTTGAAAATTTTACATTTTCTTTAATCTGTGTTACAGTTTTGATTAAATAGTTTTTCACCTTTTGAACGCCATGGCATTTAGTAGAAATTGAGCAGAATCACAAGAAAGGGACATGGGAGGAGCCAAGTGAAAATCAAATCCAACTTCCATAGACAAGTTATTGGCACAATATTTCAGAATTGTTTCAGAGGGTTGGGTGGCTAGAGTTTATGAAGAAATTTGAAGGGCACAATGAGCAGTTGGTAAAAGAATTTGTAGAGAATTTCTCAGATGGTCAGTCTATGGTACGTGGCAAGAGATTCAAGGTAAGCCTTCATATCATTTCTTGTTTATATAGTATTAGAAATGAGGGTATAAATTTTTCATAAACCACAAATATTTCCTATCAAAGAATGGTAGAGCTTTTTAGTTAGGAGGGAGAACCTAGTCCTTTGCTTGTTGTTACCACTTAGGGGAAGAACAAGGGATTTCAAAGAATATCAATTCTAGAGCCATGAAGAACAATAGTTGCTTGGATTATTAGATATTTCACATGTGAGAGACAATGTGTTGTCATAGTAGGTCCACCTTTTCGGCTACTCACTCATTTGAGCCATGGCGCTGGAAACCCTGAATTTAGGGTTAACCTTCTCACATTTCTTAGTGATTCTATTGTTAACATGATAGAAAGATTCATAATTGGTTTAGGGCCGCTAAAACATCATGGCCTCATTCATTTAATCTATAAACATCATTTTTGAAGAAAAACGAAAGGGAAGTGGCAAAAATTTCTTCAAAAAATTGAAAACCCAGAGCCCACAAGACATTTTGAAGAAGGTGAGTCATTTGGTTGGGTGACTCAAAATTTGAAAGAGCTTTCCCCTGAGCCCTGAGATGTTTTTGAACTCCAACATACCAAAACAATTCCTGATGGAGGAGTGTCAAAAATTTCACCCAATATTTCAGAAACCCCTGGAAATCAAGAAAATGTAGACATGATAAATTCTAGAGATGAGAATACTCCTCCTCGCAGGAAGAAAAAGAGGTCTAAAATAACATCGCAGACACCTCCTCCTTTAAGGAGAAGTAAACGATTGTCTACTAAAATTAGTGGTGCAGTAGCTTGTGATCAATTAAATGTCCCTAAAATGAAAGAGGCACGACCAAAAACCACATAATATTGTAGCCCAATCATTGGAAAATGAGGTTCAACCATGTGTAGAAACAACAGAGGAAAGTGAAGAACAAACCAATAAATCCCTTGAGGCTCAGAGGGAGGATGTGCCACTTCAGTCAAGACAATTAGAGATAGGGGAACAATCACCACACTATATGGGTGTTCAAGATGAATCTGTAGAACAATTGTCTCCCCTGGTTGCCAATGTTATTGAGCAAGGTTCATTTGAGGTACATGATGAAGAAAATATAACTAGTAATGCTGTAGAAATTCTTAATTTTCCTTTTTCTACCAATATGGAGGTTGAGAAATTTGATAATAGAGAAACAAAGTTAGAAGAATTAAAAGCAAAAATTATTCAATTGAAATGTAAATTGCAACAAAATGAAGAACATGTGAATAAGTAAAAGCAATAAATTAGCATGCAAATTGAACTTCTGATGCAAAAAGATCAAGAAATTTCAACTTTTAAGGTTCAAATAGAACAAAAAGATAAAACCATTGAAGGGTTGTAGTTTTCAGTACAAGAGATTGATGGAAAAATAAAGAATTTTTGGTCATTTTATCTAAAAAAGATAAACAAATTAAGAATTTAACTGATAATTTGATGCAATCACTCACATCTTTTGTAAAAGAGTAGGGAAAATAGAAATCTGAGCTCAATGCATCCTTGAGAAAAATTGTTGAGTTAGAACAAGATTTGCAAGAAATTAATGTTAAACCAATAGTGGAGTCAAAAGATGTACAGACCAAACCAACCAAAATGGAGTGGTTCATATTCCTCCATTGTTGGTTAAATAGATGGAAAGATGTTATTTCCTAAGACAAGTAGGGGCAGAGAATGCTAGACTTAAGAAGGAAATAGTTTTATTAAAAGAATCATATGATAGGATTTATCAGGCTAAAATAGATGCATGCCAAATTGGGGAGTTATTATTAGCCTATAGGAGACCATCCAGGTTGTATTCTATGTTTTTGAATGAGAAATTGTTAAGATGGAAACTGTTGAGAATTTCTTGCAATCTACCTCATGATCCAGATGATGAGCAATTTTTAAAAGCATTTAAAGAGGAAACACCTATTCAACAAAAAATGCTCTGTGAATTCTTTGTACATAATATGTTTTTAGAGAGACATACTCATATCTTTGTCAACCTCTTTGTTGGAGAAGTACATCTTAGAGCATTCATGTCCACTATGCAAAATCATATTTAGTGGCAGGAAAGGACCAAAGACTATTTGCAAGTAGCAAGGACTATGGACTTTAGATGAGATACTCTAATAGAAAACCCTTTGCCTTTAAAGCTCAATTTAAAAGTATTAAGAGCTATGAAGCTGTGAGAAGTAAATATAATGATAATCTTCGGATCTGTTTTGAGAATTTCACAATACAGGGGCCAAAATTGATAGAAAAAGCATGGAGTATCTGTGAGGAGATGTACACTCCTCTGCCTATGTATCTTAAAAAGAGAGAGGCAATTTCACCTACCAATATAAAGTGGTTCTACAGATGGGATGAGGCATTGGAAGAGATACTACAACAACTTAAAATTGAATGGATAGGGATGAGGTATAAACCTCCATTACTTCTTTAGCCACCCCCTCTAGTACTTGTCACTACAAAGTAGAATCTTGAGAACTTACATTCATGGAAAGTAAGGGTTAAATATGATGAGGGTTTTCTTAGAAGTCATGATGATTGGGATAGAGAAGCAAAGGATCCATATGACCTCAGTACCAAATACGGTGAACTAAATAGGAACGAGGATATGGAAAGGTAGAGGACACAGTAGAGAGTAGGAAGACTTGCTAAGGCCTAGGAAAGGGAGAGTGATGAGGTATAAATAATCTCATGATTATAATAAGTCAAATACCCTTGTTTCTACCAATCACTTTAACCCTGACAATTGATTGTTTTTAGGATTAATAATTGCTTACTTTTTGTAAACAATAAATAAATATATTTTCCTAAATCAATTGAAATTAGCTGACAAATTTTGATATAATGGTATAGTTTTCAATCATTGTACAAGACATTTGATCGAGTGGAATTTAAGTGAACTTCAAACAGTTGAAGATAGAGCATCAGAAGTCTAGGTGTTGGAAATTCAGGAGTGCATAGTGGAACAAGTCCTTTTAATGCTTTTTGTTTAAAAACTTTATAGTTCCACTTTGAGCCTTTAATATGTTTTATGTTATGGACCTCAGTCAGTTGGTTAGTTGAAATTCTATTAGAAGACTTTTTCAATGGTGATCTTCCACCATTTGAAATTTAGGATTTTGTTAGCAGTTTAGTATATATATGTAATTGCCATAAATAATGCATACTTGATATCATTATGCTGTTATGATATACTTTGAACTATGTCTCTGTGTTACACTTTTCTGATATGAATAAAATGAACTTTGTTAGTCTTATTTTAAGTTGCTAGTTTTGTGTAATGGAATTATCATGATGGATTCATTTTGAAGATACGAAAGTTCATGTGATTTGAGTTAATTGTAGGCATATCGAGAGCTGGCCACTCAAGGGATCTCATAGGATAGATAAGTATTTTCATTTTTAATGTTGTTTCCTTTATTTTGTATATGATAAATTTGGATGAATGTTATTTGTGTGTGTAAAGCTCTGTCAAATATTTATGTAGGTCGTAGTTTTGAATTTGCAATCTTTAAGTTCTGTTTATTTGGAAATTCCAAAGCATCCACTCCTGTTGTTAGTTACAAGTTGTCAAGTTTACTTACTGTCAGCAGTTAGTCATTAGCCATTAGTTGTTTCCATTTAAATTTTACAGTTTTACTGCAAGTGTTTCTTCTTAGGTAACTTATATGCTTTCTAGTTTAATTGTCTCATGCTTTCTAGATTAAATAACTTCATGCTTTCTAGTTTAATTGCTTTCTAGTTAAATTCTTATTTACAACCTTTTCAATAATTCAAAAAATATAAGAGAGATAGCCAAGATGTCCCCTATTGTATACAACCTTCGAACACTACCCGGTCGATATAATTGATACATTTTCAACTAAAGCGATAGGACCTCACGACAGTCTGTCACTCCTTGTAAGGTTTCCATGAACAACCTTACTGAAACGTCTTCATGTTCCACACCAAGAACACCACATACAATATAAAAATCAACAATATATTCATCAAGATGTTTTCTATCTCCATAGAATTTAGGGATGTTCTTACGTGAAACCCGAGGAAGTTCATGCAAAGGTGCCGCAAAATGAAAAGGACGAAAGACATTACCCCAAGGACCTTGTGGTGGTTGAGCTACAATTATTCCTCGATTGAAAGGAGGGGAGACAAACCTTTGAATTGGTGTTATAGGTACACCTCTTTGAATGCTAGTGTGTAGTCGTAAATTTGCACCCCTTGCAATTTCACATGCATTTTTGTATCCGCTTTAGTGACTACTCCCTTAGCATCTTGTGTAGGCTCATTTTAGCCCCTGCATCATCCTTTTCCCCCTCTCAGAATGCTCTTAACCCCTTTTCAGCAACTACCCTCACGCGTCAGATTTTCATCAAACCTTGTGTTTCTCCCATTCATGTTGTTTTGTAGCGTGATGTGTCTGGACACTAGCGCACCACACAGACATTTGTGCACCACACTAGTGTCTTGTGACGTTTCAACATTCAAATGAATATTTTTGTGCATGTTTTCCACTTGTCACCTCCTTTTGTCTGTGGTAACGGTTGAGGACACCCTAACACAGCTCGGGAAACTTCTTTTCCCTCCTTAAAAGCAGTCTTTTCAATCCCTTTGGTCTTCAAAGTTCTTCTAACTTCTTTGTAGCACTTCTCTAGCTTCATTCTAGCCTTTAGATTCTTCTTCTCCCCTCTTGCTCTTTCTTGCACAAATCTCTTGTTTGTTACAAAAACCTTCTACAACACTCTCAAGCTCTCATTGCACCTCTTTGCAACACACTCTTGAATTTTACAGCTCTCTTGTCTCCCTCTTTGGCTTCCTTAAGCCTCACAAATTCATCTCCTTCACTTCATGCTTGTGAGCATCCTGGGATTCCACATCCCCTATCTACTACACCTATACTTTGTGATACGGGTTCTCCTCCTCGAGCGAGGATTGCTTTTATCAGCTCTTTTGTGATACGGGTTCTCCTCCTCGAGTGGGGTTTGCTTTTATCACATCACATTTTCTTACTTCTATTCTCTTTATCTTTTTGGTTGTCTGTGGAGGCAAGAACACCAAAACGGGGGTTTGACTGAGGCAAACCCCTATACAGCCCCAACACTTTCTCTCAATCTTACAGATGCAGGTATTGAAGATATCTACTAGCTGGAGGCTTCATTACTTGGGTTTTCGTGAGCATTTTTCTATCTCTTATTCTCCTACTTTATCATTTATTCTTTAATTTGCTTTAGTTCTATCACGTTCCGTTATTTTCCTATGCTTTAGAAGTTCTCAGAAATCGAAGTAGTAGTATTCATTTAGCTATTTTTTGTGATAAGTTCAATTTTTGGTCCGTACGAGATGCCAACATGCCTCCAGGATGCCAGTGCGCCGCACTGTCGTTTGTATCCTGCACTGCCATCCTTTGGTCGAGAGCTTGATAGTTTGTCCAAAAAATCTGTGACTTGCTCTTTTTTATTCTAGAACTCTCACGCTATTCTTGAGGTATTTTAGGGAAGTTCGCCCCGTGAGGTTCTCTGAATGAAGAGAACTCATGAGTAGTGAATCCCCCTTCTCTACATTTTGGTGAACCTGACGTAAAGAGGGTATTTTAAAAAAAACTAGGAATTTATTTACCCCTACTTGGTAGGGTCATAACTTTTGACTTGGTGCTCAGAATTCATAACCATTTGCGCTGTTAGAAAGGTCTCCTAGATAACTAGTTCAATCCCTAAAATACTATGCCTTCAAATATCAAATTTTAGGGACCGATGCAAGTCTTGACCTCAAATTTTTCTCCAAAGACCTCTGAAAATGCAAATTACTAGAACCTAGAAAATAATGAAAAAATCTAAAAATCTAGATTTTTTAGTTCTATCACCCCAAAATGAATTTAATATCTTCTTTTATTAGTTCAATATCTATTTTTTCTGAAAACATTAATGATGTTCCATTTCATGCATATGACGGTGAGTTGACTTTACCCATGTCACTTGATATCTTTGATCCTTCTCACAAAAGTCCTCTCACTTCAAAGGATATTTTGTTGCAAGAAGATGAAATCATTAATACCTTTCTTAACATTATAAGACCTTCTCTTGATTCTCATGCACTCTCTTCTAGAGATGATGTATTTGTGAATGATGTATCTACCCTTCATTCCAATGCACTCTCTTCTAGAGACGTTGCATTGGTGAAGGATGAATCTCATCTTTGTTCTAATGCACTCTATTCTAGAGATGTTGCATTAGCGAATGATGAATCTCCTTCCACATTTGATCCTATTTGGATCAATCTTGAGAATATATCTTCAAATAGTTATTCCACTAGTTGTGATGACTTTGTAAATGTAATCTATGTCTCTGCTGCCCCTTAAAGGCCTAAGAGACTAGTCATTTACGTGACTCTGGCTAGTCCTTCTCCTAAAAGGATTTGTTCTATCGATAGTGTCCCATTTGATAGTGATTCCCTTGATATTTCTAATGCTCCCTCTTGTAGAGAGGTAGCCCATGATAATAGAATGAATAAACAACCAATCCTTCCTCAAGTACCTAAACCTACGACTAAAGCACCCAGTGACTATGATCCTGACGAGCAACCTCGAGTTACTTTGGCTAAGATCTCATTATAGGACTTGCTTCATTCTAATCTAGTTTATCAAGGTATGCTTCAAGAAGCCTTGCAAAAGATCCTCTTTCCTTCTTCCACTAGGCCGGTAGATGTTGGTGCGTTGATGGCTTATATTTGTGCGGATTCACCGAATATTATGTTCTATCCACAAGAATTCCTGCCTTCAGAAGTACATAAGCAAGAAGACCCTCTAATGATCATAGTCAACATTAATAATATTGGTATTAGACATACTCTCATTGATACTGGTTCGGTGCTCAATGTATGTAGCATTGATTTATTTCCTAAGATTAATATTGATTCATCTTCTCTTAATTCTTCTTCTGTTATCATTCATGGGTTCAATAATGTTGGTTGGAAACCTTTAGGCATGATAGTCTTTCCTTTGAGGTTGGGGCCCATTACCGTACCTACTCTTGTATATGTTATGCTAGAAAAATTACCATATAACCTTCTTCTTTGTAGGTCATTGATTCATGCTATGGATGCAATATCGTCTACCTTACATAAATCTATCAAGTTCATTTGTAATAATCAAGTAGTCACAGTCAAAGCTGACCTTGAGGCTATGCACTTATGTGAGATGGTAGTTTTTGGTTAGGCTTCAGTTGTGCCTACTCTTATTCCTTTAGTGTATTTCAATGTGCTAACATCTACTCCTGTAGTACCTACTACAAAGGACACTCTTGAGATAAATGTACCTGAGGAAGATCCTTCTGAAGCAAGAAATCTCAAGCCTACTCCTACCTCTTCTCAAAAGAATGCATGTCTTGGTGATGATTGGGGTTCCTTAGACTTTACAAACTCCTTCAATGGGAAGCATAAAGTCAACCTGGTCCACTTAAACCTTCCAATAACATCATGCACACCCTCTATCAAAGATGATTATTCTTTTGTATCGCGGGCTAGTGTGAGCAACAATTGTAATGTCCTTGATGTCGATCCTCCTCCTTCTGAGGAAGATGATCACACTTCTATTGAAGACGTTAATGTTGGTAATCTTGTCAGGAAGATGATGGTGATCTCATAGAGGAGTATAATCCCCATTACCAGAATAATACTCTCCATGTAGATCCTCCATTATTTGCTATCTTCGTGCCTTCTTCTTGTGAGCAGTCAAGCTTTTCTCCACAAGAGAAAGGGTTGCTTCCTGCTCCTCATTCTTTATTTGAAAAAGAGTGTATTTTGTTGAATATTTTAAAAGCCCACTTGATCACTCTGCATTCTCCTACACATAAGAAATTTCACAAACATGATAAAGAAAATCATTCTTGCTATGCATACCATCGAGTGCTTGGCCATTCCACTAGTGAATGTAAGGCCTTGAAGGATAAAATACAACAACATTGTGATTTAGGTGCCATCACTCATTTATTTGTTGATGCACCTTCTTCTTCTTCAAATGACAAGTGATATCGAGGTTTACCTCTATCTTGCATGTTCTAAATATCTTGCATGGTTCTCCTCCCTTGTATGCTGGGGACAGTGATAAATTGTTCTAGATATGTGTGTCCTTCTTTAAGGACCCCCTCTCTTCTCTCTATCTTTCAATTGAAGCATCCTTGAGTGACCCCTTTTTCTCTTGAAGGGTTCTTGAGGGACCCCCTTTGAAAGTTTGTATCTCAAAAGAATTCTATGGCGTCTAGCTTGTGGGTAGCCTGACTAGACCTATTTTGTATCTTTGTGTCTAGCTTGGGGGCAACCTGACTAGACCTCGCTTTTCAAAACAGTGCATCCCTTTTCTTTTGAAGGGTTCCCAAGGGACCCATTTGAAATCCTTCCAATTTGTTGATGGTCTACATGACTATCCACTTACTTGCTTGCATGGCTGCTTTTTTCTTTGGCATGTTTTATCTATGAATTAACATGTTGCTTCACAAGTGCACCTATGAAGCCACTTTATGACTTTGCGGAGCCCCCTTTTCTAGGTTTCCTCCATGTGAGAGATCTTGGGGGATTCCTCCTTGTAGGTCTGTGGGCCTGTAAGGCGCTTTCATCTTGGTTTCCTCCATGTGAGATATCTTGGGGGACGCCTCCTTGCAAGTCTATGGGCCTATAAGGTGCTTTCATCTTGGTTTCCTCCATGTGAGAGATATTGGGGGACACCTCCTTGTAGGTCTACGGGCCTATAAGGCACTTTTTTTTTCTGTGGGTTTTCTCCATGTGAAAGATCTTGGGGGATACCTTCTTAAAGGTCTGTGGGCTTATAAGGAACATACTTCATAGGGCTTCCTTCATGTGAGAGATCTTGGGGGCTGCCTCCTTGTAGGTCTGTAGGCCTGTGAGATGCTTTCATCCTATGAGATTTGACAATTATTGGTCCGAGGGCCTTCAATGTACTTTGTTCAACTTCGAAGTTCCATGGAGATATGGAGTCCATTTTTTCAACTCTCCTTAGGTCCAAGGACTTGTGGATCCATCTCTCTTGGAATTTTCATTCCTTTCTAGCTTCTCCATCTTTCTCTTAAATTATTTTCTCTCTTCTCTTCTCTTTTGTATATACTAGATCAAAGATCTGCATCTTCATCCTAACTATATACCCTTCCTCTCCTAGTTTTATAATTCTTCTAAGTGTGTTATTTCTTAATTTGGGGATGATGCATAGTACTGAGACAACCTTCTACATCGAGGTCTCTTTACTTTGTTGACTCAAATCCTTTAGTTTTTTATGTGTTAACATCATTGTCTGGCGTAGGTTTTCCTTGTCTAATGTGTTTGTTTTGTAGGTCTTCAGCCTTAGGGCATGCTTCCTTGGTTTGAAGAGTTTTCTGCTTCCTCTACAGTATCCTTTTGGCATAATGATGTTATTTATGTTTAGTATATTTCCTTTAGCATGCATATTAGTGTAGAATCATATGCCTGCTAAAGTGGGGGCAAAATGTATAGTCATAAAATTGCACCCCTTGCAATTTCACATGCATTTTTGTATCCACTTTAGTGACCACTCCCTTAGCATCTTGTGTAGGCTTATTTTAGCTCCTGCATCGACCTTTTTCCCCTCTCAGTATGCTTTGAACCCCTTTTCATCAGCTACCCTCGCACGTTAGCTTTTCATTAAACCTTGTGTTTGTCCCATTCATGTTGTTTTGTAGCATGATGTGTTTGGACACTAGTGTGCCGCGCGGACGTTTGTGCACCATGCTAGCGTCCTACGACATTTCAACATTAAAACGATCATTTTTGTGCATGTTTTCCACTTATCACCTTCTTTTGTTGGTGGTAATGACCGAGGATGCCCTGAAACAGCTCAAGAAGCTTCTTTTCCCTCCTTAAAAGTAAATTTTTCAATCCCTTTGGTCTTCTAAGTTCTTCTAACTTCTCTCTAGCACTTCTCTAGCTTCATTCTAGCCTCTAGTTTCTTCTTCCCTCTTGCTCTTGCTTGCACAACTCTCTTGTTTGTTACAACAACCTTCTACAACACTCTCAAGCTCTCATTTCACCTCTTTGCAACACACTCTTGGATTTTAAAACTCTCTTTGTCTCCCTCTTTGGCTTCCTTAAGCCTCGTAGCTTCATCTCCTTCACTTCATGCTTGTGAGCATCCTGGGATTCCACATCTCCTATCTACTGCACCTATACTTCATGATATGGTTTCTCCTCCTCGAGTAAGGATTTCTTTTATCACCTCTTTTGTGATACATGTTCTCCTTTTTGAGCGGGGTTTTATTTTATCACATCACATTTGCTTACTTCTATTCTCTCTATCTTTTTGGATGTCCATGGAGGTGGAAACACCAAAACAGGGGTTTGACTGAGGCAAACCCCTATACAACGCCAACACTTTCTCTCAATCTTACAGACACAGGTATTGAAGATATCTACTAGCTGGAGGCTTCATTACTTGGGTTTTCATGAGAATTTTTCTATCTCTTATTCTCTTACTTTATCATTTATTCTTTAATTTGCTTCAGTTCTATCACGTTCTGTTATTTTCCTATGCTTTAGAAGTTCTCAGAAATCAAAGTAGAAGTAGTCATTTTAGCTATTTTCTATGATCAGTTCGCTTTCTGGTCTGTACAAGATGCCAGTGTGCCTTTGGGACGCTAGCATGCCATGTTGTCATTTGTATCCCACACTTTCATCCTTTGGCCAAGAGCTTGATAGTTTGTCCAAAAAATCTTCATGACTTGCTCTTTCTAATTCTAGAACTCTCGCACTGTTCTTGAGGTAGTTTAGGGAAGTTCACCCCGTGAGGCTCTCTGAATGAAGAGAACTCGTCAGTAGCGAATCCCCCTTCTCTACAACTAGAAGCTTCACTCGGAAGAGGTGATCTTACACATTTAGGAGGAAAAATCCACGTGCACTACAAAGGTGATATTTTCCTTGGAGGAAGAATACTAATGTTGTGTTTTTGCAACAATTCAAATATAGGATCAACTTGACCCTGCGCCCTTTCACCACATGTATAGCTTCTATTTTCCATAGTGTAGTCTTTGAAAATAAATGAAAATCAGTAGTAAAAAGACATATAAAAAATTACAATAAGACACTGGTATACTCGTCTACTTCAACATAAAATGTGAGTCTTTGGTTGCATGATCGTATCCCCAGCAGAGTCACCAAAAAATTGTTGTTGGGTGAATATTTTGTAATTCCTTTAACAATTACAAAATGGTAGTTTCATCCACAACTATGATGAGATTAATCTCTCCTCTCATAAAGGGGAGGCTCCCTTCTTATTTCTCTCTAAATCAACTAGAAATTAAACTAAGATTATGTACACTACAACTATCCATGAGGGCATCTCCTTCAACATATTCTCTTTTTTTTTTAGAATAAGGGAAACGAGTTACAATAATGGCCTTGATGTTCACTTTAAGTAATAAACTAAATAACACTAGTTGGTGCAATAATAGTCGATACCCAATTTTTTTAGTCATAAGAATAACAAGAATGATATCAACAAATGATAGTAACTTGGAAAAATCCACGAAAACCCAAAGTCCTAGTTCAAACATAACAACGACAACAACTTATAGCTCAAAGACTCCAAGTTATTCCCAAAGATGATTCCAAAGAGTAACCCATGTAGTAAGTTGTAGCTCAAAGACTATCAATGAACAACACCAAAATCCACAAGAATATAGCTAAAAATCGTAGCACAAAGACGACAAGTTCTCAACCAAATTCATTTACAAAACATATAGCTCCAAATGCAATATGATAGAACAAAGTCTATTAGTACCAAATATGAATTCTCCAAGTTAATAATGAAATAATACACCACTATAGATCAAATTCAAGATGATATGACAAGAGAGACATAAGATCACTCTTACATACAACAAACGTGCTCCAAAATAAAGGTTAGAGGCAATCTACTTCTTTTATTGATTAAATTTCAATTTGCACATTCAACTCAAATATTGCAAGTATGTTGTTCAAAATGACAACATTTTGTCTCAATAGATCAAAAGTTCCTATTACAAAAGAACTCCCTCATATATATAGAGGAGAGTTAAGAGCTAATCTAGGAAAGAAATAACTAAATTGACTTATTCAACAAGAGAGTCCAATTTGATTTAGGACTCTTTGTTTTTACATGTAATTACATGTTTGAACTTCATCGTTATCAAGACTTGAATTATGTTTGGAGATAGCTAGGACCCTTGTTATGGAATCCTTTATCGTGTTACAAGCTTTCTCATGCCTTCCTAAAAACACCTTTAGGCTGTCCAAAGTTAATTTAATATCCATCAAATTTTCCATTGCAACCACTAAGAAGGCTTGATCTTCAAATTCTCTTTGAACCATAATGGTGAATTCCTGGACAACTACATCTGAGGAAATGAATTTTTGGTTGTCATCAAGTAACTTACAAGGAAGCTCTTCAACCCTACTGACAAGATTCAAATCGTTGTCCTCATTGAATTTTTGAGCACTTTGTAAGTCGTTGATCAACTCCTTGATGATGTTCACTTTCTATGTCTTAGTCTCCTTTACCTCAAAAAATGCTTCCCTATTGGGAATGATCCCAATTTCCACTAATGTATCCAGTTTGAGCTTCTTCATTTTGACCCAAGCTTGCAAACTATCTTCCATGTCTTTTTATTCTTGGGATAGAGTATTAGTATTTTTGTCTAACTCTGATCTTATGTTTTTCATCTTTTCCATTTTCTCCATGAAGGATATTAAAAGTTGTGAACCTTGAGCAAACCATTCGGTCTAAGAACTCACCAACTACCATGCCCCTTGTATACACTTTTTCCACCTTCTAGACCACTGGATCCTCAATGCTTGCGACCACAAGTTCAACTAACTCTGAAGACTAGGTAATCTTTTGGAGTACTACAATTAGTTGTTCTACATTTGCTTTATATTGATCCTTCACCTTTTTTACTTCATTAAATTTCTCTATGAGAAAATTCAGTGTGGATTGAGCATTCGATTTAGCACTCTCATGAGTTATCTTTCCCAAGTCAACTCTTGTGATGGAATAATCAAAGATGTCCACTTCTTCCAAAGTCTTACCAAGAGGAGGTTGTGCCACCTCCGTATACCTATAACCTTCTTTATCAAACAACTTGGAAAGGGTCTTGGCAATTTTCTTAGTTTTGGACTTCACCAGTGCTAGTTGCCCAAAATTGAATTCATCTAGGGAGACGACTTACTTCTTCCTCTTAGGTGTTTGGGATGAGAGCCAAGGTGGAAGCGGTGAGCTATCTTCAGGATTGGCAGCCATGGATTGAGTAAATGTTTTTGCACTAACAAATTTTTTTGTCACAATGGGAGAAGTGTTATTCAAAATGGAACTAGGAATTTCCACACTATAGACTTGCATAGACTCAGACATAAACTATTCTAAGCTAGATTGAGAAGTAATATCAAATGTAGGTGACGATAAACTAGGAAAATAAATAGGAGATCCTCAAACATTGTCCAAATCATGTTTGGAGCTATCAAAGATTGATCTCAAGGAAGGGGATGAATGAATGGATTGGACTGACACAGTTGGAGGAACATTGACAGTGACTATAGGAATAATAGTGGTAGGAGCAATGGAAGAAATTGGTGAAGACATAGGAGGAGGAGTAGGGGTAGATACCTGATGGTAATCAATTTTTCAACCTAACTCGATGCTCCTACAACTTCTTTTTTTTTGCATTTAGTCATGCGGGGGCACTGAAATTCAACACTCTTGCATGGATGAAAAATTTCCTATTTCTAAAAATGAAAATTTACAACTTGGAACAAATTGTGAATTTCAAAAAATTGAAAAGGTTAATGCTTGGAACAATGTTTTGAGGCTAAAGGACCATGCACAAAGGAATGAATGATTTACATTTTTTTGCATGCTTAGAGTACACAAGTTATGAAATAGACAAGTTTCGTAGGGGTTATCCCATGAACCCCTACACCATGTGAACCCCTACTCCTCCTCCTATGTCTTCAGAAGCTTCTACCATTTCTCATACCACTATTATTCCTACAATCATTGTCAATGTTTCTCCAACTATGTCGGTCCAATCCATTCATTCATCCCCTTCCTCAAGATCAATCTTTGATAGCTCAAAACATGATTTGGACAATGTTTCAGGATCTCCTATGTCTTTGCCTAGTTTATCATCACCTTCATTTCATATTACTTCTCAATATAACTTAGAACAATTTATGTTTGAGTCTATGCAAGTCTCTAGTGTGGAAATTCCTAGTTCCATTTTGACTAACACTTCTCCCATTTTGACAACAAGTTTTGTTAGTGCAACAACATCAACTCAAGCCATGGCTGTCAATCCTGAAGATATATCACCACTTCCACCTTGGCTCTCATCCCAAACACCTAAGAGGAAGAAGCAAGTCATCTCCCTAGATGACTTTGATTTTGGTAAACTATCACTAGTGAAGAAAAAAAATAAGAAAAAGGCCAAGACCCTTTCCAGGTTCTTGTTTGATAAAGAAGGTTACAAGTATGTAGAGGTGGCACAACCTCCTAGTGACAAGACTTTGGAAGAAGTGGACATATTTGATTATTCCTTCACAAGAGTTGACTTGGGAAAGATAACTCATGAGAGTGCTAAAGCGAATGATCAATCCACACTAGATTCTCTCATAGAGAAATTTGATGAAGTCAAAAAGGTGAAGGATCAATATAAACCCAAGACAGATCAACCAAATAAGTTTTGCAGACCCAAAGATATCAAAGCATTAATATTTGTCAAACTTGCAACTTCTTTATTTTTTTCATTTAGTCATGCATGGGCATTGAAACTCAACGCTCCTACATGGATGAAAAATTTCCTAACTCTAAAAATGAAATTTTACAACTTGAACCAAATTGTGAATTTTGAAAAATTGAAAAAGGTTGATGCTCAGAACAACGTTTTGAGGCTAAAGACCCACACATGAAGGCATGAATGATTTTCCTCATTTTGCATGCTTAGAGTACACAAGTTACAAAACATGCAAGTTTCGTAGGTGTTATCCCACGAATCGCTACACCATGTGAACCCCTACTCCTCCTATGTCTTCACCAGTTTCTACCATTACTCCTACCACTGTTATTCCTACAGTCACTGTCAATGTTCCTCCAACTGTGTTGATCCAATCCATTCATTCATCCCCTTTCTTGAGATCAATCTTTGATAGCTCCAAACATGATTTAGACAATGTTTTAGAATCTCCTATGTCTTTTCCTAGTTTATCATTACCTTCATTTGATATTAATTCTCAATTTGACTTAGAACAATTTATGTCTGAGTCTGTGCAAGTCTCTAGTGTGGAAATTCCTAGTTCCATTTTGACTAACACTTCTCCCATTGTGCCCATTTTTTTTGTTAGTGCAACAACATTGACTCAAGCCATGCATGCCAATCCTGAAGATAGCTCATCGCTTCCATCTTGGATCTCATCCCAAACACCTAAGAGGAAGACAAAATTTGTCTCCCTGGATGACTTCAATTTTGGGAAACTAGCACTGGTGAAGATAAAAACTAAGAAAAAGGCCAAGACCCTTTCCAGGTGGTAATTAAATAATTATTTATTTGTGATGCACCTTGGTGATGTGGATAATCACACTAGGTAATTATTTGGGGACCACTTGATGTTGTATTGTAACATTGTATTATTATTTAATATGTGGGAGACATGTGATAATAATTTAATATTGGGGAAATATTAAATAATGTGATTTCTTAGTACCCAATATTAAATAAGGGGTTAGTGGTTTTGTATTCACATGGTTTTGTGCTACATGGTTTCACCTTACCACTAGTTGTATTTTATGTGAGCTTGTGTCTATAAAAGCAAACACATGTGTAGTGGTTTAGGTTGGATGCCATTATTGAGTCTTCTTGTGGAGTGAATTTGTGAAGCATGGCATGGGATGTGTGGATTCATGATTGGAAACATGGGAACGCATTGGAGGGATTAATTCTTTAGAGGTATTCACCATAACTCTTGTATTGCTTTATTGTTGAATAATATGATGGAGTATGGATGCTTTTGGAAGCTGGGTTTTTCCCTCTTGAGGGTTTTCCCAAGGTATATCTTGTGTTATCTTGTGGCTTGTCTATTTGATCTATTTATTTGGAAAAATTGTATGCATGTTTATCTCTCATGGGTTATGTAAGAAATGATTTAAGATTGTGGGTTTGAATGCAATATTTCCTAACAAGTGGTATCAGAGCTTTCATGGTTGAAGAAATTTTGTTATAACCCTAGTTTGAAAGTTTTTACAAAGTTGAAGCCATGGAAATGCATGTAGGGTTTGAGGCATTACAAGATATGAAACACATGTTGCAGGTGTTTGTAGATTTGGGCTTTTGGGTTGTCAAGATTTGTTGGGTTTATTGTAGATCTAAAGTTTTCCAAATTTGTGTGCAAAAGGGTTTCTTGGTTTGAGTTTGAATATGAGGGTTTTGTAGGGGAAATTTAATAGATGACCTCTTGAGACAAAATGGACCTCATGGTTGGATTTAGGTTGGCCGAGAGATGAATTTTGATATAAAATTTGACCTATTTTGGAAAAGTTGAAAAAAGGCAAATTTTTATAGGAAAAAGGCCAATTTGCCCATGTGTAGAAAAAAAATATTAAAAAAAATAATAAATCTGAAAAAATAATTCCACTGAAAATTTATTTGTGTCGGGTTTGCGAAAAAAATTTAAATACCTGCAAAATAGAAAAGAGTTGAAGGTTAGAATTCTTTTTAAATAAATTAAAAAAAATAAAAATAAAAGTTTATTGTGGGGTGTTCGACCCCACCTCATACACAGACAACTTGCTATCGTAGGTGGTACCGGTAGGGTACTACTGGTATGAGGTGTCAGCCCCACCAACAGTCCTTATTGGCCATCGTCGGTGATTGTAGCTAGCTCATGGGTGCTGACAGGTAAAACCTAACCACCTGTTCAAAATTTTTATTGAAATTTTTAAAAATTTAAAATCCACTGCTTGAAATAATTTTCGCCGGACCTTAAACAATTTCAAAGCCATATTTAAAATTCGGTTGGGTATGGTGGGGGGGAGGGGAAAATTTTTGTTTGGAAAAATTAAATGAAATTTGATAAAGATTTGGAGTCAGCCGCCTCAACTCCACCTGAGCACTACCCGGGCAACACCGCCACCGGTGGAGCCATCAGGCTGCCACCCAACAGGCCTAATAGTACGTTTTACAAAAGTTTTTTTAAAATTTGCATAACTTTTTCCCAATATGTTGGATTTTTGACTTATTTTAGTAGTTGGAAAGTTGGTTTCAAGCACTATGTAGTGGTATAGGTTTGGTTCCTTGATTTTGCTATTTTGACATGTTTTTGGAGCCTCAAAGTTAGATGTTCTTGTTTTCATGGTTTTGGTCATAACTTTTGCATACAAAATTGGATTTTCGATTTCGAATAGGTGTTGGAGAGAATTTATAGTGTACTACACAGTGTTTTAGAATGTTTATCAGTTTAAGGAGCTAGTTGAGCTTGGTACTTGTTTGATTGCTTGTAGGAGCCTGAGATTTGGGGTTTGATTGTGTGAGCATCTGGATGATTCAAGAGGTGAAACCTTGAGGGAGTACATGTTTTTATATGTTATTTATGATGCTACAATTTATTATCAGGTTGGTTCTTCCAGGTACAAGTTTACAGGTGATTTTCAGAGTTGGGACTTTGATGGCGAAAGGTACACATGTTGTCTTCAGTTTTGAGGACATGGTTTGACATGGTTTGAGACTTGGAGTCTTGTATGAGTGATAGTTGTGTGCAGGTACAACAATGGATATGGTTATGGTGTCATGGATATTGTTAGCCTCCTATAATGATTTAACAACTAATACCATAAAGTTGTGATTCAGAGATTGGAAATCTAATCTGAATAGCTATCTTAATCACCATGAAGGTGTATTTAACTTGTCAACCCAGGGACGTAGAATTGAAATGAGTCAATACAGTATGTGCATTAGGAATCCCAAAGTAGCCACATTTATTCTACAGCTAAGAAAGACATAATGCTGAAAGTAAATTGCTTGGAAAGAAATAACATAAATGTTGAACATCAATCAACAACTATACTAAGCTGAAGTGCATGGCAGAAATGAAGATCTGGGAAAACAAACAAGAAACTACTCTATCTGCTTTGGCTGCAAGAACAGTCATAGAATGGAATTCTAGTGGCTACAGGAACAGACAATGCCAGATTTTAACTAATGATTGAACAAAAATAGTAACTAAACTAAAGGATGGAATGCTCACCAAGTGGGCCCCCTTGGATGAGTATCCCTTAAGACAAATGTAAAATTAGATGCATGAATTTATAACTTCATTTTATTCATTGGAAAACATGAGTACAAACGAGCAATATAACTGTATTATTGAAAAACTAAGAATGCAAGTACATCATCAGATTAATCAACCTTATAAGAGGGAGCATTTAAGTCTTATTTATAGGAAGAAAAGCTACTAACTAACTACCTAGCAAGGCGGTCAACTCCAATAGATTAGGAGGATGCCACTTTAGGGAAAGCATAAAAAGTGGAGAGGAGGTTATGCATGCATGGAATCTGGTCAAGCATGTTTTCCTTAACGCAGATCTAGCACAACAATAACTCCTATATTTGCTCAACAAACAATTAAGAACATTTACAAGGTGGTTATAAATCTTCGATTTAAACTAGGAATCTCCCTCCATTGACCTTTGAATGATCACCTTGTTGACTTTGATGATGAGTGACCAGCTGGTAGAATCTTCCTCAATTTTGTAGGCTGCTAATTATATCTGCATAACAATATTAGTACACACAACAATTGCATATTTGTAACTATCTTAAAGTAACATTCATTAATCCACATGTAAAATTAACATAGATAGTTCATATAGCATGTCAATGTCATTAAAGATTACAAAAATAAGCTTATGCCCAATGTTTATGGTTTTGAGGAAATATCATAAAAAGGTTAATATCCAAGTATCAAAGTCTATGACAACTACAACAAATAGATAATAAACTCTATCAAATTGAGTCATAAACTGGACTCATCACTCCCCCCAACTTAAGGCTTTGCTGGTCCTCCAGCAGAGGAAGGATTGTTCTTTTGCTTGGTTAATGCCTTAAATTTGCAATTCCTAGCTTTCCTACACCAGTTCTTGTAGTGCATGAATTAGGGTCCCAATAGAACCCTTGTTGTTTTTCCAATCTGCTCCATCTCTGTCTTTTTGCAGCTATATCATACTGGTAATACCTAAAATTTGGCACAAGCCATAATAAGATAGGTGGATGAAAAGTTAGTGGGAGACTAAGTTGTTCTTTTGTCCTTCCAATCTGTATATATCTATCCACTCTTTTACATGGTGCAGCATAGTTCTACAGAGAGTGAGGCTCAACTTGTTTTAATTCATCAATTAGGCTCTTCTACCTGTATGCCAAATATCCCTTTACACATTCTCCTGTGGTTTTTGCTACCTCCTCATATTCTCTGTAAACTGCTTCTCTCTCAGGTAGGATTCTATTACCATAGCTTGGTCTGTGGAGAATTCTATGCCAATCATTGAAAATGTCCCTTGGATTTCTAGATTTAGCCTTGATGGAGAGGGGAGTGTTGGATTCTATTTTCCTATATGCCCTAAATTGTTGTCCCCAACTAATATCATTCTGTATCCAAGACATAAATTCCATTAATTGGACATCCCCAACATACAACAAAGGATTCCAATCATGATCTTGGGACACAACATAATTATGTAAATAGAATTCACACAACAAATTCTTTATTTTAGGAGGAGCAATCCGATAAGCATTGAAAAATTCAAGAGGAGTCTCAATGGAAGGATTCAAACCTGAAACAATCCTTGCTAGTTTAAAAGAAAGATGCTTCTCCTTCAAATATAGAGCATAGACTCTTCGAGGAGTCCTGCATTCTAATATTTGAGGTACTAGGGCTGCCATATTATCCACTTTCTCTTTTAAAGCAACAATTTTTGCATTCTTATCTTCAATTTCTTCATCTCTCTTTTGAATTTCCTTCTACAGCCTACATTTCTCCTCTTTCCATTCTTCTTCCCTCCTCTATATCTCATTCCATAAATTCATAACTACCATGTGCATTGAAAAAATAGAGGGCCTATGTATTCCTACCAAAATTTTTCTTGGCACTGATGCTTGCTCTTCATGTACCACTAGCTACAGGGTTTCTGAATGTTCAGCCAATTCTGGCTGCATGGGTGCTAATTTTTGTCCCAGTTTTGGCTGCAGGGCCTCTTGTTCTTTCTCTTGATCTTGCTGCAAGAACTCTTGCTTTTTATCTTGTTGTAGGAACTCTTGCTGCAGGAGTTCTTGCTTTTGCTCTTGCTGCAGGAGTTCTTGCTTCCGCTCTTGTTGCAAGAGCTCCTGATTTTCCTCATACTCTTGACTCTCAACTTGTTCAACGATGGCAACAAGGTCTGCCAATGTTACATTTGCTGCTTCCTCAAATATGTCCTTTTCTCCAATGTTCACCTGCCCCATTGGGGCCTCTGTGTCCTCGTGTGATGTTTCTCTAGTCCTAGGGCTTTCCTGCAGAGACACACCAAAGGTTGGCCTAGCTGGTCTTGATTTTCTAGGATGGCTCTCATGTTTTTCTTCGGCTGTAGGAAGAACAATGTCAACCTTCCATTTCTTAGAGCTTGGCACATCCTTTCCTGCAATTTTCTTTTTAGCTTTTACCTTCCTTATTTCTACTTCTTTCTTTTGTGCCCTAGTTCAAATTAGGATTCCCAGAGGAACCTCATCATTAGAATATGAAGAAGAACTTTCTTTGTCTGAATGCTTTGCCTTAGAAGAACTAATCTCTATGGTTTATTCAGCTGCAGGAGGGTTTACATGACTAGGGCCTGTGCCAGAAGTTGAGGTTCAGGAGTGGCTTCAACAAAACTCACTCTTCTCCTAGCTCTATGAGGTTGAGGCAAAACCCTAGGTCACAAATTCTTAGGTCTAATTTGATCAATATTTAAGAATTCTTCCCAAGTTATGTCAAACACATCATGCAAAGGCTTCTCAACTAATAATTTAATTAGGCAATGGTGGGAAACAAAATTATCCCTACCTTTTTGAGTCTCGACTGCCATGATTGAGAGAAGGTGGTATAGCACATTTGGCACATTCATTCTTCTCCCATGCCTCATATGATTTAGGAGTTTGAAGTGCACAAAATGTAGATTTGACTGACAACCTTCATAGGTAATGTACTTCACAACATAAACAACTACTTGCTTCCATGGCTCAGGCAAAGAGGTTCTCTTGGCTCCTTGCTTTTCCACACTCAATGGAGGGTCACCAGGTTATGTAAATTCAGCCCTAGCTGACCTGGTGTCTCTGGAAGTAGGGTAATTTTCACCGTCGGTAGGCAACCCTGTAACTTCTGCAATCCTTTCGTCAGTAGCCATTACTTCCAACCCTTTTACCATGGCCTTTCCTTCAGACAATGTCTGGGAAAGTTCCAACGCAACCTCTTCATTAAAACCATTTAGCTTCAGGAAATAATCTAACCACCTGCAATTTCTAAACTCGGCCTGGCAAGGTGCATCCTACAATAATACGTCATGAATGGTGGGTTCATTTATAATTAACCCACCTCCCATTGTTCAACTGCCTACAATTAAACAATCACTTTGCAAGGTTTCCCTTCCTGCAATCTTTGTCTGAAAGCTAAACTTCTCCTTCCTACAATGCTGCTAGAATCCCAACGCCAATGTCATTTGAATTTTCCTTTTTGGAAATTTAGGATTATGACAAGAGAAATAAAGGAAGTAAAGGAGTAATAAATGAAGGCTATGATAGAGAAAAATGGCGGAGGTTAATATCACCTCACACATGCAAGCCGTCATTTCGCTCAGAATTCAAATTGGCTCAATTTAAACTTTGCTGATGTGAACCAACATGGATTGACATGTGGACATGGTATTCACACTTCCCCCCCAACCTAAATTTGAGCATGTGTCCTCACATGTGCAGTAGTTATGACTATTTGACAGGGCAAGGAATAATTACATGCTATGGAGAACATCTATATTAATTTATAGGAATTAAATGAATGTACTAAAAGACAATTAAGAGATAAAAAATTGATGCACACGTACCTAAATTCTGGGAAGATCTATTGCAAAGATGATGGAGAAAGTATCGGTCACCTTTTAAGAAGTTAGCTGAGCAATTAATTTAGGTGGAGTGGAATGAAGTGAAGTGATGGTAGAATGAACTGAAGTTATGGCGACGTGATGGAAGAGAGAAAAAGGTGGAGATGGATGGGAAGATGGGTGAATGAATGAAGAAGTGGACCCCCAAAAAAGTGGAAGTATTTATTATGACAAGTTACGTACCTTAGTTATCTAGAAGGAGGGACACTAGGTCCGCTTCCTTCGGCTGCAGGAAGTTCGGGTGTTGCATGCTGAGTGAATTGCTGCAGGAATTCCTCCTTGGAAGTTGGCTTGTGATACAACCTGAGGTGATGACTATTGAAAAGCAACTTAAATTTGACTGGGTCAATGGTAGTGAGTTGAACAACACCATTGGGGAAGATTTTAGGAACCTCATATGGTCTTAGCCATTGTGTCTGCAATTTTCCTGCATTATCCTGATACCTTAAGTTGTAGAGAAGTGCCTAGTCACCTGGCTGTAATTTCTTGTCCTTAATGAATTTTTCATGCCACTTTATTCTTTGATTCTACACTACCTCTGTGTGATGTAAGGGTGCCTTCCTCATTTCATCTAAAGCATTCAACTGCAGGATTCTGTCCCTTTGTGCTTCAAAGATATCCATCCCCAAGTCTATTGTAGTCCTAAGAGTCTTATGCTTAAATTCAATAGGCATCATAGCTGTCTTTCCATACAAAAACTCGAAAGGAGTGAAGCCTATGGTTGTTTTCCAAGTTGCCCTATAGGCCTAGACAGCTTCTGGTAGCCTGTTTTCCCAATCCTTTCTATGGATAGCCACTGTTTTGGTTAGAATGGCTTCAATTTCCCTGTTAGTCACCTCAACTTGGCCATTGGCCTGAGGGTGATAAGGAGTAGACTTCATGTGCCTTATGTTGTACTCATTGACCAATGCTATAACAAGGGTTGAAGTGAATTGAGCCCCTTGATTAGTCACTATCTCTCTTGGAACCCCATACCATGTGAAAATATCCTCATAAAGAAATTTTGCAACCTTATTATCTCTTGCATGCTTCATGGCCTTAACTTCTACCCATTTAGTTACATAATCAGTGCATACTAAGATATAGGATTTACCATTGGATGGAGGATCAATGGGTCCTACAAAATCCAATCCCCACTTGTCAAATGGAGTGATCACTAGTTGAGGGTAAAGGGGCATCTCATCAGATTTGGTTGGCTTGCCCATCCTCTAGCATCTATCACACTTTCTTGTATATCTCCTTGCATCCTTGTGGAGTGTTGGCCAGTAATATCCTATATTTAGAATCTTCATCACTGTCCTCTTGGCTGCAAAATGTCCTCCACATGGTTCATTGTGGCATGCATGCAAAATATCATATGTCTCATCTTCCCTCACACAGCTTCTCATGACATGGTTTGGCCTAGTGTAAAACAAACATCCTACAATCCATGGAAAAGGAAATGATTTTTCAATGAGAACCCTTCTCTCTTTTGGAGAGAAGTGAGGAGGTAATCTCCTTGTGACCAGATAGTTAGCTATGTCAACATACTAGGGTGTTTGCACACTTATTGAAAACAAGTGTTCATCAGGGAAAGAGTCATCAATGACTTGGTTGTCCTTTGATGCAGTCAGCCTTGAAAGAAATTCTGCAACAACATTGGCCTTCCCTGGCTTATCCACAATGGTTATGTCAAACTCATGCATAAAAAATAACCATCTGGCTAGCCTACTTGATATCAGAGGTTTATTCATGAGGTAGCTAATGGATGCATGGTCGGTGTGCACAAAGATCTGATAGCATGTTATGTAGTGCTTGAATTTGTTAAGGGCATAGACCATTGCCAACATTTCTTTTTCTGTCATTGTATAGTTGAATTCAACTCCCTACAAATTTTTGTTGACAAAATAAATAGCATTTTCAATTGCTCCTTCTTTCTATCCCAAAACTGCTCCTATAGCATAGTTTGATGCATCTATATGAATGTGAAAAGGAAGCTTCAAATTAGGACCTTTGAGTATAGGAGCATGAGTTAAAGTTGCTTGCAAGTCAGAAAATACCTTGTCACAGTCTTCTGTCCATTGGAATTCAATATCTTTGGTTAGAAGAGTGTACAATGGTGCTGCCATTTTACTAAAGTTTTTGATGAACCACCTATAATAACCTGCATGTCCTAAGAAACTCCTAACATCTTTTTGTTTTGCAGGTATGGGAAAATTAGAGATCACCTCAATCTTTGCAGGATCTGTGTGAATGAAAATATGCATATCAAATATGTAATTAAAAATTGAATCAAACACACCAATGCAACTTTATATCAGAGCATAAAATAAAAGAAGAGAAAGCAAACTCCATTTATGCTTCGAAGACATCCCATTGTCCTCTATCTCCAGTGTTTTTGCTGAATCTAGATTGTTCTCAGATTTTGTGTACTAAGCTCAACAAAATGTCTTCCTAGAGAACAAGATTTAGAATGAATGCATGCTTATGCTAAGATGTAATTAACAAAACTAAAAATGATAGCTAAAATGTGAGATTACTAAATGTAATGATTGCTAAAACTGATAAATGCTAGATGATATTAAAATAACGTGTGCATGTGAATGTAAGTATATACGAGTGTAACCAATGCTTGGATTTGCAGGGGTATTTAAAGAGTTTTCGAAAGACTCTGATTGGCTAATGTAATCAACGGTTGAGATCAAGCTTGTCAAGATGAACAGTGAGAGATTTTTGAAAGGTGAGAGAGAGATAGAAGGTTTCCTCCTACACAAATTTTCTCATTTAGATCTGAATGAAAGTTGCCATTTGAGGAGTGAGTTGGGGATAAATTTCATAAATAAATAAATTTATTTAATTATATGTGAGGATGAATTTAGAAGTTTACATAATTAAATAAGTAATATTTAATTATGTGTGAGAGATGAAAATGGAAAGTAATTAAATATTTAAAATATTTAATTATGTGTGAGATGAAAATGGAAGAATTAAATATTTAAAATATTTAATTATGTCTGAGATGAAAATGGAAGGTAATTAAATATTTAAAATATTTAATTATGTGTGAGAGATGAAAATAGAAGGTAATTAAATAAATATTTAATTATGTGTGAGAGATGAAAATGGAAGGTAATTAAATATTTAAATTATTTAATTATGTGTGAGATGAAAATGGAAGGTAATTAAATAAATATTTAATTATGTGTGAGAGATGAAAATGGAAGGTAATTAAATATTTAAAATATTTAATTATGTGTGAGAGATGAAAATGGAAGATAATTAAATATTTAAAATATTTAATTATGTGTGGAGTGAGAAAATGTATTAAATTAAATATTTATAATATTTAATTTAACTATGAGATGAAGAGGGTGTTTGGAGGAATATTCCATTATTTGAATTCAAATATTCAAATTTAGAATAACATGATAGTTAATATAAATAAATTATAAAATTTATGTAATTTAATTAAGAGGAATATGGAAGATGGTAATAATTAAATAAAGTTATTTATTTAATTAAGGTAGAAGAATTATAAAAGTGAACAATATAAATAAATAATTAAATTTATTTATATGTAGATGACTTTAGAAGATTAATTAAATAATTTATATTTAATTAATTAACAAGATTGATTAACCATGACCATTTTTAGACGTATACATTTTGCCCCTCTTTGAAGTGATGTGTGAAACACTTATTTATATATAGATGACTTTAGAAGATTAATTAAATAATTTATATTTAATTAATTAACAAGCTTGATTAACCATGACCATTTTTAGACGTATACATTTTGCCCCTCTTTGAAGTGATGTGTGAAACGCATTGCTTCAAAGAAAATATTCCTGCTCTTGAAATTTGCCCCTGATCGGAAAAATGTGACTGATATGCCCTGATTTGAATATTTAATTATGTGTGATGCTGATATTTAATTATGTGTGAGAGATGAAAATGGAAGGTAATTAAATATTTAAACTATTTAATTATGTGTGAGATGAAAATGGAAGGTAATTAAATATTTAATTATGTGTGAGAGATGAAAATGGAAGGTAATTAAATATTTAAAATATTTAATTATGTGTGAGATGAAAATGGAAGGTAATTAAATATTTAAAATATTTAATTATGTGTGGAGTGAGGGTATTAAATTAAATATTTATAATATTTAATTTAACTATGAGATGAAGAGGGTGTTTGGAGGAATATTCCATTATTTGAATTCAAATATTCAAATTTAGAATAACATGATAGTTAATATAAATAAATTATAAAATTTATTTAATTTAATTAAGAGGAATATGGAAGATGGTAATAATTAAATAAAGTTATTTATTTAATTAATGTAGAAGAATTATAAAAGTGAAAAATATAAATAAATAATTAAATTTATTTATATGTAGATGACTTTAGAAGATTAATTAAATAATTTATATTTAATTAATTAACAAGATTGATTAACCATGACCATTTTTAGACGTATACATTTTGCCCCTCTTTGAAGTGATGTGTGAAACACATTGCTTCAAAGAAAATATTTCTGCTCTTGAAATTTACCCCTGATCGGAAAAATGTGACTGATATGCCCCTGATTTGAACCTAATATACTTTTGATGTTGATATTGATGATGCCCCCTCGGGAGGTAAATCACTGATGATGAGAAAAAAAATGTTGTGTTGATGATGAAATTCAAATGATGAGAGGGATGCAGTGATTTAGCTCCCGATAATTTGATTTAGCTCCCGATAATTGATGTATAAAGATGCCCTTGTTGAAATGATGCCCTTTTTGATGGAAATGATGAAATGATGATGATTAATTGATGACTTTGCTTCCCGAAAATAGAAAAGCAAAGAGTAGGTAGCTGATAACTTTGTTTCTCTTGAATGAAAAACAAAGAGTAGAATGATTGATGGATTGTCTGATAACTTTGCTTTTAGAAAACAGAGAGTAGATGCTTGATATGACTTCTGATAAATTTGCTTTCTGTGATAGAAACCAAATAGTAGATAATATGATTTAAACATATTTGTATTCGTGACTAAAGTACAAATAAGAAAATGATTTGATCGTTGATAAATTTTCTTTCCTGAAAAAGAAAACAAATAGTAAAATGATGATAGAGTAGCTTCATTTGATATTTAGATAGATCGATTTAGCATTGAGTTCATGATATGAGTCACTTAGATAGAGCACTTGATATGGTTCACTTGATATGGATCACTTGATATGGTTCACTGTTATGGGTCACTGTTATGGGTCACTGATATGGGTCGTTGATATGGGTCACTAATATGGGTCGCTGATATGGGTCACTGATATGGTTCACTGATATGGGTCACTTGATATGGGTCATTGATATGGTTCACTGATATGGGTCACTTGATATGGGTCATTGATATGGTTCACTGATATGGGTCACTGATATGGGTCACTTGATATGGTTCACTGATATGGATCACTTGATATGGGTCACTAATATGGGTCACTAATATGGGTCACTTGATATGGGTCACTGATATGGGTCATTGATATGGGTCACTTGATATGGTTCACTGATATGGGTCACTTGATATGGATCACTGATATGGGTCACTTGACGTGGTTCACTGATATGGGTCACTTGATATGGGTCACTGATATGGGTCACTTGATATGGTTCACTGATATGGGTCACTTGATATGGTTCATTGATATGGGTCACTTGATAGATAGATATGGGTTGTGATTGCATGATGTGAGGCATTGATAGATAGAGAGATTTTGATTGACCTTTTCATAGTCGAGGTGTGTCGGGACCACGCAGAGATCTTGGGGCAGGAGGTAGTAGACTTCCACTACAGAGGCTAGCTCCATTAGGGGGCTCTAGTAGTTAGAGTTATGAGACTCATGTGATATTTTTGATGTATCATTATTGATTCATTCACACATCTCGATGTATATTATTTTTGGAGCATGTACGTTATTTTGGTCATATCTCGTGTATCTCTCTTTGGAATTTTTAGCTTCATTGGACATTGGAAATTTGTATTATTTTTGATGAGTGATGATATGCATCGGTGATGATTTTTTATGATGTGATGTGCATTTATGAGATGATGATGTGATATTGATTTATTTCTGCATGATGTGATGTGGATTTTGATATGCATTTTAATGATTTGATGACTAACTTGTAATGCAGGATGATCCATGATATGATCATGATTTGTGATGTATACTAATGATGTCATGCAGGTGAATGACCTAGGATGTTGACTTATGAAAATGTGCAATGAGATACTTGATATGTTTATGAAAAATGTAATGTTTAAATGATGTGAAAATGTAATGTATGTATGGAATGTTTGTTTTCAGATTGTTAAAATGCAATGCATTAATGAGGATATGATGGAGATTGTGTTTATGAAATACATTAGAAAATGATATGTAAAATGGATCAAATGTTATGCGAGAAAATGATATAATACATAAATGATATGAAAATGATAAATGGTGAAACAATATGACGAATGATAAATAATATGAATAATGATATGAAATGAAATGATGAGATGAAATGTAAGGAAATGTTAATGAGAATGATGAAATGATATGAGAAAATATTATAATGAAATGATGAAATGAAATGGTAAAATATGATAATGAAATGATGAAATGATATGAGAAAATATGATAATGAAATGATGAAATGATAAATGGTAAAATATGATAATGAAATGAATGTTAATGAAATTAGTGATAATGAAAGGAATGAAATGTTAATGAAATTAGTGATAATGTAAGGAATGAAATGTTAATGAAATGAATGATAATGAAAGAAATGAAATGTTAAAACAAAGATAAAAATATGAAATGGTAATGAAGATGATAAATGGGATGCAAATGTGTAAAGTGAAATGATAAGAAAGTGACAAGATGTTAATGATATGAAGATGATAGATAATATGAAAGTGGAAATGATATGAAATACCTAATGGAGAAAATGAATGATATGAAATGATAAAGGATGAATGATATGAAGATGACATAAAATAAGAATGATCAATGGCATGCAATGAAATTATATGATATGAAAAATGATAAATGAAATGGGAATGAATAATGATGGATAACCGAATGATAAAGTATCAAAATGATGAGCTAATAAATGATAACTGATAATGATAATGAAACAAATGTCCCAATGTCTTCCACAACTAGTCGAAAGAGACATGACAACCGTTGATATCCTTTCAAAACTTTGATGCAAATCTAGTATGCAGATATGTACAATGATCTAAATGACATGCAACTAAATAGAACAACCTTTCATTGAGCCTTCTATTAGCTTTCTTAAATCATCATAGAATGTTTTAAAATGTTGGAAGTATGTACAAGCATTAGAGGGTAAATTAGCACCAATGATGACCTGAATACAACTTTCATGATTTTTGATATAGCAAGTAAACACAAGCATCGAGGTATAATTGAACCGAGATGACCTAAGCATTTCTTGCATAAACAAACAAAGATTAACCATTTTCTGATGCAAATGTGGAACTGTCATCAATGATACACTGTAGAAATCATGTCTCGCGACATATTTGCACCAAATTGATAGTTAACCTCAAGACAACAAACAAAGAAAAATCATCCTCTTTCCTTGCCACTCTAGTTCAGTACATCATCGAGTGTGCTCCAGAGAGATGATATCGAAAATCAAAACAACTGTTGTTCAAAATATAATACTGCTATTCCAAACATTATTTAGATTTTAGATCATCTAGATATGAGTCATGATATGGTACCTGCTGAAAACTGTTGTGATACAGATTGATGATTGGATAGTTGTTCATGTGATTTGATTGTTTGTTCGCATGATTGGATTTCATGTCATTGTCTAGCTATTTCTATAAAACCTGAAAGTTGGTTTTCCCCAGTATGTCAGCGTTTGCCCTCAGTATTAACATAACTTGCTGAAATGAATATGTACAATAATCAAGCCATGGTAAGATGTTATCACTCTAGGAAAATGATGGCAGCATGATGCTGGTACGACCCTAAGATGATGGAAAGATGTGCAAAAATGAAGGCTGAAAAGCTAAGTGCAGAACATGAACTAATAGATGGAGAGCTACAAATAGCGTCTGTTTGCCAGATTTTCACTATTTGTTTTTATTGCATTTTTCTGATTTCTTTTTGATTTTTTTTTTGTATTTTTCTTGTCAATGGACTGCATGTTGCCAGGTTTTCACCCTATGACAATTTTTTTTTTTTTGGTCACTACCGAGATGCCTGTCTGCCAGGTTTTCACCAGGGTAACCATTTTTTCAGGACATTTTCTACTATTTTTGTGATTTCTTCAGGACTTTTCTGATTTGTTTTTTTTTTTAGGACTTTTTCTGATGTTTTTGATATTTTTTTAGGACTTTTTCTGTGCATTCCGAAGCTAGATATAGAATTGATAAATGCTAGATCCGTAGCTTTCCTTGACGATGCCGCTCTCCTGTGTAGATGACCGTGCTGGATGAAAAGACCTAATCAGATTGAGGAGTACAAGTGGCAAGTATGAAGGACGATAAATGTAGTGAATGGAAGAGGCTAGGATAGGATCCCTAATGTGCACAATACGTGGGCCATCAGGCTTTAGTCAAAAAGGAGCTTGGGCGACCAATGAGTTATAGTATGTGAAGGGGTCGTCATCAAAGACACATCGAAAGACATCACCAATGGAGATGTACTGATATGATGGGTATGTGAACATGGATGGGTGGAAAGGGCTATATGGTATGAGTGATAATGAGGTGGATGGAGACCTTAGATCAACAAATTCTTTCTTTGATTTTCTTTCTTGATAGATGCCCCCGGTGATTTTTGAGGGAGAGGCATGTTTGGAGATTGACTTTTGCTTGCTTTTATCTTTGACTTTTATTTTTGATTTTTCCGATAGCTTTTGATTTTGGCTAGTGGACTTGTATGGATCTTTCTTTATTTTTGATTTGTCCAATAGCTTTTTATATTGGCTAAGGGACTTTTCTTGATCTTTCTTTCCTTGCAAACTCTCTTTTGATTTTAGATCTCCCTTTGAAAAAGGCACTTTGACCTTTGATTCTTGAATTACCTCCTTTATATTTTCTTTGAATGATACTTGTTGATCCATGTCTATAAGGTGGATGGATGTAGGTGAGATGGAAGGAGTAGTGATGTCATCAATAGAGTCTTTGAGACTATCCTTTTCGGTGGGACTAACATCAAAGGAAGCTTGCACATCCTTAGCGACTTGGAAAGATGGATTTGTAGAGGCCACAATAGAAGATTCATACCCTAGTCCAGGGTAGGTGGAATGGAAAGATTATGGTTGGATATCCTCAGTGGGATCATGGTCAAAGAGTGGGTTATCATAGAAGTTTTGATCAAATAGTTGATTATCAGTGATATGAAAAGATTGAGTGGTAGTAGATATGGAATAGGTAAGTGTATCATCAAGATCCCAAGTGGTTTCAATCTCAGCACAATCATCTTTTTATATTCCTTTTGTAGTTGTCTCAACATCATTATTAGAACTCTGACCCTTCTCAACAATAGTAGCAGTATCTTTTACTAGCAAATTTTCCAAACGATATTCTCCATTCCCCAGATCATGGACTTGGACCTTAGAATCTGATATTGCAATGGATGAAGTGGATGTTTTTGAAGATTCAAGATCAATACATGCTTGAGTATGTAGTGCTTTACTTTTGCTAGGGATGGCGATTTCAGCTTTAGGATTGAGATTATGACAAGGTATGGAAGGATTTAGATCTCCTTGTATGGTAATTTCAACTCCATCATGAGGGAATTTCAAGCATTGATGGTATGTAGAGGACACTGCTTGCATTTCATGTATCCAAGGATGACCCAACAAGATGTTGTATGCAAGATCATGGTCTAATACTTGACAAAAAGTATTCTTGATAACAGGTCCCACTCAGATTGGTAGCATGATTAAACCCTTGGACGCTCTTTCCTCATCATCATAGGCTTTAATAGTAATCTTTCTTCTGGGATCAATGGAGTCCTCAGAAAATCCTAAAGCCTTAACCAGCTTCATGGTACATATGTTCAAACTAGCACCTCCATCTATTAGAACCTGTCTGACACGAAACTTGTGGACCATGACTTCTAAGTATAATGATGAATTATGGGGATGAGTTATGGAAACATCATATTTTTCAAAGAATGAGAGGCATGTGGGTGAGGACAAGTGTCCCACAATGGATTGAAATTGATCCACATCCAGATCAGTGGATACAATTGTTTCAACAAGGGCCTTTTCTAGAATTTCCTTGTGTGCTGGGGAAATCTTCAGGAGTTCTAAGATGGAAATCTGAGCAGGAGTTTTTCAAAGTTGATTGACTAAGTCATACTAATGTTGAGGTAGGGGCACAGTGGATTTCAAAGAAGCACCCTTTAAGACAACTTTAGCTTGTGCCCTTGTTGTTGCATTGACCTCCCTATATTCCATCTTTTCCTTGACTTTTATAACATTGACCCGCTCGTCGTCAGTGTAGATATGATTGATTATATGATCATCATTGATATGATTCATAATTTTTCCAGAAGAATCACCCTTTTGATAATTGGGTAAAGGATTGCGAAATGCTTGGTGATTTTCGTTCTATTGTTGGTGTCCTTCTACCTTAATGGTGTCATTTTCTATCAAGTCTTGGATTACATTCTTCAAGGCTTGACAATTATTCGTGTGATGGCCCTTGCATCGATGATAATCACAATAGTATGAGTAATTCCATGATGGAGGCTTCACACTGGGTTCGTAATTTCGTTGAGGCGGTAGGGTGATAACGTTCTTTTCCATCAACTCTTTAAGGGCGGATTCTAGAGATTGACTCAGTGGAGTAAAAGTTCTTCTGTAGGAGAAGAATGAAGATCATTGTGGATTTGTGTTTGAGGTATTGCCTAAGGAATTTTTGTTGTTATTGTTTCCACGGTAACCTTGATTGTTGGCATTCCCTTGATTAGGAGTAAAATTTTGATTCACGTTATTCCTCGGAGGAGGGTTGTTTCCTTGATTTGTGACTGAATTTATGTTGTTATAGTTGTTGTTGCGGGGAGCACTTGGAGCACTAAGAACAAATGGCTTAGTTGAGACATGATTTGCATCTACAACACCATCATTCACCATGTTTTTGTTGTGGGTACAAAACTTAGATTTGTCGTTGTGGTGATTTGAAGAGCTAGGATTGTCTTTATCAAGTTTTATTATCCCTCTTTGGACCAATGCACTTTTAATGGTGATGGCATTTTCAATAAATTTCTGAAAAGAGGGAGGACAATGAAGATTAAGATGATAGCTCATCTCTTGATCTAAGCTGTTTATGAAAGTGGTGATCTTTTCCTTTTCAGGAACATGACGTGGGTATCTAGCGAATAATCTTCTCCATCTTTGAAGAAACATAATGAATGGTTCACCAGGTTTTTGTTTAGCTTTGCAAAGATCAATCATGGTTATTTGATGTTGTATGTTGTAGGAATATTGTGATATGAATTTGTTAATCAATTCCTCAAATGTATTAATGGGTGGTGTGATTTTTGATAGCCATTCCATAGATTGGCCTCCAAGACTCCTAGGAAACAAATGCATCAAGTATGTGTCCTCATGAGCAAACTCTAAAGTCATGTTTTAGAAGTCTCTAATATGATCAATTGGATCTGATTTCCCATTATAACGATCAAACTTTGGGATTTCACAATGTTTGGGAAATGGGATCATGTTGAGACGCCCATCAAAAGGATAAGGACAGATGTCATCAAGAGCATATGTATTTGTTGTGGCTCCCCCTTGTAGATCTTTAATTTGTCCTTGTAGTGCTTTAACTTGTTGAGTCAAGGCACTAAGATCAGACAAGGGTGTTTCCTCAGGATTACTTTTTATGTTTTCAATATCAAATTCATGAGCCAACTTAGCTCATTTGTCAGCTAGATACAAGAAATATTTCTCTTTGTTGCGCTCTAAAATATTTTCTAAGGCTTTGTGAAATTTGGGATCTTGCTCAGCCTCTCTAAGACGTTCTTCATCTCGTTCATCATCACTATCTACATGGGTTTTGTTCATGTCTCTGTATTTGCGGAATGGATTTTCTTCTCTTTCACCCATGTCGTCGTCAAAAAGGGGATTTCGACTCACTCTATAAATGGGACTACTACTCTCACCTTCGTCTTGAGTGCTTCGAATATGATCTTCTTGTTGAATATCCTCTTTCAACTTATTGTATTGAGATCTTGTGAAAATAGGCATATGATTTCGAAATGTTCTTCTAGACTTAGATCACAGGTTTATAAGTGCAAAAATGATGATGTCTTGATTTGATAAGATAAAAATCTTATGATATGATCAAAGACGTTCCTAACTCTTGATTGTGGCTTCCAATAATGGAGGATATCAGAATCTTGTTGGGGAAGTCGAATCAAAAATCCGAAACTTGTTTGAGAGATGCACTTTTAAGATTTGATCTTTATTTTCAAAGAATGATAAGTGTATCAAATGGCCTAATTCACTCACTGAAGAATTTGACTGGGATGCGTGGGATATTCAATAGAGGGTTGTGGTAGATAATTGAAGTTGAGAGGTTGATTGTGATTGTGTCGTTGAGATAGAGCTCTTCTCTGAAAATAGGCTCATGAATATAAAGGCTCTACAACGTACTCGTTAGTAAATCCCCTAGAAAAATCTTGATACCTATGAAGAAACTCACGGTAATAAAGCAAGATGTTCTAACTTTTATACAAAAAATTTCTTCGTTGCAAAGTTTTCTTGTAACCTAAATGTTTCTTAGGCTTCTTGATCCTATTGGAAATCAATTTCCTAACAAACTTGGTTGATTTCCACTCTCTAAGAATGAGAGAAATGTCGAGATGCTACTGGACCAAGGATGTTATAAACTCAGATCTGTCAAAAGTGAAAATTCTAGAAAATGACAGATGCGCTACTCTGTGTCCTATATGTGCTGTAGAAACAGGCATATGCGCTAGAGAAATAATCAAATGTGCTACAACAAACCTCAGATGCACTACAATATGTCTCAGATGTGCTTCAGAAAATGTTTTTGACAGTGACCAAAAAACTGTTTGCAGAATACTCAGCCAATGCGCTAAAACATACTCCAAATGCGTTGAACTAACCAGTGAATGTGCTAGAATAGACTTTATATGCGCTAAGACACTCCCTAGATGCTCTAAAATAGTTTTCCAAAATAATTTTTTGAACAGTTGAGAACAATTTTCAGCTGAATTTTTGCATGTTCATTTTGGATGATCTTTTATCTGAGTTAATGTGATGGAAGACACAACAAACATTCTGAAAATAGTTGTTTTTTAAACCCTATACTAAACATCAAGTGTATGATCAAAATGTTTTTCAAAAAGTGTTTTCACAGGTTTAGCACATGAAAGACAATTCAGGCAGACTCACTCTTAGTACTCAAGTAGGTCATCCTAATAATCAACAACCCACATCTTAGAATTGCGTCGACTCACACAGCCATGTCACCCCCGAAGGGGCGCCCATGTTTTTGTCTTTTCTAGGTGCGTACTCAGAGTGACGAAAGTGGATACCAGATCCCCTGACCAAACGGTCCTTCACAGTTATATGGTGAGTGTCTTAGGGGTAGATTCTTCCCTCCCCTTGCATTGTGATTATTACGATGTTCAAAAACTGACTTCAGCTGGCTACTGCACTAGGTTCTCAGTAAGGGTTTATGTTCGGTGCGGCAATAATAAACTCCCTCAGGAGAGCTCCCAACCTTTAGAACAAAGGATTTGGGGATGGTTATCTTGCACACTACTGACAAAAGAGGGTTTCCCCATATTTGCTTTAAATTTTATAGTGGGGAGGAATAGCCTGGCTTTGGCTTGAACCCACTTGAGTCGTTCCTCTTGGGTGAGTACTTTTTCCCACAAGACCAGGCCCTCTAAAGGATGTAATAAAGTAGTAAATTTGCATGAAATTGAAAAGGAAAGTCTGGTATTTTGATCACCCAGTTAAGGGGAGAGCATAGACCTATTGCTACAGACAAAGCAAACAAATGTTCTTTTTAAAACCCAAATGACAATGATTTAATCTATGTGAAGATGCTGCTTCACAACAAGCATGGGATTCATTTTAACTGCAAAAATCATTGTGTGGTGACTATCCTAGATTGCTTCATTTTAAATTCCATCTCTATCCTAGGGTTGCTTCTTTTTAACTAGATGTGACTATCCTAGGGTTACTTCTTTTTAACTAGAGAAAGTTCTGTCTGCGGAAGGCGTCAGACTCAGAACTCTACAGAAAATTCCTATATGCGCTAATCTAGGAAGGAATTTTTTTTTTTACAATGTTTTTAATTAAATGAACTAAACGGATGCGCTATTCTGTTTCTTGGATGCGCTGAAACAGTCCCTGGAAGCGCCAAAACAGTTCTTGGATGCATCGAAAAACTTGCAAAAATGCCGTTAGAAATCCTGCATGTGCTAAAGAAAGCCACAAAAGCGCTAAAACGAGAATTTTCGATGGAAATTCGAATTCCATAATGCAAAAACCTGTCAAAAAAACCTACAAGTAAATGTTAAAATGGGGCATAGGCCCCACGGTGGGCGCCAAAAATGTGTGAATGAAAATATGCATATCAAATATGTAAATTAAAAATTGAATCAAACACACCAATGAAACTTTAAATCAGAGCATAAAATAAAAGAAGAGAAAGCAAACTCCATTTATGCTTCGAAGATATCTCATTGTCCTCTATCTCCAATGTTTTTGCTGAATCTAACTTGCTCTTAGATTTTGTGTACTAAGCTCAACAAAATATCTTCCTAGAGAACGAGATTTAGAATGAATGCATGCTTATGCTAAGATGTAATTAATAAAACTAAAAATGATAGCTAAAATGTGAGATTACTAAATGTAATGATTGCAAAAACTGACAAATGCTAGATGATATTAAAATAACGTGTGCACGTGAATGTAAGTATATGCGAGTGTAACCAATGCTTGGATTTGTAGGGGTATTTAAAGAGTTTTCGAAAGACTCTGATTGGCAAATGTAATCAACGGTTGAGATCAAGCTTGTCAAGATGAACGGTGAGAGATTTTTGAAAGGTAAGAGAGAGATAGAAGGTTTCCTCCTACACAAATTTTCTCATTCAGATCTGAATGAAAGTTGCCATTTGAGGAGTGAGTTGGGGATAAATTTCATAAATAAATAAATTTATTTAATTATATGTGAGGATGAATTTAGAAGTTTGCATAATTAAATCAGTAATATTTAATTATGTGTGAGAGATGAAAATGGAAGGTAATTAAATATTTAAAATATTTAATTATGTGTGAGATGAAAATGGAAGGTAATTAAATATTTAAAATATTTAATTATGTGTTAGAGATGAAAATGGAAGGTAATTAAATATTTAAAATATTTAATTATGTGTGAGAGATGAAAATGGAAGGTAATTAAATATTTAAAATATTTAATTATGTGTGAGATGAATGGAAGGCAAATCCAAACATTTAAAAATATTTCCACTATGTGTGAGAGATGAAAGGAATACCAAACATTTAAAAGAGCCTAATTATGCAGAGATGAAATGGAAGGCAATTAAACATTTAAAGATGAATTACAAAAAGAGGAGAAGGCATTAAATTTTCAAATATTTATACATTTAATTTGAATCCTATAGATGAAGAGGGTGTTTGGAGGAATATTCCATTATTTGAATTCAAATATTCAAATTTAGAATAACATGATAATTAATATAAATAAATTATAAACTTTATTTAATTTAATTAAGAGGAACATGGAAGATGGTAATAATTAAATAAAGTTATTTATTTAATTAAGGTAGAAGAATTATAAAAGTGAAAAATATAAATAAATAATTAAATTTATTTATATGTAGATGACTTTAGAAGATTAATTAAATAATTTGAATTTAATTAATTAACAAGCTTGATTAACCATGACCATTTTTAGACGTATACAGGATCTAATTGAATTCCTTTGTGAGAGATGTAGTGGCAAAGGACTACACCTTCCTACATCATCATGAAGCACTTTTCACTTTTTAAAGATAGATTATGTTATTCACATCTCTTCAAGACTCTCTTGAGATTCTCCAATGCTTCATTGAAATCAACACCATAGGTAGTAAAGTTATCCATATAAATTTCCATGCAATCATGAGAGATGTCTGAAAATATGCTAATGACTTCCCTCTAAAAAGTTGTAGGTGCATTGCATAAGCCGAATGGAAGTACTGAGTAGGCATAGGTCCCCCATGGACAAGTAAAGGTGGTCTTCTCCTGGTCCTCAGGTGCAATTTGGATCTGGTTATACCCACTGAATCCATCTAGAACAGAGAGGTATTGCTTTCCTGTAAGTGAATCTAGAACTTGGTCTATGAAAGGTAGGGGAAAATCATCTTTTTTGGTGGTAGCATTGAGTTCCCTATAATCAACACAAACTCACCACTTCCCTCCCTTTTTGGGAACAATCACCAATAGAGACACCCACTGACTATCTGAAATGGGGTAAATAAATCTTGCATCTAGCAATTTTTGTAGTTCCCCTTTAACAATTTCTCTTAGTGCAGGGTTAATTCTTCTTTGTGGCTACCTCACCGGTGTACAATAATCTCTGATGTAAATCCCATGAGTGCAAATATTAGGGTCCAAGCCCTTCATATTATGATAGTCCCATGCAAATCCATGCTAGTGGGTTCTTAGTAAGTTTGTCAATGACAACTGCTTTTCTTCACTCAATTTGCTATTAATATTTAGATATTTTCCTTCTGACACTTGCACTTGTGTAGTTATCTCTACCATAGATGATTCACTAATGCTTGGTACTTTGATTTCATGTGGAAACAATGTATGAGACATACCTATTGCTGCAAGGAGTTCAACTGCAGGAAGAGCGGGCAAAAGTGTCTTCACTGAATCAGCAGAATCAGATGCATGAGAGGATGAGGCTTCCTCTACTTCACAATGGTTTTGAATTATGTTAGACAATACTTCATCTTCCTCTTGAAGCTGCATGAAAGAGCTTCTGCCTAACATCATAAGTTGTGCCACATAATTAACTTCCTCGACCTCTTCACCAACATGTGGCCATACAGGATTATCCATGTCATGGGATGGATGAGCAAGAGGGTAGAGAACAAGATTTTTGGTGCTCTTTCCATCAGAAATGGTCATGTCTCTAGTCCAACATCTAATATAGGCATCTTTTTTTGCTAATCATGGCCCTCCTAGGATAATGGGGTACCCACCTAGTGTAGCTTTAGGAGAAAAAACCATGAAGTCTGCTCTAGGTACTCCCAAGAATCTAGAGTTACCACAAGGTCCTCTACTATCCCACTAGGTTTAACAGTAGAGCTATTAGTAAGATGTCGGACAGTAGTAGGTTTCATGCTTGCAACATTTAGTTGCTGCAGGATATCCTTGGTCATTACATTTATTGCTGCTCCCAAATCAATCAGAGCATTCCTTATTTGGACCCCATTTATAACAACTCCTACCATAGGACTCCCTGGGTCATTATATTTGGGAACAATCACTTTTCCAAGCATGATGTCAGCTAGCTGTCCCACCACATGAACCGTAGTGGGGTCTTTATTCTTCTTGCCTAGCTTCTTAAGGCATGCTTCCTTAATTGCTTTGCCATATATAGGAAAATATTTTATGACCTGAAATAGAGGTATCTGGACACATATATGCTTCAACTGATCTCAAATGTCAAAGGTTGGTTCCTCCTTCTCTTCCTTTTTTTTCACAATTTCCAACCTCTAGAGAAATGGTGGTTCTTGTTCAGTCTGCTTGACTGGGGCTAGTTCAGGATTCTTAGGTACACTTGGTTGAATGGGGGCATTTAGAGGCTCCTCTTCTTCCACAGGAAGCTTAGTGATAATGGGTGTGGAAGGAGCTGGAAAGGTAGTTCCTGAACGAAAGTGGATGTCACTTATACTCACAACATATGCAAGAAATTGATTTGGATCAACATAGTATATTGGCTGCTACTGTGGTTTGTTATTTGGGTTAGGCATGGGTTGAGCTGGTAGCTAAGTAGGTTTAGGTGTATTTAAACTTGAACTAGAAGGAGGAGGCATTACAACAAGTTGTTGGGGCTGAGAAGGTGGCTGCATGTAATTGATTATCTGGTTTGACCATTGCTGTCGTCCCCTCCATTGAGATGTTTGCTGCCAGTTTCTTGGAGGTGGCTACCAATTTCCTTGAAACTGCTGCCAATTCCCCTGAGGTTTCTGCCACTGGGGTGGAGAGTTTTGGTGATTAGGCCAGGTATTTGGATGGTTACTCCAAGGCTATGGTGGATATCCTCCATAATTGGATGGATATGGGGGCTGCCATTGGTTACCAAATGAATAAGAATTGAAATATGGCCCAACAAAAGATAGTGGATCTGGTGGCATACCTTGTCTTGGAGCCCATGGCCTCCTTTGTGCAACATAGTAGAATTGATC